>JAUTXW010001522.1:0-107500 GCA_030620095.1 Kuschelorhynchus macadamiae
CAAGAAAAAACAAACCACAAGAAGGCTGGGGGCATTTGCATAATATTGTCTTCTGAAATATGTATAATGGCTGCATTATTAGACATAAATGGTTGTAAAAAAATATTAAGTAGACTTGTCGATGCGATGCTTCATTATCGTACCCATAAATTAATCGATCACAATGAAAATTTTTCTTTTTATTACTAAACACATTGAACTCGCTACCGCATTACGCGCTGCCCGATCGGAGAGCTGCTGATTACATCTCTATTTCGACCATTCTGTCCGCTTTTCATCATGTGTGTGTTTTGCGGATGTTATTAAGCTTGATGACTTTACAACTTCTCGACGCGGCTTTTTTTTTTGTATGATTATAATGGAAATATCGAAACTGTATTTCGATATTTAGAGCTTGTTTAGGAAATAGCTTTCCAAACCATAGAGACTTAGACATAGATGGGCAGCACTTCAGGCTCACTGCGGCCCATTGGGCTATCCCCAATCAGGCGTGCTGGCCAAGAGCCCACTCTTTTTAAGAAAGAAAATGACTCTTTCAGACCGTGCACGTTCCACAAGATCGGGTTTCACATAGGTGTCACCCAAGCAAAGCAGTTTGGCGTTGACTGAAGCGTCACATTGACCGACTAGATACTCGGTAATTTCATCTACCTGGCGCAAAACCTGCAGTATGGATCGTTGTCGAGTCCAATCTTATGCAGGTAATATTTCACCATCCAGTGTCCGGTTGGCCTCTGTTTAGATTTAGAAGTCTATTAGTCTCAGAACGGCTATCGGCCTGATATGAAGACCTTAGACTATAAGGGCCTGATATGAAGACCTTAAACTGTCTGAGTCCTGCTAGCTCGTGCCATTGACAGATACCTTCGACAGTGCGATTCTTAATCCTAACCTTGACAGCTGAAGGAGCAACTGCAAGAGCAGGTTCCGGCCCTGTGAATGCAGTGTTGCTACCTTTCCGAGCCAGCTGATCCGCCTCTTCATTACCTCCAATGCCCTGATGGCCAGGCAACCAAATGAGGCTAACCCTATTGGACTCACACAGCCTCTCTAGGACCCTCCTGCATTCAAGTGTTAGCCATATGCTCAATATTGATATTCACTCAGATACTGTGCCAATAATAACTTTAATTTCATCAGAGCCGATAGTCGAAGGGGTTGGAGCAGAATGGAGCCCCAGTTCGAACAGATTTGAGTCGCGGTGTTTTTTGCGGGAGGAAAGTATGGCGTGGAAATCTTTTATCGACCACCTAAAAGTAATATTAAAATTGGCCTTAAAGCCCTTGAAAATGCAATTTCTGGATTCATCCCTTTTTGTAAATCTATGCTGCTGGCGGGGAGCATCAATATTAATGTACTTATTCCTAATACCAAAAATTCTGAACTTTTTTGCGATTTCCTAAGCGCCTCTAACCTTACTCACATTATTTCTGAGCCAACTAGACTTCACCCTATACTGCTTGACTCTTTATGGAAAGTCAGATGATACCGTGATTCAAAGTTGTTTTGTGGTAAACCTCCATGACTTCTCTGGCCATATTGCCACAGTATATCAATAAGGTTAAAAGGGAAAGAAAGGCCAAATTTGTTACGTTTCAAGAGATTTTAGGTTTTTTTTTGAATAATTACTATTAATATTCGACAAGGCACTAAAGATCTAAAACGCCAACTGTTCTATGATGTAACAATTACAATACGTAACGATGGTGTCATGACATGTCTCACTTTTTGAGTGTATGTCAGATTAAGTTAGCGAAAATGAGAGAATAATAGTTATTTGATTGGATATTTTAAATTGGTTTTTATTAACAACAGTGTCAAAGAATTGTTGCAGGAAGCTGCAGAAAATTTATAGTTCTTCCAATTTCCGACAATAAATCCAAGGGAGTTTCTCAGAGTTGAAAGTAACTTTTTAAATTTCGGGACTGTGCAGGCTCCAAGAATTCAATTTCACCCTATTACCGGCATTATTTTTGTGCTTATTCTTATGCTTCAATAACAAGTGCCAAAAATAATTTAAAAGTAACTTGAACAGCAAAATGGAGAATTTTACATAAACATAATATGCATGGCTACAAACTGATTGTATTACAGGCTTTACAATATAGGGCTAAAAATGCTAAAACGTGTAGATTCAGCCATATCAAACATGCGGCCCGCGGGCCGCATGCAGTGCATGACCGTTTCTGCGGCCCAAATCAGTTTTGACAGCCAGATAATGCGGCCCGCGAACAAGTTGAAAACCGTTTTTGAAAGCGCGCTTTTACTCATTTTGTCACTGAGTTGTCAATCTGACTTTGAAGTGACATCGTTCAAAGATTTTTGCAACTGCTGGTATTAATATGTTTATCCTCTTTTTTCATATGAAAATATCATAGGTCTATCTAATTCATCTTCCGGATTTTATGCGGAGGATATGATTACACGTAATAAAAGAAAAACAAACTTAAAAAGTTTGTCGTTAAATAATCGTATGGCCCGCACGATAACACTGCTTTTGACTATATTAACTTCACAACACACAATCTAAAATCAATGAACGTCATTTAGTTAGTGATTTTAACAATTAAAATCGAATTATACGTTCATCTTTTCCAAGCCCACGACGTAATAACAGAAAATCCCGATTAAAAAAACGGAGTAATTTTATAATAATTACTACTGGGAGTTCACGCGGCTTCTAATAATAATTTTTTTCACCGGTTCTTAATGACGGCCAGCGAGGTGGACGTAAATAAGTAAAAAAACGTAATTATATAATTAGTTATGCTCAAAATGACAGTCAGGTAGAAATTAGAGACTAACGATCGGACGCTGGTTTTTATTTTTAATGACAAAAAGACGCGGTCGCTTCAGTTCTTCTAAGAATTTTTCGTTGTCAAAGCTTTTGATTAATTTTTAATTAAAAAATTATAAAAAGGCAATTTGGAACACGATGTTCGGCTAATCTCGTGACAAGTTTTTAGGTGCGCTTTTGTATCGTTTAAACATCTTGGCAAATAAAGGTAAGTTTCACGTCTAATTGTTTATTTACTTCTCCATATCCCGGCCCAGATATTAAGTATATTATTGTATACAGTGTTCTTAAAAAGTCTTATTATCATATGGGATATTTATTTAACAAGCAATTTTATCAAAAGTTTCATAAGCAATAACTATTGCTTCATTAAGTATGAAAAATTTCTTATTGGGAAAGACTCACATGACTTTTGTTTATTTATTTATTTATTGAGAAATAGGATACAACAGACAAAAGTTTACAAAGCATCCACATCATTCATTAAGTGCTAGTGGGTATGCTTCAGGGTGAATAATATAATATATATAACATAAAAACAATATTCAGGGTTAGTCAGATGTCTGGAAACTGTCAAATATAAACCACTCAACCAATCTGCCAATCTGAACCTGTGGTGATTATTCATTCATTCATCGGTTAAATGTTAAATTTATTAAATGTTTTTAAAAATACATGGACAAATTAGGAATTAAAAAACTAAGACTAAAAAATAATTTAATGATTAATAGGATGTTGAAAATGTTGCCTTCACAGCTTGACAGTATTCTAAACGGTCGATAATTTCCCGAACAGTGTTTTGATGCCCTTCTGTGGGTAGTCAGTCCTTCTATTTCAGCTCTAATCTTTCCCATAGAACTTTTTTAGGTGGCCCCCAAAGGAAAAAGTCAAGCGGATTTAAATCCGGTGACCTTAAAGGCCACTTAACAACCCTCGCTTCGCCCAATCCAGTCGCGTTTAAATAATTTCTAACAGCAACTGCAAAATGCGGCGAAGACCCATCATGTTGGAACCATCCATACATGGCCAAAACCTCTAGGAAAAATATCGTTTAATTTATTATTCATATGTTCATATTTCCTTGAATGAAAAAGGTTCAATAACGCGACTACTTAATATGCCAGCCATTGACTTTCTCGGGAATGAACCTCCACCAGCCAATGTGGATTGCTTGCGGACTAACAACGACGATTCTGCGATTTACAAAACCGTTTAAACAAAATGTGCCCTCATTTGAGAACAGAATTCTGCTGAGAAAATTTTGATACACATTGCTAATTTTCATAATTCTAGTCGAAAATTCCATTGTCCTATCTGGATCGTCTTCAGATAAGATAAGATAAGATGAAGAAGAGGTATTTTGTAGGGCCTGTACTTGTTTGGTTTTAAAATTCTCATTACAGAAGACATTGGTAGACGTTTTTCTAGGGCCGGTTTTTGGCAAATTATATCAAGCCCTGTTGCTTCAAGTTTCTTTAATATCTTGGCCACAGGGACTTTACAATTGGTGGCCTAGCAGGATGTTCTTCTTAAAAAAGTGTGCAAACATTTTCATATGAACGTCTTCTATCGAAGGACATCATACAGAGATTGCAAATCTTTAGACTGCCTTATAGAAAAGGGACAGAGATTGTGTGTACAGGGTACAGAATTGTTACTTGCATGGTTACAATTCCCAGAAATACTGAAAAACTGAGCTATTGTTGTTGAATTAATTGTAACAATTATCATTTAGTTCACTTAGAAGCATACAATAATAAAATGAGTTTTAGTTTATATTGTCACTACAAATAAACAAGTACATTAAATAGCATTTATTCTATTGTTATGCTTCGTTATTGACAATAATGTAAATATTTTTAAATATATTCTCTCAGTGTAGGGGCAAATGGAAATATTGGCAAAGAAAATGGCTTTAAACCAAAACAAATGAGGACATGCATTCTATTATTCCAGTAAGCAGGTACAGCTGAACATTTTCTAATGCCTCTATGAATAGAGGAACTCCACGAGAATAGAACAGTATTAGGCAGATATAGCATGGTTTTCCAATAAATCACCTGAATAAATCACTCTATACAAACATTATAAAAAAATTTCTTTTTATTAAACATATAGGTCAAATTAACGAATGGTATATCTTTAAAAATGAGAATAGTTAGTTCATTTGTTTATTTTTAAATAAACAAGTAGAAGAAAAAGGTTACTTTTTTTTTGTTGAGATTGAGAAGTTATATACAGTACGTCCAATTGTTTTTATTACCTTTTAAGTTTATTTATATTTAATTTTAAATAATTTTTTACGAAATTGGCCAGCCTGTTAAATGGTAACAGTGTTGTATCATTTACATTAGAGTACATTGACTGCAAAACCGCAGCCCTGTTCCGGCAAAAAAGAAAATCATTTTGAACGGGCGTATCTAGAAGAGAAAATTATTTAATGCCTCTATGTTTGAAAAACGTTCGGAAATTACAGTTATCGAAGATTGTTTCAAAAAATCACTTTTTCGACTTTCTCGCTGTAAGTCAAGTAAAAAATAGCTATTCAAAATGAAAGAAGACAAAAATTATGAGGGGGCAAAAAGTATAAAACTGCTTACAAAGAGGTTTCCATAAAATAATCATATGAAAGTGAAAATGTCATATTTTTAGGAAATTCTGAAAATTTCACATTGCAAATTATTGTCTTGGTCCATTTATACACACATCTTCTACAGAATTTAAGAAAATAAGTAAGATAATCATATGAATCGGAAATCAGAGATGAAAAAGAGGAAGTAGATAATGAATTTGATATCGAAATTGGGCCTGAGGAAAATGATGAATCGATGCATATTTCGTAAGGATTTGAACTGTACTATGTATGTCATGTATTATGATGCGTTTTAGCACCCATTTTTTTTAAATCAGAAGATCCCCTAAAAAAATTAAGTTTTTTCTTATTTTAATGCTTATTTATATCCATATTAAAAGTTAGATATGTACAAAAAAAATGAATACACGAATTTTTCAAAAAAAAAATGTTTAACAAAACTTTGTGTTATTTAATTAATATGGAAATTATAAATATCTTTGCGAAAAAAAACACACACAAGCAGTAAAGTTAAAAAAAACCATGAAAATAATTAAAAAGCACTTAAAAATACTTTAACATTTTTAAAAATGCCTAGAAATACATTGGGAGTATCTGGTAATAACTGGGAATAAACGAAGGATTTTCTTAAGTGTTCTCAGAAAGTAGAAATCGGTGACTATTTTTTAGGGGAGTGGTTGACACCTCGATTTTCCTGTACTTACCTTTGTCAGTTTACATACATCCAGTAATGTTTATTATATTACGTATTTATCTTTAAGATCTATTTCTTAGCTTAAAAATTAGTTAGAAATAGTTTGTTTTTATTTGGATGTTAGATGAGCAGCTTATTAGTATTATTGTTGTATTATTATTATTATTTCAGAATATTTTAAAAAATAGCCTTTCACAAGTCGAAAGCAAATAAAATAAAATATACTTAATTTCCTAACAACATAAAAAAGGTGTGAATTTTTGTATGGTGCTACAAATGTTTTTTCTCCGACTTCTACCAGGTATATCGGTGAACGATAATTACGTTTTTCGATTAATTATTTTACTCTCGGGGACCCATACACCATTTCGCAGTAAAACAAATTAGGGTGTCGTAAGCACCTTTTCTTTCCCGAACGTGACTTTGCATTTTGGCCCTTAATTAGTGAATTTTATATGGCCATCATTAGCCGTAATGACTGCCAAGAAATATTGTTGTTTTTCACACCTCTCTTGAGTCATCCGGTACATATATATCATTATTTATTTCTTTCAGGCGACATCGTATCGGGTATAAAAGTTGCCTAATGGACCAGGAGCTTAAATTATTTATAAGATATTTAAAAAATCGGTAAATTTGCCGTTCAAACTTGCACTACGTACAGAGAACGAGAACAGAGTTTCCAGTGACAGCAATAATCAAACAACAAAAATCGGTAAATGTCCTTTACCGGGAACTTCCCTCGTTATGAAACTTTCCATTTATTAGGAATAGTGAAGTGTAACACAATTTAGTTCAGTACATATACAGGGTGACAATTTAAAAACTTGAAATGGCCATATCTTAGGAAGGAAAAACTTAATCAAAAAACGCTCAAAACACTTTCTATAAAATGAAGAGGGAACAAATAAAAGCGTATTATTCGACTCTTATCTGTAACTCCTTGGGCAGGGTGAGATACACCCCTAAAATCATAAATAGAAAGGGGGGTCGAGTGATACATCATCTTAAAGCTCTTGAAAAATGCTTTTCAATGATACCATAGAAAGCAATTTTTCGTGAAATTCTTCTATATTTGTTAAAGGAAACAATAAATAAGAACACGGTTTTGAACATTTTTATTTTTGTTTAAGTAAATGTTCAAAATGATCGGTACCGATATCCTGGCATGTCTCTTAAGAATTCTAAACATTTTAAGCCTGGTATTTTATTTGTTTATGAATATTCGCATTTTATTATCACAATATTTACTTTAAAAGTAACTTGTACTATTAGTATTGATATTTTAACAGTTGACTTTTGGTTCAGTTTAAACGAAAAGTCTTAAATAATGGTGTACAACACAGCTGAACATATAGAAATGATTTTCATTTATAGTTCTCAGGATCAATGTTTCTTAAGGACAGCCCAAAGATTTAATGAAAGGCATCCAGGTCAAAATATAAGAACGGAGTATGTTCGCCAACTAGTAGCCAAATTTGAAGAAACTGGCTCTGTCGCGAATAAAAAAAGAAATCAACCGAGACTAGTTGATGAGGCAGCGCAAATTGAAGTTCTAGGGCAGTTTGCAATTAATTCAACTTTATCAACTCATCAAGCAGCTGTAGCAACTGGCTTATCTCGTAAAACAATAAGAAAGGAACTTAAATTTTTTCATCCCTATAAATTGCGCATACTGCAAGAACTTGGTGACGACGACCCGGATAGAAGAATCCAGTTTTGTGAAATAATGACAGATAGAATTACGGCAGAACCTCGACTAGTTAAAAATATTTGTTTCAGTAATGAATTTGAATATTATTTGAATGGACATGTTAATAAGCAAAACTGTCGTTACTGGAATGACGAGAACCCACACGTATTTAGAGAAGGGCATGCCCAGTACCCCCAGAAAATTAATGTTTGGGTTAGTATATTGGGAGACGTAATTATCGGTCCAATATTTATAAAAGGAAATTTAAATGGCGACATGTATGCTGAAATGCTAGAGAGGTCTATTGAACCACTAATAGTGCAGGAATTAGAAAATCAGAGGGACATACAAGGAAATTTAGCATTAGAAAAACGATTACTACATTTTCAACAAGGATGGGGTACCTGCTCATTATGTAGTTCCCGTCAGGCAATGGTTGGATGATAATTATCCCAACCAGTGGATTGGAAGAAGAGGTCTTGTTGAATGGCCACCTAGATCCCCGGACCTAACACCTCTTGACTTTTTGTGGGGTCATCTTAAATATGTGGTGTTTAAAACGCAACCTGAGTCAATAGAGCAACTCAAGGACAGGATAGTTCAGGAATGCCGTGCTATATCCAGAGAAACATTTGCAAATGTACGCGAAGAATTTGAACAAAGGCTTTATTATTGTCTTCAAAACAACGGGAACTATTTTGAACATTTAATTAAATAATTATAAAAAATTTCACAATTGTGTTTTAATTTATTGTTTCCTTTAATAAACACAGAAGAATTTCACGAAAAACAGCTTTCTATGGTACCATTGGAAAGCATTTTTCAAGAGCTTTAAGATGATGTACTTGACCCCCCTTTCTATTAGAGATTTTAGGGGTGTATCTCACCCTGCCCAAGGGGTTACAGATAAGGGTCGAATAATACGCTTTTATTTGTTCCCTCTTCATTTTATAGAAAGTGTTGAGCGTTTTTTCATTAAGTTTTTCCTTCCTAAGATATGGCCATTTCAAGTTTTTAAATTGTCACCCTGTATAGTTATTTAGTAACACATATATACCTACTGTCTTTCCGAAAATTTTTATTGGTAGTCATTTTGTTCCATCATATTGGATTCCTACCAAATCCTAGTTCCTACTTATGCCACACCTGATTTCTGGATATAATTTAAAATAAATTTAATAAATAATTTTTACATTGACACACACATGCCATTTTGATTCCTCATGTTGAATTCATACGAGCTTATCTGTGTATCACATTTAAATTTTCTGGAAAATTTAAAGTCAATTGAATAAGAATTTTTTGCGTTAATAATAAATATTTTTGGCCGCCACTTTGTTTCGCCATTTTGTATTCGTGCCACAACTTTACCAGCTTATTTCTATATCACACTCAATGCTTGCAGAAAATTTGAAATTAATCGAATAAGTAGTTTTTCAGTCTGATTTTTTAAATATTTTATTAGGCCGCCATTTTATTTTGCTATCTTGGATTCATACGACAATATTTTGATTTTTACCAAAATATTACCAGGTCATCCCATATAACTCTTACTTTTTGCCTAAAATTTGAAGACAATCTAATAAATAGTTTTTAAGCTTTGCCGTGAACTGAGTTAGACAGACCAACAGACGGACATCTAGTGACGCTAAAACTTGAAGATATTATTATGTAAAAACTAAGAGGGTGATTTTTTTCAAGATTACAAACATTTTATTCCGCTAACTTGAATTCTACCGAAAATTTACTAGTTCATTTCTGTACCACAATTAGTTATGGCACACAATTTGAAATTATTCCATTGAATAGTTTTTTCAGTCTGAATTTTTAACTAATTTGTTAAGCAGCCATTTTTTCCACCATTTAGAATTCGTACCAAAATTCTACCAGTTCCCATTTTTTTGCAGTATTTCTGTTGCAGGTATAAAAGGAAATTAAGGAATAACCTCAATTCCATCACTTGTTAAATAAATCATACCATAATAAGTGTTAGTATATGTACAAGTAGCGACATCTATTGGCGTAAAATCGAACAAATATTTGACACATAAAAATCAAATTTTAGGTTAGAGTTTCAGAAATGTTAGAATAAAACGGATTACAAATTACTACAGACTCTACTAATTGTTGCGATTTAATGGATAGAAATAACGAATTGCTAAAAGTATTTTGAGCAATATTATAAAATCGCCGGCCACAAAATATTGTATCAAGTTAGTAAACCCCAAAGTGCGCTAAAAACTTTATATTATTCCATATCTGTTGCATATTTATATTATTCCATATTTGTTGCATATTTCACCAAAAAAAAAATCACACGCTATAAGTATTTTTAGTCATAATAATCCCTTTTTTAATTAAGTTATTTTTTATTTAATACAATTTCAGGTAAAGTAAAGTGTGGTTATCACAAGTAGATTTCCATATGGGGTGTAACTGGCCAAAAGTTCGCCATGCTTTCAGGATTCTGCTATCTACGTCTCGTTCCGTTCCTCCTGGCTTGTAGAACATGCTACCTAGATATTTGAACTTTTCAACGATCCCGATGTTGACTCTCTCCAGTTGAAGATTTTTGGTTTTATTTGACAGGATTCATAGATCTTTTTTGTTGAAGTTGATCTTAAGTCCTACTTTTGCCGCCTCTGTTTCCAATTTCAGCAGTTTTTCCTTCATTTCTCTTAGGGTATGACAAAGAAGGCAGATGTCATCAGCGTAGTCAAGATCTTCCAATCGAGTGGTAAGTGTCCATCTTATGCCTCTCTCTCTATCACATACTTTACTCATAACGCTATCGCAGCTATGGATTGCACCTAGCAGCAGTAAGTTATATATTTTTTATTGATATATTTATTTGTTTAACATAATCTATTATATATATAATTACTACTAGCTACAACTTCTAGAAAAAATATTTTTTACATGACCTACCAATTTTAATGCCATCTCTAGATAACTGGGTCAAAGAGGAGGCAATTGCAGCCCACCTTCGTATGAGAGACGCAGGCGTTTGGTGAGATCGTCGGTCACATCCGCATCTCAATAGTAGCAAGCAGAGAGGTGCCCATATCAGCATTCAAAATTGCTTTCACTAGGCAACAGCTAAGGGTGGATTTAGATAGGCCGTATGTTCTCAGAATCCCTCACAGGGGCGAGTGGGACAGCGGGGCAATTAGTTTTGTTAACGAAACGCTAGTATGTTCCACCGGCGGATCACGGATGACCCAGGCGCAGACTTCAGGTGCAGGAGTGTTTATAGAGAAGTTAAACCATAGGTAAAGCTTTCCACTTGGGAAGTACAGCACGGTTTTCCAGGCAGAAATATATGTCATCATAATGGCAGCAGCGATGCTTAGAAGGCTAAGGATGAAAGCTTAGAAGATGAAGTGATCATTTGCTCAGACACCCAAGCAGCGTTAAAAACGTTGAACTCAGCCAAGGCCAGTACGGTCTTGGTCCAGGGTTGCTGTGACGCACTAGAAAGACTAGCAATGACAGAAATAGTAGAACTCATTTGGTGTGGCCTTAAATTATTGAGCCTTTCAGACACTTAGTAGGGAGTGGCACTCCTAAAACAAAGGGATGCAGACTAAAGATTTCATCGCGGGACCTGCTAAGGCCAAAACAGCCTGAATGCTTACTGGAAGTAGGCGAACCATTCGGTCCCTCACAAGGGGGCTAACAAGACACCGCCGATTGAGGAGACACCTAGCACTTGCTAGGAATAGAAGTATTTGTGTAGGTGCAAAATTAGAGCCAGACTGCGACAAGACATTTTTGGAGTTATTAAGGACCTATCTCGGAAGGACATCTTGGCCTATATTAACAGGTCTGGAAGGTTGAAGAACGCTAGGAAGCTTGGGGTGAGATTTAATAGTGCTTCAAAAACTTTTTGATTTAGGAATAAGGGGAAATGTTTATAAATTGTTTAAGAGCTATTTGAACGAATGAAAACAATATGAAGAAATAAACGCCAAATTAAGCGACGTAGGTATTTTAAAGTGTGGTATATATATATAATATATATATATATACAGGGTGTCCAAGATAAGGATGCACAGCATGGGGATCTCTGAAACGGTAAAAGATATAATGTCGGTTCAATTAGACAAAAGTTGCGTATTTTGATTTTGAGAAAAAACGGAAAACACTTTTTCATTCTCACTTTTTAAACTGTACAAGGTGACGTTAACAAATTTTTATTACAACGTTTCGTTTCAATGGAACCACCATCAAATTTGATTAAATTTTGGAAGACAAGACAAGACGTTCACCTTTACCAAGTACCAATGTGTTAGCATGGTTTTGATCTGTGATTTTTAATAAAATGAACTTTAATACTATATGTGTGTAATGTCTGTGACGTGACTAAATGGATTACTATGACCGAAACACAGAGATTTCCTCAAGTTTCTTTTTACTATTTGTATTTTGAAAAAGGCCTGAACGTACGGCCGAAACGTCAATAATAAAGATTTGTGCTACTCCCTTAATGTAGTTATTTTTTATACTAAAGGACCATATCCCAAGAATACACAATTTAACAATATACAAAGAACTCGAAGAAAAACATTATTTTAACTATATATATATATATATATATATATATATATATATATATATATATAACATAACGGCCAGGGTATTTTTTTCTTCAAAAAATCCAAAAACACGTCAATTTTGTTTGTGAGGGGGACAACTTTTGCCCTTAAAATGATCGCAAAATTTTCAACCCTCTAAGCGGGGGTGTCATCCCCCAAACTTTTTCAAATGGGAAGAGGGGTCAAGTGGTACCGCAATGAAAAGGGCTTTCTATTCTCTATACATTCCCGCTTTGGTTTTGAAAATCGGTCAAGTCATTTAGAAAATATGAAGGATTGAAATTTGAAAAATACATTTTTCAAAAAACGCATAAATTGAATTAAATAAAAAAAAACTTACCGTATTAATGAAGCAAATGCTGAAAATGTTGCCCGTCGACCTCCATACAGTAATACAAATTAGCTTCAAATCGTTCTCGAACATTCTGAAGAACTTGAGGGGTCACTTCGCGACAAACGTCAATAATTCGTGTTCGCAGATCTTCTAATGAGGCAAGTGGAGTGCTATACACTTTACTTTTTATGTGTCCCCATAGAAAAAAGTCTAAAGGAGTCAAGTCGGGTGACCGGGGAGGCCACTCAATGGCACCCCTTCGTCCTATCCACCGCCCGGGAAAGTTAGTGTTTAAATAATTACGCACATTTTGAGAGTAATGTGGAGGTGCACCGTCTTGTTGAAATATCAGTTCCGCTTCAACGTATCCAGGATTATTTTCGATGATGTCAGTTAGGGCTGAGTCGATGGTATTTTCCAGTAAATCTAAGTACATATCACCTGTTAGAGTTCCAGGAAGAAAAAAAGGACCCACAATAGAATTTCCAAAAATACCAGCCCACACGTTCAATTTCTGAGGATGTTGTGTGTGCACCTCGTGAAATACCCTGGGGTTGTTCTCAGCCCAGTACCGACAGTTATGCCGATTAACTACACCGTTCAAAAAGAAAGTGCACTAACCCGAAAAACACACATTGAATAGAAAATTATTATTATTGGCCACTCGTTAACTAATAGTTTCACAAAATTGCAAGCGGCGATCAAAATCGTCTTCGTTGAGTTCTTGTACCAACTGAATTTTATACGGGTGGAAATGGTGTTTTTTCAATATTCTTTGGACACTTGTACGATTCACGCCGGTCTCATTGGCTAATTTTCTTGTACTCAGCGTACTATCCATGGCAACTTGGCCCAATACAAAGACCTCCATAGCTTCATTTACTACAGGATTTTCCATCTGCCTCTTTTTATTCATAAGGGATCCAGTTTCGCGAAATTTTGCTCGCGAACAATTTTGCCGGAAAGGTGTTTTTCAGGATGTCGTTCATTAAATATCTGCGCAACCCGATTGCCACATTCATTATTTTTAAAATAAAGTTCGATTATTTCCACTTTTTCTGCAAGTGAGTACACCATAATTATTGATAAAAAATTTAATGATATTGAGAAATTTAAACGCACAAGTTACAGAACAGCTATCTAGCAACTACCGCACCTGATCGTTGTGGCATGTCAAATCACTAAAATCAGCAGTAAACATCTAAAATAACAGGACAAAAATGGCGAATTGGTCGAAGGAACTTATCCTTATCATTTACTCTGATAATTTGTAAATAAACATTTTAAATTTCAATCCTTCATATTTTCTAAATGACTTGACCGATTTTCAGTGGCGGCTCGTGGTGTTTAGGCTAGGGTAGGCGACAACCACAATAATTTCAAGAATAATGACGTTATAAGAAAACGTTAAGCCGCGTACACACTTAGCTGACAACTAAGTTTTATAAATTAGATTTATCCGCCTATCTTTTAAAAGGGCGAATTTACTTATTATGACATCCGTAAAGTTATCAGCCTTCTGTAAGGAGCAGAACAACTCTTTTTCTATTGAAATTAGCGCAAGTGACGATAAACGTTCATTTTTTATTGTATTGCGAGAATACGTTTTTATTCGCTTTAAACAAGAGAAATGTCTTTCCACTGAGGTACTTGTAATAGGTATGGTAGCAATTAACGCAAAAAGTTTGTAACTTTCAGGAAATATTTCTTGAAGTTCATTTTTTACGAAATGTTTTAAAATTGCCTCGAGGCTCAGCAATGCAAATTGTTCATCGAGATATTATTACACTAAGCTCATTAATTAATTTTTGTTTGTCAAAGAAATTTTTATAAAAGTTGGTCACATTCGTCACAAATTCAAGCGGAAAATGTTTGCTATATTCTTCGAATTTTGAGGAATCCGCTAAAGAAAAATATAATAACTGAGACATATCTGCAAACCTAACTTCTATTTGAGTCACAATATTGTCAATTATCTCATAAAATAAAATGCGTAAAGAACTTTGCTCATCGCCTTTAATGGTGTCCGATAACTTAATTCATTTTGACAATTGCCCTGAGTCCCTATTATTAAAAATCCTTGTTTGGGCTTGTTCAAATATTGTATTAAACATTGTGTCATTTCTCAATAACTTGATACGATCTTTTGCCATAAATATTTGCTTTTTACAATAGGTGATGTCCAATGATTTTTTCTGTAGAATGTTGAAAAGGGGGTCAGTTATGTCAAAAATATGTTTATACACAGCGGTAAGAAACGAAAATTCTAAATCGTTCATAAATTTAAGATATCCCTTGGCCCCGTTTATTGACTCAGCCGTTGATGATTGGTCGTCAATAATTTTTCAAAAAACTAATTTTAGGCCTTCCCATTCAGAGTGCAAGATTTGAATGATTTTAGAACGGGAAGCCCACCTGGTGTCTGAACTGGAAGAAATCCTCTTTCCTATCGTCGAATCTAAAGTAAATGTCCGTTTTGCAGACTGATGAAAAAATCCGGGAATCGAGGACGCACTTGCGAAAAAAATTCGGCAATTTTTTATATTTTTTGAACCAGTTTGTAAAACCAAATTCAATCTGTGCGCACTACAATGCGTAAACAAAGCAAAAGGAGCATCAACTTTAACTTTTTTTTGCAAACCATTCAATGAACCTGCCATCACACTAGCACCATCGTAGCATTGCCCAACTAATTTTGTTTTATAATCGAAATTGCCTATGACTGTAACAATTAATCCATTCATTGCGTCCGCTGTTCTGTCTTCGCTAACGTCATGAAAACCCAAGAAACTTTCTTTGATTTCACCGAATTTATTAACGTACCGAATTGAAATCGCACATTGGGACTTCTCAGAAATATCCGTAGTATCGTCAGCTTGCACTGCAAAAAGCAACGACTCTTTTATCTCCCTATGAATTGTATCTGCAAGGTAATCGGAAATACAGGATATCAAATCATTCTGGATAGTTTTTGATAAACCAGAAAAAATATTTCCAATTTTTTTTAAATGTTGTTGTATTTCGTTATCACGTTTAATTAACAGATTAAAAGTTTCCCGAAAATTTCCCGCACTAACGGAATCGCTTTTTTCATTATGGCCTCTGAAAGATAATTCTTGCTTTGCTAGGTGACACGTAACATCGACCAAATAGCTCATTAGAAGTCTGTTTTTTCTCACCTCCTCATTATAAAAACCAAAGCGGGAATGTATAGAGAATAGAAAGCCCTTTTCATTGCGGTACCACTTGACCCCTCTTCCCATTTGAAAAAGTTTGGGGGATGACACCCCCGCTTAGAGGGTTGAAAATTTTGCGATCATTTTAAGGGCAAAAATTGTCCCCCTCACAAACAAAATTGACGTGTTTTTGGATTTTTTGAAAAAAAAATTACCCTGGCCGTTATGCCTTGCGGTACGTTTTCGACGGGCCACCCTGTATATATATATATAATTGATTTTTTTAGTTTCTGATCTCATTTACTGGCAAAATTCCGGGATAAATCAGAAAACGGCTAATAAAATCGAAACTGTTCATTTCAGGTATAGGAGATATATATGAGTAATGATAGGTAATTGAACGCTGAATCAGATGAAATAAAAATATACAGGGTGTTCCATTTGAAAAACAGGAGATTTTTACATTTAAAGATCTGTTGGTTTGGCTCTCCATTTTTAACACCCTGTATATTAATTGGTAAGACCAGCATGGAAACTCGTTGAATTGAACCCTTAGTAATGTATGTTTAGGATATTAGTCAGTTCTATTAAAGTTTTATAGGTAAAAAAAGTTTTATAGGTAAAAAAAAATCATCCAAGATGACTAATATAATATTTAAAAAATCAACTTGAAAAAACTAATTATTAAATTAATTTGAAATTTTGTTCAATTGTTAAGTGAAATATAAATATAAACTAGTAAAATTGTGCTACAAATTCAAGGGCAGAACGAAAGGTATGTAATATATTTATATACATATATGTGGTACTGAATGACCATGTCCGGAGCTAATGTCAATATTCATAGTAAAAAGAAATATTGATATTCATTAACTTATCAAGTAAAAGAAAATTTACCGTTTTTTTTTACATTTTATTTAATAATATTAAGAATTTTCACCGAGTATCGGCTGACAAAATCCTAAAGACAATTTTAGGTAATCTCTTCCTGTTTCCCCTGCGTCCCATTTTGCGAGCACTGTTCTTTCCCTACAATGAACTAGCGCAAGTCTTGAATTAATTCGGCACATTAATCTTCCGTCGCGAACACAATGACTTTGGCGCGAAAGGCGCTGACTAAAATGTTAACTAGCTCAGACATTCGCTCCTGGAGACAAAGGACTATATTTCTGCCCGAGTACAGACCGAGATACTTTAAGGTGAAATAAATGATAATTTACAAATGAATAGACATGATCGTTTTAATGTTTTTCTTCAATTAATTATAACATATTTTAGATTCGTTAGATTTTATAATTTCGGACAATACAATCCACCAATAAATGGTTTCAGAAAAACAGAGGTTTAGATATTCTGAAAAAAAAATATATATATATACCCTGAAACCTCAGACAATCTCGTTTTCGATCGTACTCTTTCCAAAGTCTGGTTTAAGAAAAATATTCGTTAGTATTCCTTTCTTTAATAATATTAAGTATGTCAAATTGAATTATTATCCGACGTTTTGCCTTTGATTGCATGAGGCTTCTTCAGGAATCTTTACTCTACGAGATCTGAACACAGAATGAGCTCGGAGACATTCATCCATCAAGAACGTACCCTTAAGCACAAAAAGAAATTTGAAGCACTCCTGAACAGAAAAAATCCAATGAAACCTGTGTAAAGGTCAACATTTCGCACTAGAAACGAGAAGCATTCCCGTAAAAGACATAGTATCCTTGGTTGAAGCCCCAATCAGAAGATTACCAGTGGAGCAAGCCAATTAAGTCAGATATGAAACAGTTAGGATTATTAAGAATTCAAAATCACCGAGATCGAATCTGTCTGCAGTCAAAAATACTGCGAGAAGACCTATTAGATTAACGCATCTATCTTACCATCAGCGGAGAAGAAATCATTAAAGCCAAGCAGCTCCAAGATTCCCAGGTTCTACCGTCTTCCCAAGATACACAAGAATAATGTACCACTTCGACCGATCGTCAGTTCAATAGTCTCACTCAAATATGAATTAGGCAAATATCTTTCAAATTTGCTTAATCTATTTACTAGAAAAATTGATTATTTTATAAAAAAACTGCACATTTTGTGAAAAAACTTAAGGCAATCCAGTTGGATCCCGAAGATATATTGGTCAGTTTTGATGTAGAATCGCAATACACAACTTCTGTTAACGACTCAATTTTCATTATAGCAGACATATTGCAACATAATAATCCGGATAATAATTTAATAGACCTAGTGGAAGCGTATCTTACATGTCGTTTTATTTTACAAGGATTTTTTTATGAACAAACTTCAAGGGGCGCTATGGGATCTCCTCTATAACCTGTGGTAGCGAATATCTTTAATGGAAGCCTTTGAGGATATTGCTTTAACATCCGCTGCACTAGAAATACCAAAACACTGATTCAAATATGTAGATGATACTTTTGTTATTTGGCTTCATGGATAAGAAACTCTCCTCATATTTCTGGGCCACCTTAATCAACATCATAGTATTAAATACACAATAGAAATTAAAACCAATGGAACGATTCTCTTTCTAGATTTATTTGTTGAAAGGAAGGAACATGATACATTAGGACATTCTGTGTATAGAAAACCGACGCATACAAATAGATACTTACCAAATAGCGTCTTACTTGGAATAAAGTTCTGTGTTTATTCCTGATAACATTATTGATATTTTGAATGTTTTGCAATATTTGCTCTTGTGTCTGGATTTCTTCTGTATAAGAAGATTTATAATAAACCCAAAATAATAGATGCAAAGCATTAGGATCTGCGTTACGCGGCGGCCATGGAAATTCACTGCCACGACCAAACCACCTGTGAGGCAACCATTAATTTAAAAAATTGCGGATCGCAACTGGATAATGCGGTGGATCACCATCGTGCATATACCACATATTTTATCGTAAATTTAAAATAAGATCATCGATCAAAATACTAGAGTTCTAACTACACTACACCACAACTTGTTACGTTCTGGACGCGTGTTTCGCTAACGAAGTTAGCATCATCAGCAGATGATATAAACTAATGTAACTTATCCTAACCGAGACTATTTATAAGTAAATGTGGTCACACTTGGTTGCACCCGATTGCACCGTTGTCAAGTAAGCAATATAGGGGACTATAGTATAGTATATATATATACTCTCAAATGCATCTAATAAATCTAATATTAGATACATTTTTAATTAACTTAAGATTATTTATTCCTATTTGGTGATTGTTTTCTAAATCATGTTGGGCAACGCTTGACTTTTCTGTTCTTCCGTATCCTAAATGTGCCATGTGTTCTTTAAAACGAATGTTTATGGAGCGTTTAGTTTGCCCAACATATTTTAGATCGCATTCATTACAGCTAATTTCATAGATGCCACTCCTCTTCTTCAAGTCGACTTTGTCTTAGGGTTTCCAAGGAGATTTTTCAAACGGTTCTCCCTTCTGTATGCTACTCTAAAACCTACGTTTTTAAATACTTTTTCTAGACCTCTCGTATATCTGGGATCATATGGTATTACTATGAACTTATTGGGAGTCTCAGGTGCTTGAGGAGTAGTGGCATCTTTTAACATTTTCTTATGCTTATGTCTATTTACTAATTTATGTACAAAATTATCATTATATCCATTACTTTTAGCTATATTTTTAATCCGATTCGTTTCATTGTTAAAACGTTCTTTTCTTAATGGAAAATTGACTAACCTGCAAGTTAAGAAATGAAATGATGCTATTTTGTATTGACGGCAATGAAATGAGTCGGATGTTATATACCTATCAGTATTAGTAAATTTCCTATAAATATCAAATTCTAATTTATCGTTATTTCTAATAACTAACGTGTCGAGAAAAGGTAATTGCCCATTGTTATCTTTTTCGTCAGTAAAATTAATGGAAGGATATTTATTGTTTAATTTTTATAAGAAAGTGTCCAAATTTTCTGTTTTAGTATCAAAAATAGCAAATATATCGTCTACGTATCTATACGACACCCTTGGGAAATACTTGAGTTCTTTTTTGAATTGGGCTTCTAATCTACCCATAAACAAATTTGCAAGGAACGGAGGTAAGCAACTGCCCATCGCAGTTCCCTTAAGATGTTTATAATATTAATTGGTGAACTGAAAAAAATTTTGATTCATACATAATTTTGTGAGAAGCAAATATTCATCAATAATTTCTTTCTTCAAATTATTGAATTCAAGTAGTTCCTTTAGGTACTCTAAAGCTAGTGGTATGGATACACCAATAAACAATGAGCTTACATCAAAAGATATTAAAATTTCACCTTCTTTTAAGCGAACATTCTTAATTTTATCTAAGAATTCTGACGAGTTAGTTACCTCAAAGTTATCGTACGAAATATTTGATTTACTGAATTCTTCTACTAACCATTTTGAAATATTGTACGTTGGTGATCCAACAGCTGAAACAATAGGTCTCATGGACTTCCCAGGTTTATGGATTTTGGGCAATACATGCGTGGTTACTATGTGTTAGTTTGAATTTTAGTTTATCGGACACAAGGTTTGTGTTTTAAGGTACTTTTTACTTCTTTATCATTTTTGTTAACAGGTTTTTCTCAATTAAAATAAAAAAAAAATAAAAATAAATAAAAATATGTTTATTTCTATATAGTAAAGTACAACAAAATACAAATGAAATAAACAGCTCACTTTTGAAATGGTTTTACCCACTTGTTGTGAGAAAAGAGTCAATTTCGATTTCTTGGACAGAATTTGGAAGAGTCGTAGTTAGGGTTTCAGAGACAATTTTTAAGTCAGAACCGGGGTTAATTACACAATTTTTTGGGTTTTGACACTAGAGCTACAATCAAACATTTCAGGGACCTAAGTTAACATAAGTTTTACATTTAGACAAACAATTTTTCTATTTCTTCACTAGACTTAAATATCCACTCCATTATTAGTTTTTTGTATTCTTTTATTCTAGAATTTTTTTTTATATGGCTTGGAATTAAATTATACAGTTTAGAAGATAGTGAAGCTATAGTTTTGGTTCCAATAACCTTATTTGCTTTGAGTGTTCTACATTTTTATTCACTGTACTCCTTGTCCTGTGTGGATGTTGTATTAGCTCAATTTTTTCTTTTCCTTGAAATATTCTTGTTGCAATTTTTTGACAAAATAGTTGCCTTAAATTTAAGAGTCCTGATTCTTCGAATAATTTTTTTGTTGGATATCTTATTCTTTTTTTAAAGATTACTTTTATTGCCCATTGTTGAAGGCTATTTAATTTGGTCAAGTTATAATTATTTACACCTCCCCATCCACACAGGCCATAGTTTAAATGAGATTGAAAAAATGCGTAATAGAGTATCTTTAAATCTTTTAACTTAAAAAAATTTTTGAGATACTTAAATCTAGCTATTAAAAACCTTAATTTTTTTATTAGATGTTGAATTTGGAAAATCCATCTTAAATGTTTATCAATTATCACTCCTAATTATTTAATTGACTCTGTAGCTATTATTGTGAGAGAATCTGAAATTTTTCAAATTGCAATATTTGGCGTTCCTGATTTATAGGATGAAAATGGAATAAAAAAAGCTTTATTGATATTGAGTGTAAGTGTATTATAATCAAACCATTCTTTCAGTTTAAAAAAATCCCATTTTGCCATTTCTACCACTTCAGCCCATGATTTAGCTTTAACAAACAAAAAAGTGTCATCGGCAAAGCTTGCCATGCAGCTAGTTATGTCTAGATCAAAGACATCATTCATGTAGATAATGAATAGCAATGGTCCGAGGACCGTGCCTTGAGGGACTCCGTAGCTAACTGTTTGTATGGTGCTTGTAATTTCATTTATCTTTACTGCCTGTTGTCTATCTGTTAAATAACTTTTAATTAACTCAAGGCACAATCCCCTAATGCCAATACGTTTCAGCTTTCTTATTAGCTTAGAATGGCAGACGGTATCAAATGCCTTTGCAACATCGACGAAGATGCACAGTGCAGCCTCTTTATTGTCTAAGGCCTCGTATATTTGTTTTGTTAGGTACACTATTGCTTCCTCCGTCGATCTGCCAGATCGAAAGCCGAATTCGCACTCTGAGAGCCTGAGATTTTTTTCTAAGAAGCTTACCATTCGATTTTTAGTCCCATCTCGAATACTTTTGATACAGTTGAAATTAGTGTTATGGGTCTATAGCTAATTATTTGAAGTTTAAATCGCAAGGACCAGTTTGAAGCAAACTCTTTAAAAATAATCTGTTTTGTCTATTATAACAACCTTATTTCCTTTGTCAGCTTTTAAATAAAAACATTCTTTTTTCTTCAGTCCTTAGATAACTTCAGTATTTTTACGAGAAACATATTTTGACTTGTTACCAACGTTTTTTAAGATTTGATTTCTGCAAGCCTCTCTAATGAATCCTTTAGTTGTCTCTGGCACGTATTGAATGGAACTTTCGATATTCGCTATAATAGTTGGTAAACTATTTTTTACTGGAGGGTCCGCAAAATTCAAACCTTTATGCATAAGGGGTTAGGACCTAAGATCATCTAGTAAATTCGGCAAATCATTTTGTTAAAACTGCCAGTACTGGTTACCATTTAGCCTTGCGAACAACTCAAAAGGTCCAATAATAAAATCAGCAATTATAGCCACACCAAATATTGATAGAAAATCGCTGCTGAGAAAGCCTTTCTTTGGTGAAGTGTGGATTTTCCAGTTCCCACATCGAAACTGCATGAAGCTCTGAGAAGGAATGGCTATTGTACTGAAGATATTCGCCTTCAATTAAAGGATATAGTAATCCAGCGGAGCGAAAGGAGAATGATAAGGAGCCACCATTAGGTAGTGTTGTTCTTTCATACATACATGGCACCACAGACGATTACTTCGGCGGTCCAACAAACGTACAATCTTCAATACACATAAGAAGATTGGACAATGCTTGCGATCCCCTAAAGATATTGTACCCTTCAAAACAGAAGTAGTATATAAAATTCCTTGCTCCTGTAGAGAAGTGCATGTGAGAGAAACAGCATGCCCAATTTCAACTAGACATGAACATGTATTAAAAAGAAAGAACTTGTTCAATCTGCTGTAGCTGAACACCAGCATACCACTGACCATATTATAAATGTAAAGGAAACAAAGATTTTAGCATCGGTTCCAGGATTTTATAAACGAAAAATTAGAGAATCCATTGAAATTTTTAAAGGCACAAAAATGTCAATAGAAATATGAGTTCCGGTCTACATCACACGTACAGGGTCAACATTCAGCGAGCACAAGTCGGGCATAAAAGCCCGCCTGAATCTCTCACTCAGTGTTCAGATTTCGTGGAGTAAAAATCCCTGAAGATGACTCGTGCAGTCGAAGGCGAAATGTCGGATAATAATTCCAATTTGTCACAGTCTAATCTCAAGAACCAAGGTTTCTTAAAAGATTCGCTAACGTCGGAAACATCGTAACTGACCTAAGCTTTGAATGGCTATTGCACTGAAGATATTAGGCGTTAAATTAATGTTATGTGGGAGAAACAGGGCGTTCAATATCCACTAGACCTATGGAACATGAACAATAAATTAAAAATAAACAAACTGTTTAATCTGCTGTAGCCGAACACCAGCATACCCCCGTCCGCATTATAAATGTAAAAGAAACCAAACCAAGTTAGAGCATTTATTGAAATTTTTAAAGATACAAAAGCTTCAATAGAATAAATTTCTCAGAAAAAAAAAATAGAAATATTTAATTCTGTAAACTTCAGTTCAGATAAAGTAAAATAAAGATCCCTCGTGCAATCTAATGCGAAACGTCGTACATACATACTTACCAACATACATACTTATACCTTACTTATACAGGATGTCTTAAATAGCGTGTGCCACCATTGCTATCTTCGAAACGGTAAGTGTTACGAGTTCGGTTAAATTAGAGAAAAGTTGTCTTTTTTAGTACTCATTTAAGATCTTTTTACCGTGTTGCCAAAATCCTGTTAGTTTATGTGATACAGTGTGATGTGTAAATAACGCCTAAATCAATTTAGTGGAATATTTCAAAAACTGTTAATTTTAGAGATAAAGTTTAAATTGGAAAGTTTTATATTTTTTTGCGCTCTACAACGCGGTATCTTTTAATTTTGATTCTGAAGTTTCATAATCTGGCCACCACTATCAACCTAATTTTTTTCAGTACGAACCTGGATTTTTAGTTTCCGGTTTTGAAAGGAAATTGAATTTGCTATACAACCATGTATTGCACGGATATGGCTCACTACGTTTCTATCCAGAAAATCCATCATCGGGAAATAAAAAAATTACCTGTGTACGGTCCTGTCTTTTTTCTTGTACTTTTTCTAAATTCAAATATTTGACATTTTTACAAGAAAAATATAGTTAAATAGTGAAAGCAAAAGTACTACAAAATTCAGTTTTAATAAACGGAAACTCTAAAATCTTCAAATAAATTAACAGGAACGATTCAAATTTTTATAAATAAATATACTATAAAACATTTAAAGAGAATAAAGAAAAACTATTCACGATAAACGAAACTATTATATGTGTTGGAAATGACCACCATTATTTCGTAAACATTTTTGTGCATTTACAATAACCTTTTTTTGAATATTTTCTAACATTCTTATAATCAGGTCATCTAAATTCTGTGGGGTAGTTCGATACACCTTGTCTTTAATAATACCCCATATGGAGAAATCCATTGGGGTAATATCAGGTGATCGCGCTGGCCAGTTTATAGGCCCGTTGTTACCAATCCATCTGTTGGGTTTAAAATTGTTTAAAAATCTTACACATCGACGGTCTCGATGGGCGGGAGCACCATCTTGTTGGAAGTATTTAAAATTAAGAAGAATATCTAATGGAAGGTTATCTGGAAGATCTTGGAGAGAAGTGGATAAACAGTCAAGGTAAATAAAACCAGTCATATTTTCTTGAAAAAAGAATGGACCAGTTTTCTGTCTAAAATCCCAAGCCACACATTGATACCGAACTTTTCCTGGAAAGCTGTTTCACGGTGGAAATGTTCATTGCTTTGAGTCCACCGGTAATGTATATTACGATTGAACCATCCATTGTTGCAAAATCTACTTTCATCCGACCATAAGATTTTTTTACAAATGTCGGCGCCAATACAAAATATCCTTCTCCTTGCGTAGTCAGTTGGCCTTAAATGCTGCACTTTTCTACAGCGATAGTGCCTAAATCTATTGCGGTGTAGTATTTTTTTTGCTGAATCTTTTGATACACCAGTTTCTCTTTCTATTTCCCTTAAGGAAACTTCCCCGCTGTTAACATTTTTGTAATGTACATATCCTAAAATATATTGCAGAGTAGGTATTTAATAAAAATTCACATTATAATTAACTAAGGGACCGTATCCCCGTCGGCGGTGTTGCCTATTTAAAGTAAAAATTCAAATTTAGGGGGTGCTTGAGAAAAGCGGGACAGTAAAGCAATTGTTTCTAAGATAGGGAAAATTGGAAAATAGTTTTCTTTTCTGGTTTTATTTTTAAAGATGTTGCCAAATAAAGTATCTTTGTGGCCCCTTTTGTAAGCTATGAGAAGGTTTATATTTTATATTTAAAGTTTCGTGTTTGGGCCAGCACCATCAATTTCATTATTTTTTAAATACCGACCTTCAATTGTCTTACTTCTTCAAGTACTTTAATCCATAATGTCGTACCTAACATAATAACAATTAAATTAATAATAAAAAATGGAGGGATAACATTATGAGGAGTGTTTGTATTATTAAGTATAAGGAAAGTTTGATACATGTTTTACTTTCCACGCAAGAGGAAAGTATTTTTATGTCAAAATTAGACTGATTATGGTAATTCAAAAGTCTATTTTTTAGTGCGCAAAAAAATATCATAATATGCTATTTTAGATTGCAACAGTCATTGCATTGTACAGGTATATTCAAAATAACACTACCATAATTTATTATTTTTAATTCTTACTTTCCGGTAAAAAGCAAGACTCTTTATGGCCGGTAAATAGCTTATTACACCACTAAAATGTTGTCTCGCAAAGCCTGGTCTCGCGCCGGCGCCGTTAGGTTTTTAAAGTTGAACGTCATTTTGACAGATAAAACAACGTCTGGGAATTAGGTTTTTATTAATTAATAAAATATTATAACGACAGTATGAAATAAAATAATATAAGATGAAAGCCCGTTAGATGTTATTAGAGTACGAGAAATACAAACGAAGTCATATACCGGCCATATAACGTTAATTACTACTACAAAAAGGAAATATTTTTACACTAACTGAATATCTTGATTCATTGTTGTTAAAAACATCCCGTTTTTAATTAGGTCTGTATTTATCATTTTTTTTTGCAAATCAGCACACAGAGAAATAAATAGGTTGCATTCTAAAAACAGAATAAAACAGAAGATACATTTCTCTGATGAATATTCGTCAACGGAACCCAAGAAAAGAAAAACGAAAAAAAAAATGAACCTAATTTTTTTTTTAATTTTTTCAGTTAAAAGGTTTTTGATATGTGCCATCAAAGAACCGATAGACGAAACAACAGAACTACAGAAATACAAAACATGTTCGGATTTTGAGGACCTAGACACGTGAACATAATGATCTCTCTAATTTTTCAGGATAACAGTACTTTTCTTACAAATGAACTAAAAAAGGCCACCTCTCAGTTGATTTTAATTTTAAATTTGCGCCTTCCTTTACAATGTACAAGTAGGTATAATTTTTAATGAAACAATTTTTTATTATGAAGCAAAACATTTAATGAAGCTAACAATGTTCCATATAGTTACAAACGCCCCTAAAATGTGTACCTATATGTTTTTGTATTTTTCATTTGTCAAATATATTTAGCGTCAAATTCTTCTTATAAGTTTATTATTTCTCTCAACTCCCACTCTTATTTCTATATTTTTTATTATTAACGTATGTCCCGTAAGTTTTGGCACAAAATTTAAAACAAAATATTCTTTTAATATGTAGCTTTGGTTAAACTTTTATTATTTACTATAATTAACGGCTTAGTAACTAACAAAATTAATAATTTAAATTAAATTGAAGGGGCCGTGCTGCTCAATTAGACGCAATTTTCTGCGAACATCTCGCATTAGGTTCTGGACAACTTCAACATCAATTTCGCCTATCTTTCTAAAAATTCTACGCCGTAATTGTTCCTCATTTTCGGCTTGCCACCCTCCATCATACACTTTGCGGGATAACAATGCCCAAAAATCTTCAATCGGGCGGGCCTGAGGTAAATTAGGGGGGTTATCTTGTCTTGGTACGAAAGGTATGTTATTTTGACGAAGGTAATTTTGAGTTGCTCTTGCATAATGACAGCTTGCTAAGTCGGGCCAAAACATTATATCATCTCCCACGTGATGTTGGTGTACAAAATGAACTAATTTATTAAGACAGTTGTCAATATACCTTTCCGCGTCCAAAGCTTCCCCCCTAACTCGACCCACATAAGGTCTGGATATCCCTCTAATCGAAATCGCACACCACACCAAAACTTTATCAGCAAATTTTGCTTTTTCCTTATATTTAACATTGTTTGGGCACTCTTCTATATTGTCCGTATAAAAACCATCGTTTCCTTTGATTTCCGAGTTGGCAAGGGTAAAGTATTTTTCATCGTCCAAAATAATGACTTTCTCATTTGAAAAATGTATCCGCCTAAGATTTCGACAGCATCTTGGTATCCGTGCTAATTGATTTTCGGTATATTTAGGACACT
Organism: Kuschelorhynchus macadamiae; assembly: GCA_030620095.1. Classification (NCBI taxonomy): domain Eukaryota; kingdom Metazoa; phylum Arthropoda; class Insecta; order Coleoptera; family Curculionidae; genus Kuschelorhynchus; species Kuschelorhynchus macadamiae. The sequence goes on from JAUTXW010001522.1 coordinate 27,633, forward strand.
TTCGTCTTTTTCGATATTTTTGACCATTTCTTGTCAATTCCCGCCATACTGTACTCTTTGAAGATCGGAATTGACGCGCTAATTTTCTTGTAGAAACTCCGACTCTGTCTTTTGCTCTTCTTACCAATCTTTCCGTCCTTTCTCGCGTGAAACTTCTTGGTCTTCCACTTTTTGGAAGATTTAAACAGGGAATTCCTTCTTCACATTCGGCTATAGTACGGTAAATACTTCTGCGTGAAATATTTTGGTTTTGAAAAATGCGAACTATTTCAGCCTTAGGAATTTGCCCAACCAAATTATAAATACTTTTTCGTATTTCTAATTTATAAGACATTTTAATGCAACTGACTTTAAAAAATGACTTGTCAAACTAATGTCAAGCAAATAAACATTTTTTTGTTTCCAAAGCCATCTCGATATATTATCTTTACTACCTATTTTCAAGCCCCCTCAATTTTGTGCCAAAACTTACGGGACATACGTTAGTTTAAAAGTACGCCAAAAATCCCTCATACAAGCTTCGTTAGTAAAGTAAAAATGAGAAAGTCCTCCTTAAGGCAAAAGTCTTAAAAATATATACATATTCTTTCCGCCGCTTCTGGAAAATTAATTCGGTTTAAGGGCGGAAATATAGGTGTCTAAATTCCCCAGAATGGCGGAATTTTTGCCTTAAATACGCAACTCCGACGGCAGATATACTTATAGTTACTCTGTATAATTAAAGTAAAAAAAAAAATACCTAGCACGTTGATCTCGTCCTCTCCACCTTCCAATGTGACAGTGGAAATCCTCTTTTGAGGTTTGTTAAAGGATCCGTGCTCTCGCATTCTTCTTTCTAATCTTGCAAATATTTTGCGATTGGGCATCCTTCTTTCTGGGTACAAATTTTGATACATTTGAAACGCGTTAGTAGCATTACGAAATGCCCTCGCATAAACAAATATCATATCTGTCTTTTCATCATTTGAGAACTCCATTTTAAAAACTTGGTTGTAAAATGACTCGATTTGTCATAAACTGATAATAAACTAAGTTTGACACATAATAAATATCTGTTGATTTTTTCAATTGTTTTCAAAGCCTACTTTGGGAAAGACGTCTTACTAATAATATTATAATACTTACGGGTATACTTGAATCGATTTACCATGTATTTTTATTAATTACTCTGCAATATTTTTCTAAGATAAAAACTTCTATTAAAGAAATATTAACAACGGGGAACTTTCGCCAGAGAAAAAGTGGAGTAATAAAGTTACATATTAGACTTTATTATATTTTTTTGCAACCCCCGTTTTTTTTCCAAAACTTATTTAAAACAGGTATGACGAAAAGACAGGGCCGTACAAAGTATTTTTTTTTATTTCCCGATGATGGATTTTCTGGATGGAAACGTCATTGGCCATATCCGTCCAATACATGGTTGTGTAGCAAATTCAATTTCCTTTCAAAACCGGAAACTAAAAATCCAGGTTCGTATTGAAAAAAATTAGGTTGATAGTGGTGGCCAGATTATGAAACTTCAGAATCAAAATTTAAAGATACCGCGTTGTAGAGCGCAAAAAAATATAAAACTTTCCAATTTAAACTTTATCTCTAAAATTAACAGTTTTTGAAATATTCCACTAAATTGATTTAGGCGTTATTTACACATCACACTGTATCACATAAACTAACAGGACAACTTTTCTCTAATTTAACCGAACTCGTAGCACTTACCGTTTCGAAGATAGCAATGGTGGCACACGCTATTTAAGATATCCTGTATATCTCTTGTCTTTTTCATAGTATGCACATTTGTGTTTTTTTTTTAATAATAATTCATTTATTTAATTTAAATTAATTCCCAATGTTGGAAGTCCATGTTTGAGCTGGGTTAAAAATATCGGAAATTGACGTAATGTTTATTATTCTTCCTTCAGCAATTCCATATATTCCGCGTCACTTGAAAACGTTCATCATTACATGAAACCAATTTGCAGTTCTCTTCACCTGCGTGGGCGTAAAATAAATCACGAAGTTCGCCAACTAATTGCTTGGTGGATGCAAACGCAGTGCAAATAGCCCCTAACCAGATTAAGCTGGTGCCCATCAACGCCTGTTTCACTTACCAGTAATGGGCGACCAACTAAATAGTTAATATAATATTCCACGGGCAGCAGTTTAATGTACTATTATTGTTATTACTATTGCAGTTGCTTTTTGCTTCCATTCCAACTAAGTATTTGCGTAGGTGAGAAAATCCACTGATTGAATAATTTATAAACTTTTTATAATGATTTATGTACGAATATGTTTTTATTTGAATTTAACTATAAAATATGAAGGAGATAATTTTAGGATCAATACTATTTTCTTTGCATTTTTAGGTAATATATACATACAAAAACTTGGTGCTAATTAGAATATTTCTAAACAAAAAATATTAATATGAAATATATTTTTGCTTTTCTAATGTAAAAATATTTAATAAATAAATATGTATTAAAGGGAACCAGTTTTTTATTTAAATATTGGTTATAGACCCCCCACTCCTATTCTCCAGCATGGATACGTCAAGGTTTCATGTTTAATCTCGAAATATCCGTAAATTAGCTCTTTGTCTACTTCGCCAAACTAATGAGACCTGGAAAGGTGGAAATGTTGTATTTTGTGGTTAGCAAGAAGAGATTGATTCGAAGCAGAGAGCGAATTTGCTCAAAACTTTCTCGTTACCAAAGGCTGTGCCAGGTTGAGAGTTTGCTGTATCTTTTGAAAACCGAAGGAACATGCCCTCATCCAAATCAGGACTTAAGCTTGTAAGCTTTTCCAACTTTAATTTCGAAGCTTCATTTTGAAAAGCGTATTGTGCAGAGCGTTGATAGTAAAATTTTGAAGAGTGAGTCATGGATCTTCAAAATATGCTGGGTAAATATATCTTCGACCAACCATTTGTGGCAACACCTGAAGATAGGAAAGATTTTTATCGATCTTAATATACAGGGTGATACAGAAATAAGTAAAATTTACAGGCACGTTAACCTTGACGAAATATGAAAAAAAATTTATATAATTTTTCTATATACAGGGCATTAAACATGTGTGATAAGAAGGACTTTTTATTATATAATATCTGTTAGGAGCGGGATATGACTTTCAATTTTGGAAGATGTTATCACTACATAAAGTCCCATTTACTCAACAAACGACAACCATATGGGTCACTTCAGAGGTGTAGAATTGGGGTATATGCCCTGCATTTATGGTCATATTTTTTACCACTCGGTATATTGCCTATTTTTATTAAAAATGTTTAAAGCTAGGCTTCTTTACTAAAAGATATTACTCTTAGAATTTATTCATACGAGCTATCATTTTGGAGTTTTATTCCAGTTAATGCGTCAGAACCCTTTATAGGCCAGGCAATAGAACAGAAATGTTTTGATTTTGTGACAAAAACACTAACATTCTTCTAGTTCATGCTGATGTTTTTTCTACACGTAACTATTGTTTATTAATTTTTTTAGTGCAAAAAATTGCGTTTTTTTGTTTTTTGCTTATAAAATGAAAACGATTTAAGTAATCACTATGCTATACAAAGGTGACTTGTAGAGAATTGAAATTCAAACGAAACCAGCTATTAAACAAGTCTGTAGGGTGATTAGTTTCGAAGAAAATCCGGAAAAAACGGAACATTCGCCATTTCTTCAAAAATGCATAAGTTGACCATTTTTAAGTTGTAGCGTAGCTCTTGCGGGGTAGTCAATGACATGACCTTTAAGCAAGCACAAGACATCGGCGAAAGGGGGAGGATTGTCAAAAGCAGGCCGTTTCCATCGATATCCAGAGTTGTAGCCAACCGTGCGTGATCATTGCATCGTTTCCATAGTTACTCACATTTTTTTCATATACTCAGATTAGTGTGCCAACCTTTATCTAATACATTTGGAAGCACGGTAACTGAATTTTCAAGATTTTCTTATAAAATTAAAATCGGCCAATCCGGGTCGCATCCAGACCCGCTGGAAGTAAGCTCAGTAAAATTTCAAATTGCAATTTACTTAAAAACTACTTATCCGACGGCTCCTGTCTTGTGCTTGCATAAAGCTCATGTCATTAGCTACCATTTCCCAGAAGGTCTAAAAAAATTACCGACCTTTCCGTTTTTTCAGTGTTTTCTTCGAAACTAATCATCTGATAGACTTGTTTAATAGCACATTTTGTTCATATTTCGAATCTCTACAATTCGCCTCTGTATCGCATTACAATTGCTTAAATCGTTTTCATTTTATAAGCAAAAAAAAATTGTTTATTTTGACGCATTAGCTCAAATGAAACTCCGAAATGATAGCTCGTGCGAAAAATTCTAACAGCAATAATTTTAGTAAAGAAGCCAAGTTGTAAATATTTTTAATAAAAATAGGCAATATACCGAGTGGTAAAAAAATATGACCATAAATGCAAGGCATATAACCCTGTTCTACGCCTCTGAAGTGGTCCATATTATGGTTGGCGTTTCTTGGGTTAATGGGACTTTATGTAGTAATAACATGTTCCAAAATTGAAATTGATATCCCACTCCTAACAGATATTATATAACAAAAAGTTCTTTTTATTACACGTTTAATGCCCTGTATATTCTAAACGGTGAGGCTTACAGAAAAATTATATAAAACATTTTTTTATATTTCGTCAAGGTTTATATGCCTGTACATTGTCGGTACTTATTTCTGAATCACCCTGTATAATAGATTGCTGTAAATAACTTTTTTAATCTCATATATAGCGGCTCATTAATTTTCATAGCAAATACAAACCACTGTGGAAAAAGTGAAGATAACATACCTCTTTAGGGCCTGAACCGCTTTATTTAAATTGTTCCCTTAAACTATCTAAAACATGCATGTAAAAATGGCGTCCCATTGACTTTCATAAGCGACAAACAAATATGCAATAACTTTGTTTTTCTTAAACAAACCGTTGTTTAGGAAATGTTAGTGATTATTTAACGCAAATATGTGTTTGTTTAAAAGTAATTATATTTGTGGTTTAAACAAACAAAAAATGGTTTGTTTTTGCCGTTTATAGCAGCCAATATGACATCATTTTTACCTGCATATTTTAAATATTATAAGAGAACTTTTAGAAAAATAAAAAGTTTATTAAAGTTATATATAGCTTATTTATTTACATTTTTTTTATTATTTATCTCGATTGACGATGGTTTGGGTTTGCTATGAATAAGCCGCTGTATTAGTTTATAAAATAAATACTTTTTTTACATATTAATGTAAAAAAAATGTTTCTGCCTTCAAATAAATGCTATAAATGGCTGAGATTATATTTTTTCCCACTTTTACACTTTGATAACATACTTCTGAAAAGTTGAAGAATCACATTCTAAATAATACAAATCGGTAAATTCCCTTTACCCGGAACTTCCCCCGTTATATTTTTTTCCATTTGTAAGGAAGTTCATTCTATATAACACTTGATATTTGTTCAAAATTTGAGGTAACTTGGAAAATTGTTTTTTTAATAATTTTTTTAAACTTTCTAAATGGTTTTCGGTAACGATCCTCTTGTTGTTATATTAGAGTGTTGCATTATTTGGGGTTAGAATCCAGTAAAAAGAAAGTATTTTTTGTCGACGTTTCGCAACTATATTGTTCCATCCTCAGGACACTTGAAACCCATATTATCAGTCTTTACCTACTGCATTTGTCTGCAGATATTTCCTAGATTTTAAGTTTCTAAATGGTTTTCGTTAACGCTGCTCTTGATGTTATGTTAGAGTGGTGTATTATTTGGGGTTAGAATCCAGTAACGACGTTTCGCAACATATTGTTGCATCCTCAGAACACACATATTTTATATCCTGCATGAAACCCATATTACCAGTCTTATTATATATTTCCTAGCCCCAAATAATATACCACTCTAACATAACAACAAGAAGATCATAACGAAAACCATTTAGAAACTTAATACCTGGGAAATATCCGCTAACCAACAGAGCAGGTAAAAACTGATAATATGTGTTTCATGCAGGATATAGAAATCTATACATGTATCCTGAGAATGGACAATAAAGTTACGAAACGTCGACAATTTAAAAGATTATTTTTATTTTGCTGGATTTTAACTCCAAATAATACACCACTATAACATAAAAACAAGAGCACCGTTAACGAAAACCATTTAGAAACCTAATATCTGGGAAATATCTGCGGACCAACGTAGTGGGAAAAGTCATGCATTTCACGAAGGATATAGAATTTATATATGAGTCCTAAGGATGCTACAATAAAGTTGTGAAAAGTCGACAATTTAAAAAAAGGGTTTTGAATTTTTTTACTGGAACTTAACCCCAAATAATACACCACTCTAACAATTTTTTTAACATTGTTCCGCCATATTCGATTTTGAACAAAATATAACCAGGTCATCCTCACATGACCCTTCATTTTTGGTCAACATTTGAAGTCAATCAGGTAAATAGTATTAAAGCTATGCCGCGAACTGACAGACAGACAGATCGGCAGACGAACCAACGAGACTGATAAAACATGTTTTTTTTTGGCATCTAGGGATGAGGACGACGCCGTCAGCAGTATTGGATGTCTTGCTAGGGCTGCCATAATTGTCGACTTTCATTAAGAAAGAGGCTATGGCAGCGCACTTGCAAATGGGAGACGCAGGAGCTTGGTATACCAAAGGTGAGGTTGTGGGTCATGTAAGCATCTCCCACATTGTAGAAAGAGAGATCCCTTTATCTACCTACAGAGTAGCACGACCCTCAGGCAGTCTAAGATGGCATAAGGGTTATAGTATCTCAATCCCCGAAAGAAAGGACTGGGAGAGAAACAGGCTGGAGTTCTCCAGAGAGGCAATTGTTTGCTATACGGATGGTTCACGTATGACACAGTTGCAATCCTCTAGTGCTGCAGTTTATATTGAGGCTAAACAAACCGGGTCCAGCTTCCCTTTGAGGAAGTTTTCAACGGTGTTTCAGGCTGAGGTATATGCCATTCTAATGGCAATAACGATGAAGGAAGTCATAGAGGGGGCACAGGGAGAGATTGTCATATGCTCAGACAGTCAATCAGCACTTAAGGCGCTCACGGCGGGATCAGTTTTGGTTCAGGAATGCGGTGACAGGCTAGAGCAGTTGGCGCGACGTAAAAGAGGTTGGTTTGGGTGCCAGGACACTGTTGGATTGAGGGCAACGAGAGGGATCTGCCTCTCGTTACAGTTTGCTAGACTCGGCGCCACCAGCCAGCGGACCAGAACCAGCTTTAGGCATCACTAGGGAGCAGATAAGGACAGCACTCGACGAATGGGCACAACATGAACTTCAACGTGAATGGGGCCAGTCCGGGGTCGGGAGGCAAGCTAAAGACTTCATTGTGAAGCCCAATAAGGGCCGAACAGAGTGGTTACTAGCCCGAGACAGGAAAGCTCTAAATTCCATCGTAGGAATAATAACGGGGCACTGTCGATTGGCGAGACACCTCTTTATGCATTGAGGAAGATTCTATCTGCACGGAGTGTCAGGAAGATGAGGAAACTCCGCTTCACTTCCTGTGCAGATGTGAAGCGCGAGCGAGACTGCGACGAGATATTTTCGGCACTACGATCTTGCATAGGAACGAAGTTAAGGATTTTGCATGGAAGGATATACAGACTTACATAGTAAGGATAGGCAGATTCAAGGATGTACACCTGGTGGCGGGTGGTGGTTGAGGGAGGAGCTGGGGTAGACTGAAATGGCCTTATAGGCCTACCAGTCAGGTCTCTAGACCTCCCCCTAACTACAACTACTACTTGGCATCTAGGGACGCTTAAACGTGAAGATATTTAAAACCTGAGAGGGTGATTTTTTTCATGATTACAAACATTTTATTTCGGCGCCATTTTGTTCGCCATCTTAAATAAGTACTAGCTAGTTGATCCCTATACCACAATTAGTAATAGCACACAATTGGAACCAAACAATAAGTAGTTGTTTCAGGCTGAATTTTTAAATACTTTAGTAACCCGCCATTTTGTTCCACCATCTTGGATTCGTACCAAAATGTTACTAGTTGATTCCAACATAATACTTGATACTTGTAAAATTTGAGGTAAATTGAAAAAGTAGTTGTTTAATAACAATTTTTTAACAGTTCACTAAGCCGACATTTTGTATCGCTGTACTGGATTTTTACCAAAATGTTACCAGCTCATCCCCATATGACATTTAATTTTTGACCAAAATTTGAAGTCAATCGGATAAGTAATTTTTTTGCTGCGTCGACGGACACAAACAAATAATATATTTAAATTTAATAGAGATTATTAGACAGGGCGCTTTTACGTTTTTGAGTTAAATAATAATATTTTTGATTCAAAAAAATATATATTTGAAGCAAACAACTCTTTATAGGTTATCATTTATACGAAACCAAGGGACTCATGTAAGCCCTTGTTTTTGAAAGAAAATATTTTAACATTGGTATCTTTGTTTATTCTGGAAAATGTTTGAGTTATGCATAGGAAATATAGCAAATATCCGTCTACCATATCATATATTTCTCCCGATTCCGTCATCTGCACAGATAAGGGACTCTCTTGCTTATAGTAGTCTCCTATTATTTAACCATTTGCCATAATATATTAGACAGATATATGACGGAAATAGGTTTAAGTTTGAGGTAAAGAAAAACTGCTTGTTGCGAAAGCCTACTATGATGTGAGAGAGTATCTCAGTGAAAGATACTGACCTGCACTTGTAAATGTGTGTTTATAAATGTTTAACAATATTTTAGGAGTGTGTACGTTTTTGGTAGCCCACTCTCAGTGGAAGATTTTGACTTAGACTTGTAAATGTTTTGTTTATAAAGTTTTAACTATATTTTATAAGTGAATTTGTTTTTAATTATTTTTATAATTAGCTTTTTATTGAGATGACCTCTTTTGCTTCAATTTTTATTATTAAAACTGAGCTTGATGTAATGTCTAACTAAATGTTGATACCTCCTTATCTTTGGTATTATGTTGTTCATTATGTTGTGTATTGTTATTGATATCACTGTTGTTCTTATATATGACTATTTTATCTCTTTTTTATTAACATTTATCAGCTTTGTCAAAAGAAATTTTCTTTTGATAGTAAGGCATTTTGAGTTTGAGAAACAAAACTTTATTTGGGTTAAATAACACATTTATTTGATTATTATACATTAATTTAAATAAACGAAATAACATTAAAAAATTCACATGTGTTAAATAAATATATGTTTTGCTTCTATAGGAAACAAAATGTTTCTTCCAGTAAACTCCATTTTTGTTTAAATCAAATAATTTGTTTTTTCAGTGCAACAATATCCTCTAGTGTCTGGCTGTTACGAAGGGCACATTGAGACAAAGAGTGGGAAAATAATTAATGTCTATATTTGATAAGAATATCCGCTAGTATTTGATTTTTACGGAGGGTTCACTGATCAATGTAGGTATTGCATTTGGTACGACTGCCGAGTGGCAACGGTGGTTTTTGCTGGCTCCCGTATTGTGAGTAGACTTTATTAAACAACACAATACGGCGGATTTTTCTCGATTTAATGAGTTCCTTTCTTGAGCAAACTCACCCCGGCCCGGCCTTTCACGTAGAGGCCGTGTTTCTTTCATCTGCTGGCCTGGCTATTAACGCAGACTGTTTAAGCGTGAAGTTAGCCGTGGTGTTTTAAATTAAAAATTAGTTATTGTGCCTGGCCGGCTACCAGACTACGTGTTTAATTATTCTTCATTATTGTTTAATAGGTTCGGATGTGTGGACAGGTCAGGAATAATATGAAATCTACACTGCGGTAAATAAGTTTCAGGGTCAGCTGCTGGTCTGCTGACGAGTCATTTTTTTTTCGTTTTATCCTTATTGCGTAGTAGTTTAGATTTTAGATTACAAGGGTAGCGCTAAAAGTTACAGGCCTGACACCTGAAAGAAACAGCACTGATTCACAATTAAAATTTATTTTTCAATATAATCTCCTTGACAGAAATGCACTTTAGGCAGCAACTCAACTCTACAGTTATTCGGCTTGTCTTCTAAATGTATCGGCAAATTTCGAGTCTTTGTACCAAAAATTGTGCCCTGAAAGAACCTTCTTCAAATTTCCAATAGGTCACTAGAGACCATATCTGGACTATTCGGAAGATAAACAATTTGTTCTTAACCGCATGCACACATAAATTACGAACCGCATAATTCCAGCATGGCTGCACTGTTTTGGCAGCAAAAATGGTCTTTCCTCCCAAATATTTCTCGAAATTTATGCAAGAGTGCTGAAAAAAATTTTTTACTAACAAATAGTTTTTTACTAGAATATAATAATAATAATTAAGATCTTGATATTTAAAATTAAAAATAATTTTAAATATCAAGATCTATGTTTTAGTGATCAATGGACGTGTGATAATGAGACAGATCAGTTAAAAATTAACAATTATCAAATAATTTCTCATTTTTCATGTAGGCAGCACATTCACGGTGGGGTGGCAATAGCAGTCTCTGATTTGAACTCCAAACATTTTACTGCTATAGAGGATGTTGATGTTTTGGCCATTGAAATGGATTGTAAAGTCTGCGCAATCCAATAAGATGAACTTAAAATAGTGATTGTCTTTCTTGATACTTTCTTGATACTCTAAAGAACATTGTAGATAAAATTGGTAACCTCAAGTATAAAATATTTTTAATTGGAGATTTTAATTTATACTTTAACTCACATACATGGCAGGTGGAAGAGGTAAAAGATTTTTTAAATTCTTATTCCTTATCTATACTAATAAAAGGTAACACCAGAGGTTTAGCATGTCTAGACAATATCTTATCAAACGTAGGTGATCCCCTGGCGTACACACTTGACGTAGGTTTTCCAGGTCATATGGGTGTGGCTGTTGAGTTTAGATAGTAGAAAGAATGAGGGTAGGACACAACCTAGTTTTAGGCCTATTACACGGAATGGATTAAATATGCTTAGATATATGATTGTTTATAGCAATCGTATAAATACAGATACTAAACGTGAGACCCTACGCCTTCTCAGAGTGTCAGAGAGGTCGCTCGAACTACTAACTCGCCCCAAAACCTACAAATCGCGAGGCAATATGCTAGGAATTATAGGTCAGATACATGCCAAACAACGCGCTAATGAAAACTACATAAAAACATAATCTTAGTCCAAATGCTATCTGGAACGTTGTGAAATGGAATACCAACTTCTGCGGAAATAAAGCTAACACCGTATGCGAAATATTTCCTGACCAATTCATTATCTTTTTTGTTGGTATTAAACAGCAATTACTTCCAAAGAATATGTTAGTGCATAAATAAGGCAAAATGTACCAAATTTGAAAGATATTCATTTTGAACTTACTGAGGTCACTACAATTCAAGTTGGGAACGCCATAATGGGGTTAAAAAACACATCCAGCCGCGACTATTGTGAACTAAATAGCAAAATATTAAAAATCTATTGTCCATTATATAGTATCTGTATCAGAGATGCAACATATCCTGATGCCTTGAACATTTCAATAATGGTCCTCATACACAAAATGGGCCCAACTCAATAACAGAACGATTTATATCGTATCTATATTTTCGAAAATTTTTGAAAAGTTAATAAAAAACAAAATATCAAATCATTTAGAAATCCATAACACTTTCAATACTGCTCAGTATGGTTTTAGAAACTCAAAATCCACAACATTGGCCTCTTATCATCTTACTTAAAAAATCGAAAAGAATATGTGGATCTTAATTATAAATTAGCAGGTTTGGAAAAAGTCGAGATTGACGTGCCACAAGGCTCTGTACTGGGACCACTGCTCTTCTTGATCTATGTCAATGACTTGAGGGGCAGTAATCCTAGTGCCGACTCTGTGCCTTTTGCCGACGACACGACTGTGTTAAAGACAGAGCTGCTACTGTTTTCTTTAAGGGAGTTGTTGAGCGCTGGGGTTAACAAGTCAGTACGGTTTCTAGGAGTTCAAATAGACTGTAGGTTAACCTGAAATGATCACATTGACAAATTGGCGGGACAGGTCGCTTCCGGGGTCTATGCTCTGAGGACTTTGTGATGTCTGCAGTGACGGGGCGGGCGAACTGTGGGGTATTTGACACCGATAGTTAATCCAAATTTTTTTATATAGATATTGTACGAACTATTGCTATTTTCAATTAGAGAAGAAAAAAATATGAAAAAATAAAGGATAATTTGTCTGTCCTAACGGCAAATAATCGAATTTAATAAAAGAATTGGTATTGGTAGAAATTGTTACAATTAGATAAAGAGGTAGTACAAAAAGTGAATTCATTTAAACTAAAATGAACTATTAACAGTCAAACAATAAATAACCCTTTTCCATGACTTTAAATAATAAAAATTAACTATATTAATATTTGTTTACGAGTCTGTACTTGGAACTGTAACTACTGTACTGTACTTTCCCGCACGTTACGTCTAGTAATCTACTTAGTATTTGCTTGGTGATCCTAAACTATCGTATTTTGAGTATATACGTTTAACAATTTATATTAACTAAAAAAATAAATTTATATTCATTTTCTGCAAGTCCTACTTTGTTCAAAAACGTTGCTGTGATTGATATTCAATGTTACTTGACCTCTCAAATTCATTTGAGTCGAGTTAACAGAATGTTCCCTTGTGAAAGCTGTTTTTCTTCTTTTGACACACTCCGTGCTATCTTCAAAACTCATGATTTTTTTACAAGTGTTCGAAATTTCAAAAAATGGCAATCACACTGCCAAGAATATTTACAGAGAATAATAATAACAACGATTGGAAGGTAGCATTTTTTTTTTAATAAAAAACAAAATAGAGTAAAATCACAATGACTTCGAAATTTGGGAGTATAAACATGATCGTAGTAGGCCATGACTGTTAGGATTGATACGTGTTTCGGGCATGAAAAGTCCTGCTTCGAACTCTCTTCAAACAAGAAAAAACATTTTGTAATCTTTAAAATCAAAAAGTTTACAACGGTTTTTCCCACTTAAAAGGAAACACACTGTATATGCATGTAGTTGATACGGATATGTTAAAATGTTATTGAAAAGATCTAATTCAAAAAAGTTTAAAAACCACTGCGTTCGATTTAGTTTTTTACCAAACATTAGTAAATTAGAGTAAAATCCTTATCCAGAGAATGTTTTTCTCATTTTATCAGCATTAAGGTCGCAAAAAGTCGCAGAATTTTATTTTATTGTATGAAAGCCTAATGTTTACTGAGTAAAACATATATAGACAATATGCTGAATTCTTCAAAATGGTCAAATAAATCTCTAAATACAATAGAAATGTCATCAATTTGACCTAATTTTCTGAACCCTGAACTTTTAATTACGAAAAAATATCACTAGTATAGAGTGTGCCAAAATAAATAATACATTTTTGTAAATTACATACTTGCAGCTTGCAGATTCATTCTAAATCAAAACTTAATAATACAAACGTACAAGTAGCACCAGAACCACAAACATTTATATTTTTAAACATAAAATTAAGCCACTTTACTTTTATTTGCGGGAAGCTACAACTTTGATATCTCATTGAAGCAAATGAATGCAACTAAACAAATAAAATGCAACGATATGGTTGACAGACATATTCTAGTTTATCATCCATCTATTTTCTGGGAATGTAAGACATGTCGGATTTTTTGAATTTCGATCAGCTTTTTCATGGTAATACTCCATTGGGACTTTAAGTGTTCCCTGTCTCTATGATTTTCAGTGTATTGTTTTTGTTAGGCAAAATAATGACGATTATGTAACACACGAAGACATTCACGACCATTTTACACTGAATAGATACAACGATACGGCCATCTTACACTGAATAGAGACAACAATATCTTAACTACCATCGAATTAATAAAATTAGAACCGGAATCTCGTCCTATGGTCCCAAAATGTATAATGTGCTGCCATCTGAGGTGAAATTGCTCCCTACAAAATCTTTTAAAAATCGTTTTAAATATTACTTAATTACGAACCGCTTTTATTCAATTATTGAATACCTACAAAATGATTTTTCTGATATGTAAACTTATACAAAGATTGTTTTCTTCAATTTAAAATGTATCTTTCTTTAAAACTGTATAATTGTAAAATTGTAAACCTTTCTCCAAAATAGTATAATAATAAATTTCAACCCCTTTTTTCTTTTTGACGAATGCTGTTGTAACACTGCTGTTGTATAACATAAATAAATTTCATGTAATTTAATAAAACACATTGTTTATACTACTATTTATTTTTTAAGTATATTATTATAGTATTATATCAGGGTATAAAACCTAAATTTATAAAATTCCGTATTTCAGCACCTCTAGAAGTTTGATAACCTATAAAAAATGAATCAAGTGTATGTGATTTTGGTCAGTAAATGTGACGATGTGGATGTTACAATTAAATTATATGCATAGTAGTTCAGCAGGTCTGGCGTTCGGACGTGTGCCGTGTGCTCTGACAACTTTATAGTGACCAGTAAACAGATATCATGTATAAATTGCGGTAAATATTACCATACAGTTTGTGTTAAAATAAAAGATACTATTGCAAAGTGGATTAGTGACTGCAAGAATCTTTTTTGGTTCTGTGAATGATGCTGTGATTCGGTGGCGTCAAACTTAAAATTATAAGCACGGTTATCTTGCATTGAAAAAAAGTCTGAAGAGGTTCTCAGTCAAACTAGGGATTGTGTCAATATAGTCAAACAAATAAACACAAAACCCCAAACAGAATCACAAAAATGGAGTAATATCGTCAAAAATAAAAGGCCTCCTTTGATAATACAGCCAAAAAATATATCTCAAAACAGCAACAAAACAAAATCGGACATTGTGACAAAAATTGACCCGGCTGAAATAGACATAAATATAATAAAACCTGCAGCAAAAGGTGGTATTCAAATTGAGTGCGAGAATGACGAATCGATGCAAAAACTTCAGGAAGCCGCTCATATCACGTTGTCCAGCGAGTACAATATTCAAATTCCTAAACACAAAAAACCGAAAATAATTATTGTTGGCGTGTTTGATAAATACCTGGCGGACATCGATATGTTTATAGACATGTTAAAAAATGTAAACAAAAATAATTTGGAGATCACGTTTGTTAAAAAATTCAAGCCACGGAAAAGCAAACATTTTAATGTTATTTTGGAAACGTCACCAGAAACCTTTAATTATTTAATTAAGCAGGGAAAAATACGATTTGAATGGGATTGTTTCGCGGTACATGAGTTTTTCATCATTTTACGATGTTTTAAGTGTTGAAAATATGGGCACATCACGAAGGAATGCCGTAAAGAAAATTTTACTTGTCCAAAATGCAGTAAAGATCATAAGGCGGAGCAGGTACGGCACAGAGCGAGTGTTGTGTCAATTGTAAATATATTAGTACGGTACTAAATGTACCGAATATTCAATATAACCACACAGTGTTTGATCGCAACTGCACGTCATATAAAAATCCGATAGATAGAAAATTAAATCAAGAACACTGTATGAATAGCATCTAAGGAAATCACAAGCCCTACTTTGTCGATCAAATATACAGGGACTTAGTAATAAGATTGATGAATTGCGACAAGTTAGTGCTGCAAAAAATCCATTGGATCATTTGTGTCAATGAGACTCATATTACGGAAAAAACTTTCAGGATAGTGAAAAGGGTATCAATTGCAGGTTATACTCATTTTACATGTTATGCCATAGTCGGCATACAGCAGGTGTGATAACTTACATAAAAAACTATATCACCTCTGTGATCGTGAGGAATGTTGTCTCCCCAGGTAACTATTGGGTAGTGTGTATCAAAATTAAGTTGGAGGCGGAAATTTGGAGCTGTTCATGACATTTTTTGAGGATCTTCTGGATGAGGAATTAATTTCTAGTAACCGTTCCATAATACTAGGAGATTTTAATATTCGTCTAGAATGTGAGTCCAAATAAAAACAGACTAATTAATATTGCAACGGACGCAAGTGTACAAGAGTGACAAACGTATTAGCTTCATTAATCGATCTGATTTTCTCCAAAGATTTTGATTTACTGGAAGCGCCAAGGGAGTTTTCGCAAATTTCGGATAATATGACCATTGGATGTTATTTGGAAACACCTTCTATAGGTGAAAAATATGAGTTTATAAGCAAGCGCAATTTGAATTCAGACAATATGGATAAAATAGTATTTGAATTGTTTGGTACATTACGGATGTAGTAGATAATATTACACCATTGAAGAAAATAAAATGCTATGATACACCAGGGATGAATTCATTAATACTTCAAGCGCAGAAAGATAGGGATATCGCCTATAAAAAATTTAGAATCACTAAGCTAAATTCAGATTGGGATTCTTATAAATTAAAAAGGAATAAATTGGTAATCTAGAATTGAAAAGAAAAAACACTATGAGAAAAATATAGATCGATGTAAAGGGGACAGCAAAAAAATGTGGAGAACATTAAAACAACTTATTAGTAAAAAAGATAGGAACTCATCAGATGATTTTAACAATCTTGAATTTGTAGATGTTACAGGTGGAGTTGAAGAAAAATTTAACAAATTTTATTCAAAAAGTATCATTGACATTACATGTAAACACCAATGTTTACAGAAACCAAACGATCTGGAAAATTTGGAAGCTTTCGAAAATTAAGAGCTAAAGCATATTGTTATGAAGCTAAAAAACAAATCTACATCTGATACTGTCTGTAACGTAAAATTTGTGAAGTCTGCATTCTGTGTGATTGGTTACCCTCTGTTACATCTGATTAATACATCTCCAGAACTGGAAAAATTTAAAGATGTCAAGACAAGTGTTATAGTGCCCATTCCTAAAGTATCACGTCCAAGTAAACCAGCCGAATATAGACCAATTAATTTGTTATCGGTAATAGACAAAATCTTAGAGACTATTGTATGTGACCAGCTACGAGAGTTTTTAGAAAAAACAATATACTTTATAAAGGCCAATCGGGATTTCGTGAAAAGCATTCGTGTGAAACAGCTTTGCAGTATGTGTGCTCTAAGTGGCGTTCTGATATACACGATGGAAATATTGTACTTAGTGTGTTTATCGATCTGCAGCGAGCTTTTGAGACAATAGACAGGGACCGACTTATTAAAAAACTAATGACTTATGGAATAAGAGATTGTGTTCTACAATGGTGTATAGACTATCTTAGTGATGGATCGCATGTGACTAAAATAAACGGTGTACTGTCCAGCAAGGTAGAGAGTTGTATAGGTGTGCCTCAAGGTAGCGTACTCGGGCCGCTGTTGTTTATACTCTACATCAATGACATTGATAAAGTTTTAAAAAAGTCTTTTGTAAATCTGTTTGAGGATGACACTTTGTTGTCTGTGTCAGGTAAGAATTATGATTAACTCGTTGATAAAATGAACTATGAACTAAATTTACTTTATAACTGGTTGTGCGTTAACAAATTAAAATTAAATGTAAGCAAAACAAAGTATATGGTTTATGATTCTAAACAAAATTGTAAACAATTTTTAGAAAAAAAATATAATATTTGTATCGACAATCGAATCGAAAATACAAATCAAATAAAGTACTTAGGGGTAGTATTGGACTCACAGCTTAATTTTTCACTGCATGTCGATTTCGTATGTAAAAAAATAGGTAAAAAATTGGGATATTTTAGAAGAATCTCTCGTAATCTCAGCCACTGAAGTAGGCTTCTTGTATTTAATACAATAGTTTATCCGCATTTTAGTTATTGTAATTCATTATTAATATCTTGTAGAGACAGTGATATTCAAAGACTTCAATTGTTACAAAATAAGGCCATGCGTACAATTTTGTCTTGTGGTCGATATACCCAATTCGTGCGATGCTTGGATCTCTTGGTTGGCTGCCTGTTTCGCGGATTATTGAGGGGTCTAATGTTCTCTTTATTTATAAAGTAATTCATAAATTATTGCCTGCATATCTTCAAGAATTTGTAACACAAAGGTCTGAAAGACACTCGCACGAAGTTAGATCTAGGGGTGACCTCGATATCCAGTTTGCTAGAACAACACATATGCAAAAATGTATTTTTAGTAATGGGTTAAGACTTTACAATAGTCTAGCACCAGAGATCCGAGACTCGCCAAATGTAAAAGTTTTTATGAATAGGTTTAAAAAAAGTTACCGCACATAATTTTAACAGTTTTTTTTCTTTTTGTTGTGATAATATATTACAGAAATATTCATTTTTTATTCAATTCAATATTGATAGTAATGGAAAGGGCTGTTTTTAATGTGTAATGATTATATTACTTATATTATTGTTAACATTATGATTTAACAATTTACTGTATCTTCGTTTATTATAAAGTGTAATTTAATTTCATGTCATTTCATAAAACATATGAAAAATTATAAATATAAATTATTGAACTGAAAAGTAAGAAATAATCAAACTTACATAAGAATAGAATTTTTAAAAATCTGAATATTTTCTTAGGCGTTTGAGGCTTTAGACGACTTCACACTACTTGAAATAAAGTCTCAAGCTTTTAAGAAAATATTGGAATTTTTAAAAGATAAGTTTCATCGTTTTTTATTTTTAGTTCTATAGTTTATAAATAAATTAATATTTTTTTACATTTTATTTTGTACTTTTTAGCATTATCTTTTACGCACCCTTTATTCACAATTGGACACCATAATATTGTATTGTCATCGGTTTATGTATATAGAAATTTCTTAGTTCACGCCCATAGGTGTTTTACAGCTTTTTTGAACAATTTATTGAAACGTTCCAAATACCTACGTTTCGACACTGATTAAGTGCCATCTTCAGGGCTAGATTATTATCACTGAAGAGTTATTATTTCCGGCAGACGAGAATACAACATCACTTGGGGAGATTTAAATTAATACTTAATTAATTAATTAATACAGTATTAGTTCTAACACTGGAACCTGTGGTGGACGATAGATCAAAATACAAGAGTTCTAACCACACTACACCACAACTTGTTGCGTTCTGGACGCGCGTTTCGCTAACCAAGTTAGCATCATCAGCAGATGATATAAACTAAAGTAACTTATCCTAACCGTGACTATTTAAAGGTAAACGTGGTCACACTTGGTTGCGCCCGACTGTATCGTTCTCAAGTAAACAATAGAGGGGGCTATAGGGAATAGGCCCTCTGTCTTTATTTAGTGCTTTCTTACCACATTTAACTATTTCTATACTCTCAAATGCATCCAATAATCTATTATTAGATACATTTTTAATCAACTTAAGATTATTTATTCCTATTTGGTGATTGTTTTCTAAAGCATGTTGGGCAACGCTTGACTTTTCTGTTCTTCCGTATCTTAAATGTGTCATGTGTTCTTTAAAACGAATGTTTAGGGAGCGTTTAGTTTGCCCAACATATTTTAGATCGCAGTCATTACAGCTAATTTCATAGATGCCACTCCTCTCCTTCAAGTCGACTTTGTCTTTAGGGTTTCCAAGGAGATTTTTCAAACTGTTCTCCGTTTTGTAGGCTACTCTAAAACCTACCTTTTTAAATACTTTTTCTAGACCTCTCGTATAAAATTTTCTAATACTTATGTCTATTTACTAATTTATGTACAAAATTACCATTATATCCATTACTTTTAGCTATATTTTTAATCCGATTCATTTCATTGTTAAAACGTTCTTTACTTAATGGAAAATTGACTAATCTGTGAGTTAAGAAATGAAATGCGGCCATTTTGTGTTGACGGCAATGAAATGAGTCGGTTATATACCTATCAGTATTAGTAAATTTCCTATAAATATCTAATTTATCGTTATGTCTAATAACTAACGTGTCGAGAAAAGATAATTGCCCATTTTTCTTCTTTTCGTACGTAATATTAGTGGTCGGGTATTTATTGTTTAATGTTTCTAAGAAAGTGTCCAAATTTTCTGTTTTAGTATCAAAAATAGCAAATATATCGTCTACGTATCTTTTCTTTTTCCCACGGGTGTGGTATAGATACGTAGACGATATATTTGCTATTTTTGATACTAAAACAGAAAATTTGGACACTTTCTTAGAAACATTAAACAATAAATATCCTTCTATTAATTTTACGTACGAAAAGGAGAACAATGGGCAATTACCTTTTCTCGATACGTTAGTTAATAGAAATAACGATAAATTAGAATTTGATATTTATAGGAAATTTACTAATACTGATAGGTGTATAACATCCGACTCATTTCATTGCCGTCAACACAAAATGGCAGCATTTCATTTCTTAACTCACAGATTAGTCAATTTTCCATTAAGTAAAGAACGTTTTAACATTGAAATGAATCGGATTAAAAATACAGCTAAAAGTAATGGATATAATGGTAATTTTGTACATAAATTAGTAAATAGACATAAGCATAAGAAAATGTTAAAAGATGCCACTACTCTTCACGCACCTGAGGCTCCCAATAAGTTCATAGTACTCCCATATGATCCCAGATATACGAGAGGTCTAGAAAAAGTATCTAAAAACGTAGGTTTTAGAGTAGCCTACAAAACGGAGAACAGTTTGAAAAATCTCCTTGGAAACCCTAAAGACAAAGTCGACTTGAAGGAGAGGAGTGGCATCTGTGAAATTAGCTTTAAACGCTCCATAAACATTCGTTTTAAAGAACACATGGCACATTTAAGATACGGAAGAACAGAAAAGTCAAGCGTTGCCCAACATGCTTTAGAAAACAATCACCAAATAGGAATAAATAATCTTAAGTTGATTAAAAATGTATCTAATAATAGATTATTGGATGCATTTGAGAGTATAGAAATAGTTAAATGTGGTAAGAAAGCACTAAATAAAGACAGAGGACCTATTCCCTATAGTCCCCTCTATTGTTTACTTGACAACGCTGCAGTCGGGCGCAACCAAGCGTGACCACGTTTACCTATAAATAGTCTTGGTTAGGATAAGTTAGTTTAGTTTATATCATCTACTGATGATGCTAACTTGGTTAGCGAAACGCGCGTCCAGAACGTAACAAGTTGTGTTGTAGTGTGGTTAGAACTCTTGTATTTTGAAATACAGTATTAATTTGAATCTGCAGAAGTTATGTTGTTGTTTGTCCGCTTATTGTAATAATA
This sequence comes from Kuschelorhynchus macadamiae, assembly GCA_030620095.1. Lineage (NCBI taxonomy): Eukaryota > Metazoa > Arthropoda > Insecta > Coleoptera > Curculionidae > Kuschelorhynchus > Kuschelorhynchus macadamiae. The sequence continues at coordinate 48,791 of JAUTXW010001522.1, forward strand.
TTCTCGTATGCCGGGATAACTTTCCAGCCCTGAAGATGACAGTAATCACTGTCGAAACATGGGCTTTTGATCTGAATGTTTCAAAAAATTGTCCAAAAATTCATTTGAATTTATGTATGTATACCAAATCTCTGTTTCATAAGTAACTTACAAGATTTGACCAAAAAAAAACATACTAACTAACTAATTAACATACAAATGAAGTTAAATAGAAGCTTTTAATAATAAAGCCTATTGTTACCAAAAAAATAACTTTTTTGTCCAGTTTTTAGTCAAGAGTTCCAGAAATTTAAATATCTTTTTTTTCTAGGGTAACGGCTAATTTTACTGAGAATTAAATTATTATTCTTATATAATAAGGCTGTTAAAAATTTCTCTCAGAAAATTTTTGCTAGCACTAGCTTCTTTGCTATAAAGTTGACAAATTTATTTCTTTTCGTAATACCTAACTTTGATGTACTGGGCCCTAATGTATATTTTAAAACCTACCTATAGCGTCAAATAATAGCAGATACAAAAAAAAGCTTTAAATACACAAGTTGGGAGATATTTCTGTTTTAGAAGAAAGTTGATACATGAATAGAACAACATAGACTTCCGGTATTCATTCAAGTAATATAATTTAAAAATTAAAATCAATCGAAAAAATAATGTTGCTTATACGTCATAGAATGTCTGAAATAAGATATGACCTTACCCTTGTATACGGCACTCCAACGATCTGTCTGTTGAACGTCACCGATCAGCTGTTTTTGGGATATAGAACTTTTGTTGTTATTTATTTTTATTTTTTTACCTTAAAATGTCTCCTTTTTGTTGTACTGCAAATTGTGGAAGTAGAGGGATAAGAGACAATGTTACTTTTATTTTTAAGTTTCAACAGTTTTCAATTTTAGATATGAAAAACGACTGAATGAACTTTCATTGAGGCGGCTGAAGTGGATAACTGCAATGAGGAGAGTATTTACGTACTCTTAAATTAAATTATGCCTAAGTGTGTGCAAAACATTTCATATATTAATCTCTTAATAAAAATCTAAAATTAATCTAGCTAATTAACAATTATTATGATTCTCAATGGAGACTCTGATCAAAGATATCTCTAATCGTTATTACATTTTGTACCTTTACATATTTCAAAGCTGTAATATTTTACGAATATTAACGGGTCTTAAATAACTAGCAGTGTTTATATGTACCATCCTGAAACAGATTTTTTAAATAATTTTTACCTTTATGCACTTATATTTATATATTTGTAATTATTTTTTTGTTTGGGAAATCGAGTTAATCCTACTTAAAAGACTCATAGTTCTTAAATTCATTATTCGAGTAATACATATTTTTTTACATTCTATCTTAAACTTAGGAATTCATCGTATGTGAAATTTGATTACATCCTTCAGAAACTAAATAACGTACGATTGTTAGATTGATATAATCCTAGCACGAGTGGTAGCCGTAGTCTAGTTTTCACAGAATTTTGTTATGTATGAATGAAGCTACGATAACCATATACAGGGATATATGTGTGTCTCTAGGCAAAACCTATGACCCAGTGAAGAAAGATCTTGTTATGCATTCTGGATAAAAGTTCTTAAAGTTATTAAATTATGAAGGGTGGAAATTCCGTACTCAGGAATACAAGTACGATAAAGGCACGGATTTTCTTTTCAAAATTCGAGTTTCTCGATAACTTCTCAAAAAAATAAGACGGTATAATCTTGTCCTAAAGTGCAAGTATATAACTAATGTTTTTCTAGACATAAGTAAGTTTAAGTCTAGTAAAGGGTAAAGGTTTCATTGCGTTGAAAAAAATTCGTATTCACTGGTCATAACTAAGTTTAAAACAAACACACAATTATAAAAAATGGTCCTGTAGAAAAAATCCAATGCTTGTCCTACGCCAGCCATATTGACAGCAGTCAGCTGTTTTGTTGGACCGCCTAACAGCCTTTATTAAAATTTTCAACTGAGGGCTATCCGTAGTTGGGAGATCTTTATTATTTCTGTTATTAAAATATTGGGGCACTACATATAACATTTGCAGTATTTTGCATGTATCTCATAAGAGTTTTTTAGGATCGTGCATTGCACTAAATCTTCATTTAGTCATTCAGCATATTTATTCTCTTCTAGAGACAAAATATTATTTATTATATAATAAATATACTTGTCATACTATATCTAAAATACAATAAGGTAGTCCTAACTAACACAACAAAATACACATGCTTTGAAATCATCTCCGAAGTTAATGAATTACAAATATTTCAAATAGTAGAAACGAGATATTTCTAAAAGCTAAAAAATGCAATAAGAGCGGCCATGTGTCCATGTACGATGCGCACTTATTGATGATGTTCGTTTAGGTTTGACCGAAGCTAAAGAAGTAGTATGCGTTGAAAATTTGATAATACAACTTAATAAGGTGAGAGAGCGAATCGAGTGAGTGCGTTTAATCATTAGGCTTTGTACAAAATGCACCATTTTCAAATAAAAGAGTGAGACATTTAGTATGGTTAACGGGTCTTTTTCCAACAGCCATCCCATTATACCAACCTTCACTTTAACATCAGGATTTAATTTACATACATGGTGAATCGGAATTAAGTCTTGCTTTAAGTAAAGAAAGGAAATTGATGCGGGATTTAAAGACTTGCAGAAGAGGAAAAGATTTAGGATTCCAGGAATCTGGACACTCTGAGAATAACAGAGCGAGCAAAGTGGGAGGTCCTTGGTGTTTGCAGTTGGACCCTGAAGGAATGCATGTAGGTCGATGTCTCCCTGGCAGGAATCACTAAGGAGGGCATAATGGATGATATTTCATCAGAACAGAAACCGCAATAGTATAGGTAAAACAAGGATAGATCGCCCACAGTTCAACGATACTCTAGTGATGGAGATGCAAGCTTCCTTGTGAAGTTTAGATCATCAATCAGACAAATAGCTCTTCTCTGTACAGAGTCATGATTATTAAGAACTGAAGCAGATGCTGATCCTCATATGTGCGAGCAATACTCAAGGCAGGCTCTGATTTGCGAAGTATAAAGGGTAATGTAAATATTTTCGAGCTCGGAAAAGGAAAACCAATTTCTTCCCGACTGCTGTGGCAATTAAGGTGATGTGATTATGCCAGCGAAGATCTTTCTGAAAACTGATACCGACTAGGATAAAAGAATCTTTGGCTTCAAGCATTTGATTATTCATTTGAATGGTGTGGGTGCTGGGAGATGATTAGTGAAAAATGTCCTTGGATGCCTTTTCCCTTCTTATTTCCACATTTTACAAGATGCAATAAATAACTTTTTAACTGAACGTCCTAAATTTAAGTTCACTTTTAAATTATATAGTAAGGGGAAAAATAGTAGTTTTTGTAGACAATTTATGTCTATGGTGGGCTCTAGATCCTTATCCTTAACAGAGCCCTCAGGAAGTCACTTTCAAAAACGAACGTGAAATAAGACACAAAAATAAATAAAATAACAAACAAACACTCTAAAAAAGAAGTAAATCTAAATCATTTTTAACTTAAACTGGCAAAAAAATAAGAAAGAATGCTAGCGTTTACAGTATTTTTCTGTTATAAAATTATATATCTCTGATTCAATTGGTTTTTAGATAATTCATTTGTTTTTAATATACGGGGTAAAGTTAATAATTTTTGAACTTCCAAAAGAAAATTACTTTTAACTATTCTCTTATTATTTATAATTAATCTTAATTAAGATTGCGTTCATCAAAAAACTACAGCTGTATTATACAGGGTGTTACACAATTTTTGAATCAGTAACATACCAAAGTTTTTGAAATTTTTTTAAAGATCCTTATTAATATAAGTTAAGCTAATTTTCAGAGACCAAAGAAAGAATTGGCGTTCACGCTGATACAATTTTTATAAACAATAGTCATATTTACCCAAACGGTTTTTTACCTTTTGACAAAAAACTTCAAGTTGCCATAGAAACGTTTGTTATATAGGCTTTTTTATTAAATTTACCTCAGTTACGTGTGTAAGCAAAATTTTATACACATTAATAGAACTATAATTTCAAAACTAAAAATACAAAATGGCGGAGTCAATATGGCGGAGGGCTAAAATTTTTCGATTAGATTGAAATTTGGCATATGGGAGTTTTAGGAGTTACTGGCCATATGCTTTCTACATTTAACATTTCTTAAACCATTTTAAATTGATATTGGTTGAAAATTAAAAAAGTTATAAGAATGCCCCCCCGCCATATTGACTCCGCCATTTTGTATTTTTAGTTTTGAAATTATAGTTCTTTCAGTGTGTATAAAATGAAAATTAGCTTAACTTATATTGATGAGAATCTTTAAAAAAAAATGCAAAAACTTTGTTATGTTACTGATTCAAAAACTGTGTAACTCCCTGTATAATACAGCTGTAGTTTTTTGATTAACACAATCTTAACTGAGATAAAATTATGTAAGAATTATTAATTTTAAATAACAAGAGAAGAGTTAAAAATAATTTTAGAAGAAGTTCAGAAATCATTAAATTTACCCCGTATATTAAAAACAAATGAATGAATTGAAAACCCGCCAAATTGTTTTCAGATAATGGTTCGTAGAATATCATAACATGCCCAAAATCTAAAAATTGCAGAAACTCGGGACTTACGAACTTTTGTAAAATTTGCACGATTTTATATAACACCTTATATATTATGGACCATTTTGATGAACCGAGGCAGCGTTGACCAATTCTAGATAGAGCCTTTAAACATCGAAAACCGCAACTGTAACTCTTTTATTTTTTGAAAACTTTTGCTTTAAATTTAAGTAAAAATTTTGAGAGCAAAGCAAGCGGCCAGCAGTTTAGTTTTTAAGATATGCCGTGAACTGAGAGACAAACAGGCAAACCGACAGATGGGCCAACGAAATTGATAAAATGTTTGTGGCATCTAGGGACGGTAAAAGGTGAAGATATATAAAACCTGAGAGGGCGATTTTTTCACGATTACAAATATTTTATTTAGCCGCCATTTTGTTCCGCCATCTTGAATTAGTACCTCAGTTTTACTAATTCGTCTATAAATCATAATTATTTTGGCACACAATCTGAAATCAGTCCATTAAGTAGTTTTTCATGCTGAATTTTTAAATATTTTTCTAAACCGCCATTTTGATCCGCCATCTTGGATTCGTACCAAAATTTTATCAGTTGATTCCTACGTAATACTTGATTTTTGTGCAAAATTTGATTGGTGATCAATTGGAAAGTAATTTTTTAGTAACAATTTTTTTTAACATTTCACCAGGCCGCCATTTTGTTTTGCCATATTGGATTTTTCTCAAAATGATGCCAGGTCATGGAACAGGTAGACCGACAGACAGACAGACCGACGGAATTGAGAAAACATGTTTTTCGGCATCTAGGGATCCTGAAAGATCTGAAAAAACCTTGGACGTGATTTTTTTACGATTTCAATACTTCCCTTTTACGAGGGAAGTAAAAATTATAACTGGCACTTAGATATTGATGTTCAGTCAAATCGGACCACAAATAACTATACTTGTCGGTCATATAGGGACCGCCATTCTCAAATTTTTCATAAACGAAAGTTTCTTAAGAGGAATGAAGCTAATAAAAGCCTGAGGAGAGTGTCCATATTATCTCAAAGAGACCTGGTAATGAACAAATTAAAAAATATATACACAAAGTCTAGGTCTCAGTCCGAAATAAGTTTATAAATTAAGAATAGGTTACATGTTTCGCCCTAACGAGCATCATCAGTCCTAAAATAAATATACACTACAACGGAAAATACAATTAAATAATATATAACTTTACCATAAACAAAATACATTTTACAAAGTACATAAAACAAACATAACCAAACAAAGAAACAAGGAAATACGAAACAAGGCCACGCTTGAATGACCAATCAGAGACGTCGATATAAATTTATTTCATGAGAGGCGATAGGTCAAAAAGAAAAAAGAAGAGATTGTTCAGGATTAGCTTGACTAACTGTCGTAAAGTACATGCTACATTAATGAAAAGAAGAAGAATTGGTGAAAATGACAGAAAAGGCTTGAAGGTTATGCAAAATAAAAATATATATTTATTCTTTTGAAATATTGTTAAAAATCAAATGAGGCTCAAAATTAAACCCTTGATTAACGCAGGTAAGGATGGGGCTCTTTTTACCTCTTGTTATTTCCATCTTTTCCAAAACATCCAACTTCTTACCTTTATTGCATTCGTGAATTATACTTACGTTTTCAGATATGGAAAAACGATGTTTTGAGGATAACAAATAATTCGCAAAGGCAGATTTTGTATTAGAAATATCCGTATTTTGATGTTTTGTAACCAAGCTGAGGTGTTCCTGGATCCTCGACATTTTTCTACCCGACGTAAACAGCAGGACACTCTCCACAATGAAGGGAATAAACTCCAGATTTCTCAAGACTATCCTTTTTGTCTTTGATTGTAACTATGTGTGGTTTTAAAGTATTGTTTGTTTTAAATGATATGGAGATATTAAATGCTAAATGCAGAGATATATTTCCAAAGTATGTTAAAACCCTGAATTTGTTTGTATTAATTAGATTATTATGTACTATGTTATAAGAGAGTTTGTATTTGTTCATAAATGTATAAAAAAGTAATGATAATATCATTCAGTTTACATCTAACTCGCCATTTTCTTACAAATTTGCAGCTTTTAATTCGTTTTTGTACAGACTTTTTAAAATACCACTATCCCAAGCTGCTAAAGAGCTAAAAAGAGCCCCACCCTTACCTGCGTTAATGAAGTGTTTAATTTTGAGCCCCATTTGATTTTTAACAATATTTCAAAAGAATATTCCACTCATGTACAAATTTTCCCGTAAGACTGGTGGTGTTTTCGATAAATTATAGCGGAAATACCACGTCGTCTAGGAAACATGGTATTTCCACTTACCTGGTTAGGTGTGGTTACATACCTAACCAAAAAATGAATTCTTGACAATATGAAACCTGCTTTTGAAAGACGCTAGAATCCTTAGAAACTGATTTTTTTTAAGTATCTTTCAAACATTTTTGAAAAGTTGTCAATATGAATAATCGCTTTGGGCTAGTTCAAGAAGAGGAAATTGATGAAAATATAATTGGAAGCGAACCAAGAAACACCGTTAAAACCAAGTTTGTGTTCAATTTGTTACAAAATTCAAATTTCTGAACTTGAAATAGGTATGTATTTAATATTCAGTTAATAAACTTAGTTTCCCTGTATTTGATTCGTGGAATATTCCTCCTAAATACCATTCGTGCTTAAAAATTAACCAGATAATTTTCCACTCATGCGTGTTTTCTCTACAAAAATTATAAGAAAACACGCATTCGTGAAAAATTATCGGAAATTTTTAAGCACTAACTATATATTTTTATTTTGCATAACCTTGAAGCCTTTTCTGTCATTTTCACCAGTTCTTCTTCTTTTCATTAATGTAGCATGTACTTTACGATAGTTCGTCAAGCTCATCCTGAACAATCTCTTCTTTTTTCGTTTTGACCTATCCCCTCTCATCAAATAAATTTATATCGACGTCTCTGATTGGTCATTCAAACGTGGCCTTGTTTCGTATTTCATTGTTTCTCTGTTTGGTTATGTTTGTTTTATGTACTTTGTAAAAGGTGTTATTTTTATGGTAAAGTTATATAGTATTTAATTGTATTTTCCGTTGTAATGTATATTTATTTGTATACATTTTATTTTATTTGTACATGTAACCTATTCTTAATTTATAAACTTATTTCCAACTGAGACCTAGACTTTGTGTATATATTTTTTAATTTGTTAATAAAAGCCTGATAAATTATTGCTGCGTGATTTTTTTCACGATTGCAATACAATGAGAGAAGTGAAAATATGGGTTGAAAATGCTTTTCTCTAGATAGCATAAGAATCTCGTTTTGAACATATTTTAGTTTTATTTAGCACATTGTTGGACCTTATTTAGATGTAAACATAGTCACCGTACATGGGTAAGAATGGTAATTGGATTCTCTGTCTTTCTCTTCCCTTTTCAGGTGCGATAATTAGTTTTTCTCCGAGTGTTTTTTGTGCGGCTACTGGTTTTGAATCCGAGAGAACGTGTGACTAATTTTGTTGTTTGAATCAATTTCCTAGATACAAGATAAGCCCTGTTAAACACGGCATCTAAATATTTATAAACTGATTAAGTATAAAAGCTCGTACTACTTTTTGTCAATTAAAAATAATTTATATAAGTAAGTAAATAGCAAGTGTTCAAATTTAGAAAAAGTGGCACTATGAATTAATTTGTAAACATGTTCATTACTAGGCTTAGGATATGTATGCATTTGCATGAAAGCATATGCAAATGCATATTTTACAGTTATTACAAGAAAAATGTATATATTCTAATTTTTCTGAATATTTTTTTAAGACCAATTTGATGTATTTCAAATATAATCCATAATAATAAAATAATAAAAAATGTCTAGTTGCTGGCAGGCCAAGGGTTTTGCTCATCCTTTCTCAAAATTGTTATGGGTACCCAATAAAAATGTGTGCTTTAAAAACTATGGATTTACCACGGATTTACAATCATAAATACGCACGTTTTAAGAATTTGTGGGGTGAACATTGTCCAATATGCCGAAAGAAAAGCGTTCATTAAGTGCGGTATTAAATCAATTCGTGAAAGATTTTCCTGATTTTACGACTGACGGTTTTGTGCTGTTTTGTAAATATTGTGATGTTCCTGTTACTACGAACAAGAAACTCCAAGTGACACAACACAAAGGAACTACAAAGCATCAGATCCAAAAAAGTAAAAAGTGTGCTCAGAAACAAGTTTTAATCACCACAGCATTTTCAACAGGACCGGGACCCAAACGATCAAAGTTCAATGAGGATGTGTGCAAGACGTTTATTAGTGCGGATATTCCACTGAATAAATTAAGTAATCCTGCTCTGAAGTCATTTTTAGAGCAGTACAGGGTGTCCGGATTTGGTTGCAAAAGCAGGGTATCTCGCTTATTTTTAAAGATAGAACATTGCGGTTTTCACGAACCTGAGCCAATTTTTTGTGAAACTCATGAAGCCGTAAACAAAATTTTCATAGCCTTCTTCGTTTATGAGATACAGGGCAAAATAGAAAATTTTGCATTTTGGGACCCCCCTCGTATCTCGGTTATCCTTTAACTTAACGCAAAGGGAAAAATTGCTGCTTATGCAGTTTTTTACGCTGGATCCAGTGGCGTAGACATATTTTTTTATTTGAGTTGTTATTTTTTTAGATATGACCCAAAGTTCTGTTTTTTTAAATGGGACACCCTATATATTTGTCCAGAAATTGATTTGTCCTTTTAAAAGCTTCTCAAAAATATATAATAGTATGGGTCTATTTTAATAAACAACAACAAAAATCCTAATTTTAATAATTATCATCCCAAATTTTGCAGTAGGCCATGCAAAACAATGCTGCCTTTTATTTAAAGTCGTTAACAATATCTACATCCTAACAATAAATCAAAATAAATATGTAATTAAATCTATTTATCAAAATATGTATTGATAATTTCGCACCAAAAAAGTACCACCTACCTAGATTTATGTAACGCAAGAACAAAACAGTAATAAATTATTATGTAACAAGCCTTTCAGCAAAAATCAACTGTCGTATAAGAACTACAGTAACCAAGGAAATCAAAAGAACTGTTCAAACTGATTTCCATTTTGTTCTATGCATGCTTCGCACAATTTGCGTATTCGTTTTAGGGAATTAAGCAAAATAACGGGATGATTTTGTAAATAGCGAAATTTTCTCTTATTGCATTTCCTAAATCTTGGACATTATCATAGTGGTCTTTGTAAATTCTATTTTCCAGATATCCCCATAGAAAGAAATCTAAAATCGACAAATCTGGGGACCTAGGGGGCCATCTTATAGGTCCATTTGTTCCAATCCATTGATTGGTAAAATTATTGTCCAGAAATAATCTCGTCATTCCAGACTTGTGTGCATGAGCACCGTCCTTTTGAAAATAAATTTCGTTAATTTGCGCTAGAGGAACATCGTCAAGTAATTCAGGTATAGCTGCCTCTAAAATTTCTATATAGCGATTGGCTCCCCTGGATTGATTTCTCTCAAATATATAAAATTGTGTTCCTAATATTAAGCAGGACATATTTAGACCAAACCGGCCCTGCTGTCTTCTGGGAAATATTTGGTGTTGAATCTACTATTGTGCCTATTGAGTATACCAGAATTACTGAAATGTGCTTCGTCTGACCATATAACCTTCCTTTCAACCCGACGCTCTGCATCCCCTGGCTGTAAGTGCTGCACGAGCCTAAATTTGTATCGGTGGTATTTGTGCTTTTTTAGAATTTCTTGAACTCTAGTTTTTGGAATCCCTATGCTCTTTTCACTGGCCCTACAAGAGTTTGTAGGGTAAGCTTCTGCATTAGAAATAACCGTAATTTCCTCAGCCTCCCGATTTTCTTTTTATTATATGTTTCTTTTACGAGGTTTGATAATGATCTCAGAGCCAAAATTTTTTATCCTATAAAAACAATATATTAGTTGCTCTTCGAATATTCAGCTATGTATCGAGCAATAGTATTTCAACAACATAACCTAAAAATTAACTAAACTCATGCACAAAATTATCTAATATTTTTGTAATCATTATTTTTTCAAAATAAATTTTAAATAATCGCCGTAAACGTACATGAGCTGAATATTAGGATCTAGTAGGCTGATTACTCGCTTGTTTTAACATATTTTGACGTTTAATTAACATTAATGGCGCATGTCATTTTCTTTTGTGCATTTTATCAAAAACAAATAATAACATATTTTGTGAATTAAGCTTCAACTTAAGTTACTGTAGGTTAATTAACTAAGTAATAGCAAAAAGTGTTTCTGTTTGTTGCTAAAAACATCAGTATGCCACCAGTTAGACACTGCACTGAAGTTGAAGCGGTGCAAATTGTAACTCTATATAACGAAGGATATAAACAGAAGGATATCGCACGACGTCTAAGGAGAGGTCAATCTACAGTATCGAATATTTTAAAGTTAGTTTAGGCGAAGATTAAAAGAAGCAGGTTTGAAGCCATGACGGCCCGCCAAAGTTCCACGTCTTCTCCAAAATCACAAAGTTCAACGATTAGAATTTGCTAGAAGGCATATTCAGTGGGATAACGAAATATGAAAGAATGTTCTCTTTACGGATGAGACCAGAATACAATTATGGAAGCCCGATGGTCGAAACCACGTCTACAGAAGAGTTGGAGAACGGTTTGCTCCCTGCAATCTCGTAGAGACCGTTAGTTTTGGCGGTGGCGGTATAATGTTCTAGGGCGGTATTTCTTGGGAGGGACGCACCGAACTTGTGGAAGTGATTAGACGAATGACAAGTGACTTGTATATTGAAAACATTCTTCAAGAACATGTTTTGCCTTATGTCGGCCATATTGGATATGAAGAATTCATATTAATGCACGATAATGCTCGACGCATGCAGCTGATATAGTGACGAATTACCTTGATGCGGTCCACATTCAAAGATTAGATTGGCCACCATATAGCCCCGACTTAAATCCAATAGAACATGCATGGGACTATCTTAAACGCCGCATACGACGAAGAAATCCCGTTCCAAATACAATAGACCAGCTTCGGATTGCTGCACAAGAAGAGTGGAATGCAATTCCTCAAGAATATATCCAGAACCTCCTTAGCAGCATGCCGGGAATACTCGTTACTAACTGTGCTTTAATTTTAATCAAAAAACTTGTAATTGCCTTCCAATTATTATTTAAATAAGATGTAAATATCCTTAATTTTTATAACGTTTAGCATTAATTTTTTTCACGATCTTCTTCTGGTAAAAACTTAACATTGTTCACTAAAATATTTTAAAATAAACAGTTTCTTGCAAATGGTAGCATTTAAATAACTTGATTCATCAGTTTTTTTTTAAAGAATGAAATGTTAAAAATATTCGATACTTTTGTCCATGAGTGTATTTACCTGTTAAAATACATCTCAGAAGCCGCTTCAACATTTTCATTACTTAATATAAAACAAGCTAACCTATCGTACTTTTCATAATGTTCGAAAGTTTGGTTTTCCTCCATAATAATACAAATATATTTTTACACAATAAATAAATACAAAAAACTAGCGCTATATTTTATATACGCGTACAAAATTAGGAAATGTCATTTGCTTCCAAGAAAACAAAAGAAAACGGCATCGTTTTGCATGGCCCAGTGCAAAATTTGGGATGATAATTATAAAAATTAGGATTTTTGTTGTTGTTTATTAAAATAGACCCATACTATTATACATTTTTGAGAAGCTTTTAAAAGGACAAATCAATTTCTGGACAAATATACAGGGTGTCCCATTTAAAAAAACACAACTTTGGGTCATATCTAAAAAATAACAACTCAAATAAAAATAATGACTACGCCACTGGATCCAGCGTAAAAAACTGCATAAGCAGCAATTTTTCTCTTTGCGATAAGTTAAAGGATAACCGAGATACGAGGGGGGTCCCAAAATGCAAAATTTTCTATTTCGCCCTGTATCCCATAAACGAAGAAGGCTATGAAAATTTTGTTTACGGCTTCATGAGTTTCACAAAAAATTAGCTCAGGTTCGTGAAAACCGCAAGGTTCTATCTTTAAAAATAAGCGAGATACCCTGCTTTTGCAACCAAATCCGGATACCCTGTACAATAAGACAGTTATCGAATTGCGGGAAAAAGTAGGAGATAAAAGTATATGGGTGTCACTAGATGAAACAACTGATGTGGAACAGAGATGTGTTCGTAATTTTGTTTTTGGTGTGTTGGGTGTAGAAGCAGAAAGGGACAAATCATATTTACTTACAATGAAGGCAAAGTAAATCATTCAACGGTTGCTGAATTTTTCAACGACTCTCTCACTCTGGTCCGGTGGTATTAAATATGATAGAATGTCAGTGGCAATTACAGATGCTACTCCATACATGTATAAAGCAAAGAGTGGTCTACAAATATTGTACCCTAAAACGACACATGCCACATGTCTTGCCCATGGACTTCATCAAGTTGCAGAACAAGTTCGTGCTTGTTATCCACGAGTGAACGATCTGATTCCATCGGTAAAGAAAGTATTCCTAAAAGCTCCGACTCGGGTAGAAACAGTTAGGGAAACTGCAGGAAACACCCCCCTGCCCCCATCACCGATTGTAACCAGATGGAGAACTTGGATAAACGCTGCCATTTATTACGCCGAACATTTCGAGGCAATAAAAAGCATAGTCAACCAAATTAATGCAGAATAATCACACTGTATGCAAGAATCAAAAAACTTTTTGCGTAAAGAAGATGTACGTGAGGATTTAATTTACATTAAAAACAATTCTTCTTGCTTGTCTGATACTATAAAAAAAAATGGAGATGAAAGCACTTTCTTTGTCAAAAAGCGTAGAAATCATAGAAAAAGTGAGTGAAACTATAACTGACACTAAAAATAAAGTAATTTCTCAAAAATTTGAAAAAGTATTAGTGCAGTTTTAGACAATAAAGACACATTGAATCCAGAAAATGAACAATTTTTAATAAACAGTGATTTGGATTTGTTTAAATATGTTCCAATTATATCTTGTGATGTTGAACGAGTATTATCTGACTATAAAGTACTAGTCAGATAATAGAAGAAAATTTGAATTTGATAATTTGTTACATCATATAGTTATAAAAAGTATCCGCAACTTGTTGAATAGCGTAAACAATAAATTTTAAACAGGTTTATTCTGTAGTTAGTTTGTTTAGTTCGCTATATATTAAAATTTTATTTAAAAAATATTTTTGTTATATAGTTGTATTAATGTAACAATTACTGGTAAAAATAGCTTCTTAAGGATACCTTCAAGTGTAAATACTATAATATTTTAATTGCTATATATTTTTGCTTTATTTCTGTTTTTTTGATCCGATAATAAATGCATTTTTAAGTGCATATTTTCCCTTGTTTCGGAGCATATAGTCGGGCCTCTTCTTAGGCCTCCAGCGTGCTCTTGGGAGTAAGCAACTCAGTACTGTAGAATGAAACTCGCATTTTATGAAATAAGGGATACAGTTTTGTATTGTCTAGATTTCCGTTAGATTTAGAAATGAACGCATAAGCCTGCTTTCTAGTTGTCCTGAAATTTGACTCCAGTGACGGCTGGACTATATTAAGCAAATGGAAGTCAGTAGAAGTCAGTGGAAGTCTAGTGAAAGTCATTGGAAGTCAGTGGAAGTCTGGTGGAAGTCTGGTGGAAGTCAGTTGATAAAATAAGGAAATATTTACCTTTATCAAACTTTTAATTTAACTGAGAATAAAAAATTAAGAGATAAGATAATGACAAGCGAATTTGTAGATACAATTTATATTCTAATAGATGATATAGTATGAGGTTTTCAGCTTTATCTTGAAAATTTTATTGCTTAGTACTCGTTTTAAGAATGAAACTTATGTAAGCAAAAAGTTTTTTATACAGGGTGTTAAACAAACTCTACAAATTTTTCAACATTTTGTGTTCCAAAAATTTACATTAACGATTTTTAGATTCTTTTTGTTTAAAATTTTAATATTTTTTGTGATATTAATTTTTTTTTAAATATATTTTTTAAACATATTAAGCTGTTACATTTTTTAAGCCGTTTGATGCAATGTTTATTTACTAGAGAGCCTTTAAGTCTTATAATCTTTTTTTATAATTTGTAGGGTCTGTACCATATTAAAAGTATACAGGGTGCGCAAAAAATATATTAAGATTAGTTAAAAACCTAGCCCATGATGATTAGAGGTTCGCGAGACCGAGACCGAGACTCAATCAGTCTCGGTCTCGGCCTCGGAAAATGTTTACGGTCTCGGTCTCGGTATCGGTCTCGATGCTTCGAGACCGAGACCAAGACCTACTTAGTCTCGGTGGTCCCGAAAACAAAATTTTAAAAATAATAATTGTTCAACGAGATGTTATTTAGACAAAAGTACATGGAAGCCTACGTTCGAAACCCAGAGTTTTTCCACTCTTAAAAGTTTAATGTAAAAAAACCCAATGTTTGAACACTTCAGTACAGCAGAAAAAATGTAGGTGTATTTATATAAAAAATTATTCCAAAAATTTATAATTCGAAATGATGTTGCCAACAGATGGAATCAGTAAATGAAGATATACGGACAATAGTAGGTGTATCAAAATAAATATCACATATCCCTTGTTCTTTGGACATCAACAGAAAAACCACACATCACTAGAATTACTTAAACAACCATCCACAGAACAATAATTATGTGACATTTCGAAAGATAGACAAATGGAATAAGATATATTAAACACAAAATAAGAACACACTGTATAATGCTGCCGAACTCATGCAAGCAACGTGCTGGGCATTCTAGGGACAGACGTTATAATTCAATAGGTAGAAAACGATCGATGGCCAAGTAAAACACCTTTAAGTATTCTGTAAACTTTGCTATTTTGAACCAAACTTCTATTAATTTGATACGTATTTACTTTCTTAACCAGGACCGTTCTTAGGGGTCTGCACGTTGCGCTTACACAAAGGAGGCTATGGTTCATAATACTACTTGTGAATCAATTATTTTTGTTCTTTGGTAAAATAACTATAAATTTTAAAAGTGGAGTGGATTTTAAAAGTAAATTTATTTGTTAAACAAATATCTACTTGTTCAATTTTTCGCCTGAAAGATCAATTTATAGCCTTTTTTGAGATAATGTACAGGGATAAATAATATATATAGCCTGCTGAATCACCAATAATATCAAGTTCCTCAAGCGATAATAACTATGACATCGATTATACAGCACTATTCAAAAAAAAAAGCGATTCCGAAAATTGGAGAAAAGAAATAATAGAATATTTGCAATTAAAGTGCGCTCCAAAGGGTAGAGATATTTTAGAATGGTGGAAAGCACACGATAAACAATTTCCAAATTTAGCCAAAATGGCAAAAGATCTTTTGTCTATACAGGCGACCTCTGTAGCAGTAGAGCGTTTATTTTCACAAGCAGGGTTAATTAATACAAAACTAAGAAGCATGTTAAATGAAACTTCAAACAAATGCTTATTATGTATTCATTCATGGTATAAAAGTAACTTGAAAAACGAAATTATAAAATATTAGTTTAAATTTTCTGTAATATTTTTAGGTTTATTATATAGGTTGAAATAAAATCTAAAAATACTCTTATAATGTATGTTTAGAAATTAAATTTTTACTTTGTTATTAGAACAGTTCGTTATTTCTAAGCGTAATAATTGAATTAGCTTTATTGATAATCTATTTAAAATCCTAAGCCAAATTTTACTTTGTGTTTTGTTTGTTGAAAATCTTTTCCGTATGTATATGTATTATTTTTATTATACATATAGAGTTAAAAAATATATATCGTCCGTTATTTTCAAATACTAACAAAATCAATACAAAAATATTGTTCTATAAAACAGGTACCTCCTTTAATTAGCAAACCATCGAAGCGATTAAAGAAGAAAATGTTAAGAAACATTTTCACTGATTTTTTTTAACATTTTTTTGTTTATTTTAAGTCGAAAAATTTTTAAACAAAAATCAGCACAATTACTTCGTCTGTTGGAGACTTTACCGTATCTATACTATATAAGAATATCATATTGCTATGTTTTTAGTTGTTACTGTCTATAAGTTATTAATTATTGAACCAAAAAAACTAAAAATTTTTGGATTTTAGTTACTTTCAATAATTAAAGATAAAAACCGATTATAAATTTATAAAGATCACAATATCAAAATCCTATATAGTATAGTTGTGATAGTGTCTCTCTTTGTGAACAAGGTAGCAATTTACGGTTTTCCACATGTGAAGTGGAATTTCGCTATTAGAATTTCTAAATTTGGGAAATTCTCTTTTTTATGGTTATTTATATCATTTTTTAAATGACTATTTCACCAGTATCATTGTTATAAGAACATATACAATGCTAGTATAATATAATTGATTATAGAAAATTTATTTCTTGCATCAATTAATTTGCCTCCAAACATATTTTTTGAATTATTTTGTCAAAACAAATAATTTAATTTAACATTAGTTATTTCGCTACTTCACTTTGAGATCGAGACCGAGAGTCTCGATAAGTAAGTCTCGGTATCGGTCTCGGTCTCGAACACAAAGTCTCGGTCTCGGTCTCGAAATACTTTTTCAAATCTCGTGGTCTCCCGAACCCCTAATGATGATCATGTACGTATGGTTTAACACCTCAACGAATTTAAATTTAAAAGTTTTTATTTAAGTTTTGAGGAGTACTGAACATTTTCTCCAAATCAGCTTTTTTATGTTCTCTCCAACTTTACTATCTTGAAAAACACAGGAGTTGGTTTTAGAGCCAGATTTGTCAATACAGAGTAACACAGGAGACCTTTAACAAGCTGCCATTTTTTTAGTTTTAAAAATATCAATTTGAACCTTGAGCCTCCTCTATATCTCCATAAGAGGCAAATGATATAAATACATACATTTGAAATATATTTTTTTAATTTCTCCAAGGATAAAGGTAATTCAAAAACAGTTTTTTAAATTTTCGGGACAAAAACGATAATGGAAAATTTGCAGAGTCTTGTTTAACATCCTGTGTAAATACATTTTTAGCATGAGTAAGTTTCACGCTTAAAATCGGTAACATGTAATAAAATTCGCAAGACATAGCTGAAAATATTCATTCGAATTTAAATTTCACCTAAAATTTCGCTGTCCCGTTCACTCTGTCCAGCAATGTATATTATGAATAATTATTTTTATGATTTAATTAGATTTGGACATCTCTTAACAGATTTTCTGGCTACGTATCTGTTTTTTCAAAAACGAAGTGTCTGCACTGTTTATATTACTTTTTTAGTTTTAAGAGATAAATTACCTCCTAATATTTGGGACACTACACCCCTATAAAGTAACCGGAACGCATACTAAGAAGCTTCTAAAATAGATTGTTTAACTAAGTGAAGTGCGACCAATAATAATTCGGAAATATGGATACAATTCATAAAATTTATGGACTTACCCGTTGATAGAAGTTTGGGTCATAAACCATCCTAAAACCATTTTCACGAACATATGCCATATTTGGGTGAGTATCCAATCCGATTTCTCTTCCGAATCTTCCAAAAACTTGATGGTTTCCTGATCAGGACCCAGCTGGACGAATTTTCCTCTTAGGTCGGATGGAAGAGACGATAAATCACATTGGTACCACTAAAACCAAAACAAAAATGTTACATGAAAGATTCTCTTTAGAATTAAACTGTATTGGATATAAAAATGATTTTATAAAATTTTAGTTTCTTGTGCAGAGTTTTCTGTTTATTTTGGGTCCCCAAGCTTTATTTACCCGGAACTCTCTTGGTAACGGATATCACCACACACATAAAACACATACATATACTTACTTGGTGATAACCTTATACATATTATATAATTATTATTATGTGTCACTTTTCTTGATAAAGTGAAATTTTCATTATGAGGAAAGTTCTGTTAAAAGGCTTTACCTATTTTAGTACCCAAGTACCCAGTACTTATCAATAACAAAACTCTGGAATTATTACAATTTATATAATAAAATTTTTGAAATAACAACTTAACGTTTTAAAGATTTCCACTGTATTTGTTGTCAACATGACATGTTTGGCGTATACAATAGCTTAGCTTAGCAAAATTTGGTACGCTACAAGTTTCTGATTCACCTTGTATATTCAAATTCAGTTCCCTGAAATCCATCCATTTGTATTTATTATTTTTTTCTTTCTACAAAAGTAAATCCTGAAAATGGGTGGCAAAATATAAATGTTGACCCTGTATATTCTAATCAACACATATCTGCATAATATAAAAGAAAACGTGTCAAATTTAGTATGTTTATAACCACAAGAAGAGCCCATTAAATGAAATCACATTGAACAGGGTAAAGGCTGCTTTTTATATAACTTTTCCCGTAGAACTCAATTCTACTTTGGCTTTGGAATAGAATAGGGTCAGGTCAAAAAGTTATGGGACCCTACTTTATTTTTTTAAATGGAACACCCTGTATATTTATAGACAATAAAATTTGTCTTTTTTTACCTTTTCAAAAATATATAATAATAAGCACTTTTTCTCAGAAACACGCTAATTAACGAAAATTTTCTGATATTAAATGCATAATTTAATAGTTGGCCATGAATAACAATAATAAACAGTTGAAAGTTTTATTTTGCTAACGAAGAATTGGATACCTTGCATATAGGTATGTCCTTATATAAAAATACCTATAGAGTTTTTTAACAACAGTAAGTTTGTAACAACAGTTTTATAGCATAAAGTAACAATATAACAAACACAAAAAAATAAGTCTTATTAAAAAAAAAGAAAAAACAAATTTTTAAAGGTGATGTTCAAATTCACAATCATTTTTTCTAATGCAAAATTGGAACATTTTTGTATTTCTTTGAATAGCGTTAAAAAGAACCATTGGTCTTATTCTTATGCGGTCATATCGTATTTTATATACTTCCTTTTTTATATAGCCAAATAAAAAAAATATATAAAATTGAGAGATCTGGAGATTGTGGACCCCCTTCAAAAATCCTATAAACTATATATGTCTACCCAAAACAAAACATGACACCCCAAGTCCAAAGCGTCCTTGTTGTGCTCTTTCAAACATTAAATGCTGATTTTTACTAGGGCAGTTCCTGGTATTGTGACGATTAACAATTCCCGCACTTGAAAAAGCGTTCGTCTGACCATTTAACAAGTCTGCCAAATAAACCGTTAGCATCGATTTGCTGCAAATACCACTGACAAAACATATGCTGCATTATTTTAAATTTGTAGGGATGATACTTATATTTCTTTAAGATCCTCTGACCGTCAGTTTTTGGCACACCAATTTCCTTCTCAATTTTTCTACGTGAGGACGAAGGTGTTGCTTCTATATATCCCAAAACATCGTTGTATGGATGGATCCTTTGACGTCAGATTTTGGCACACCAACTTCCTTCTCAATTTTTCTAAACGGGGACGAAGGTATTTTCTTGAAAACGATCTAGGTGGCTGTGGAGGTAGTGAACTTTTATACTCATGTTAAAAACGAGAATATTAAAATTTGAAAGCATAGTTTCCACTAATTCTACGTAATTCTCTGCTTTATGATTGCCAAGAAAATTTTGTACTACTTGAACAAATGAACACCAAGCGTTAGATTCAGTCTCGTTCATTGATGTGGTGAATTGTGGATCTTTAACAAGTAGCCTTATTTGAGGACCATCAAATATACCAACATTTAGTTTTTCCGTGCTAATGCCAGGAAATTTACGTGACAAATACCCAAAACAATTTCCATCTCGATTTAAAGCCTTCACAAATTGCTTCATTAGGCCTAGCTTGATATGCAAGGGCGGAAGTAAGATTTTTTCTCTTGAAACCAAAGGTTCGTTGATCACGTTTTGTTTTTCTTGAATCATGACATCTCTTGAAGGGCAATTTTTGTTAACCCAGTGCTCATTTTTAGCTCTGCTGTCCCAAATGTTACTGCTGTGTTAAATTAACACAAATTGCCCACTGATGTTCTTCGTTTTTAATTTTTCTCAAAACTAATGCAATTGTTTCATATTCTTCCTTCACGGTAGTAGAATGACCAATAGGAATTGAGTCATATTTGTTAACGTTATGTAAAAGAACACATTTCAAACGACGTTTTGAACTGACAATAAAAAGGCGCCAATCATCTGGAGTCTATTCAGGCAAACCCATTTTTTCTAAGAGCCCTTTTATATTGTTACAGAATACCAATTCATTTTCCTGAGCGAAAAAAGCCAGCAGATCCTTATCTCTTTTACGATAAAATGTAATATTAGTACCTGGACAAAGTAGATTTTTTTCTTTTAATCTGGATGCAAGTAATTCAGCGGATTCCTTTGAGAGATTCAGGTCTCTTATAAGATTGTTTAGTTCTTCTTGATTGAAACACTGCGGAGTTGCTAAATCTGCTTCAAATTCGCTGTCGTTTTCTGATTGAATTCTTTGAACTTCGTCAGACGTTGATGTTTCTGTATCATCTTCTGTCAGTTCGGGTAGACTGCTGAATGATGGAACGGGTATTTCTTCCGAATGCGCTACAGACCTTCTTGCAGAATCTATATCAGGATATGTCCATTTGTGTCTATTGTTTCTATTTATGCCTTTAATATTAACGAGACAAAAATAGCAGTCGTCATGATGGTTTCGCGGTTCTCTCCAAACCATTGGTACACCAAACTTTAGGCACTTCCTCTTTCCAGTTGTCCACTGTCGCAAGTGTTCAACACATGTTTTACATATGAAATGTGGGGCCCAAGATTTATCTTGATCTCCTAAATGAACGCCAAAATAGGCAAGATAAGCTCTTTTCACAAAGTCAGAAATCGTTTATCTGTTCTCTTTTAAAGTGTATTCACCACAAACATAACAAAAAACATCAAGATGATTTACACAGGTACGTTTGCTTGTGGATGCCATTGTTTCAGTTTAGTGTTTTGACGCTACAAAACGACCAAAATTTACACAAAATGATAGCACAACTTTACTTGGGAAAACGCAGTAATATACCAAATCGAGTACAGTCAAGCAGGTATAGGGGGGTCATAGGCAATTACAGGTATAAAAGTAATTAAGAGCAGTGTATTGAGTAGTTCCTAGTATAGGAACATTGGGTCAGGGACAATTCCAGGTATCCATTTGGTTAATTAGATTCTGGGAAATTTCTATTTTGACTATTAAGTACATATTTATCTCTTTATTTGTTGTCCTTTATCAGAAAAAAATATCAGTTAACCTATAACCTGTATCTCAAAAACTAGAGCTGATAGAAAAAATCCGGTGGCATTTTTGGAATCAGCACATTAAAAACATCTAAAATCAGATGTTAGATTTCCGGCACCAAATGTTTGTTACCCTGTGTAATTGACACTTATTTATGCGTGTTGTCACAGACAATAGCCATAGCCTACTATTAAATTATGCATTTAATTTCAGAAAATTGTCATTTATTTGCGTGTTTATGAGAAAAAGTGCATACCATAATATATTTCTGACAAGGTAAAAAAAAAGACAAATTTTATAGTCTATAAGTATACAGGGTCCTCCATTTAAAAAAATTAAGTAGGTCCGATAACTTTTTGACTTGACCCTGTATACCAATTCCGAAGCGAGAATTTAATTCTACGGAAAAAGTTATATAAGAAATAGTTTTCACATTTTCAGTAAGTTATCTGATAGTTGAGATACGAGGGGTGTATGTGTATCTTAAAAACTAAAAGGGCTATGAACATTTTGTTAGCGGCATCTTTAGTTTTACGAAAAAGTAGCATTCTGTCGCGAAAACCTCAACTTTCTATCTATAAAAATAGCGGAGATACCCCGCAAAAGGGACACTTTCTACAGGGTGTTTTATATGAAATAACTAAGCTGATGCGTCTTTTTTCATTATCACATACTATTTTGATTGTCATTCTTTATTTCTTTTAGCAAATCCTGACAGTTCAAAAAAAAATATCTCTTCTCCTCTTACAGTGAAGCTTCTAAGTCAAAATACCTATAAATAGAAACCCTGTAAACTCGTGAAAAAATCTAGTCCTTTGTTCGAGCCCCTCATGCCGGACGCCCACAACTTTATTTCATTGAAACAAGAACGGGAACGAGAGCGGGAAACATCGTTTTCGCATCTCCGAAAATTTATACATTTTACCGAAAAAGGGATTTAGAGTATTTCACCGACTATTTTACTCCGCATACCCAATCAAAATGTGATCGCAAACGCCGCAAGGCGTTCGGGAACACATAAATTCTTATATGGCAAAACGGGGGCGCGGCCCCGTAAGTAAAAATATATGTATCGTTATCGAGTTTCTAAGCTCCGCGTCTCCCAAATTTGCAGAATTTGAGAAAAAGAGAGAAATTATTTTTTTCCTTCAGTTTCGCTTTTTGCGCCCGAATTTGTTAGGATTTTGCCTTCGTAGAAAATTTAAAGTGTTAAGTAAGACATATTTTCGGACGACATAGAACGGAAGCTTTCATAACTATGGTCAATTAATAAATCATCAAGCAGATGATTAATACCGACCCTATCAAGGCTAAACAAGATCTACAAAACTTCGAAAATGCAATGCAAAAAGGTCGTGATGAAATGGACACAATTATTGACCAAATAGACTTGGAGCGGTTAGAAAACGAAGATGAAAATGTTCCTCAAAAAAGGCGACGTGACCCTCGTTCGGGTCTATCTATTTCAACAAATAAAAAAATTGAAGCCTTTTACAGGACATCTGACAGCTACCGCATTATTTATGAAAGAACATTTTATCGAATACCAAAAAATAATTCCCGACAAATTGCCCTCTGATACAGTTAAGTTATATCCATTTCTAGAGAAAAAATCGTCTAAAAACAGAACTGCAAGTACTTCATGAAAGAGAAGAATTGCAACCATTTCTGAAGTTATTGGAAGTTTTAGTGACAACACCTATGTCAACCTCTGAAGCTGAAAGATGCTTCTCTATGTTAAAAAGACTAAAAACTCTTTTGCGCAACTCTATGAAAGAAGAACTAATTGCCTTGGGAATGTTATCAGCTGAAAAAGTATTTCTTAATAATACTGAAGACTTTAATAAACGAGTCATTGACCTTTTCGCCAGTATGGCAGAACGAAGACTAGATTTCAAATACCGCAGTTCAGTGTAAAATATTCTTCCTTTTACTGTATTACTTATTCATTACGACTAATTATTCTGGTAAGTCTTTATCGAGGTTTTTATGTTGTTTATTACTTTGTAAAAAAGGTACATATGCACACGTTATCGCATAAGTAGAAATACCTACAAAAATTCACCCCAACACAAAAATAGAACAATCGATTTGATTTACAAACACATATATAACTAGACATAAAAGGCGAATAAATTATCTCAAGGAACTCAAGATTATTATCAAATTTTTTATAATGTTTAATTTTTTACTAATTTAGCAAGTAGTATAAATGGTATATAATGAATGTAACTAGTAATTTTTTCTATTAAAAAAAAACAGTCAATTTTTTTGCCTGCGGCGCTATTTACCTTCTGGTGCACCGTCAAACTCAAATCCCACGAGCCGCCACTGATGACATGTCCAGTGAAATGTTGATGTTCAGATATAGCAGATTGGACAGGGTGCTCCAATCAGTGGCGTAGCTATGCTAGGACGATTCGGTGCAATGACCTGAGGCGAAAAATATCTTCCCGTATTTAAAACTTACCTAAACGTATCTAAACTCATTTAGTCTCAAAATTCTTTTGCCCCGACTGCCTACTATGATAATCTAGTTTCAATATTGGACCACACCACTTGCTCTTTACCTCTTTATTTGTACTGTTATAAGATTCTTCTATGAGCATAATATAAACGCCAAAAAAGTCCTGTCATTTTTTTTTTTGGCTACATGCGAATGAAGATAAAGAGTCGACCACATGTAAGGGCCGTACTAAGGTGTGGACAGGGGGGGGGCGGCGCCATCCCCTAATATCTTGAACAGTTAAGGGGGAACTGCACGCAGTATCATGGATCATTTGCAAGCCTTCCGCCGCTGCCATATTATGTTAAAACTACAAGAGATATTCATTAGCTTCAATGTGATTTCAATAGGGAAATATGTATGGTTGGGCGCTAAATGCGATTTTTTATGAAAAAAATCTAATCTAGAATTATAAAATAGAAGTAGAATTGTCCAATTTCGACCATTTTTCAACCAATTTTTGACGCAAATGCCATCGCATATAATTTTTTTTTCCACAGAATGGCTCTTTACCGCCTTGCATTGATCCTTTGTCTACGTAACTGCAAAATTTGAAATGGTAAATCGTACTCATGTCTTTGTATTTCTGCAGCGCGTGAACCCCTTTAAACCCATTTTTAAACGAAATGTAATTTAAATTGCCTATACATAACACATTTTTTTGAGGTCGGACGTGCAGGAAGTTTTTTCTAATACGTAGGTACCTTTTCATCTTACTTTGAACTTGACTAGACCTTGTCGCTAGTTTTTCACTTTTTGCGTGCAGTTCTCCCTTAACTAAGTAGGCTTAGTAGTTGTATTATTTCGTAAATTAGGAGACATATTTAACAAGGAAACGCGGCGCGCAGTCTATATGAAATTACGGACCTTTTTCATTTAAAATCTCCGAATCGTTGTATTACACCTGTATAAATATTTTAAAGCTCTTTAGTTTATTCATTCGAGATGTAACGTCCAAAGAAGCTACTGTGTAGCGAAACATGTTACGTGTTTTTCAAAAAAATATAGTGTTGGGTAAAACAGTTTTGTTTTTACATTTTACATAATTTTATTATGGATTTCCACCGAGTATCGGCTGTTACAATCGTATAATTTAAATCTTAAACAACCCTACTAATGAATTGACTAAGCGTTGTTTGGTTTATTACTTCTAGTGTGCTTTTTAATTGCTTCTGACAAAAGAATTAAATAATACTATCTAAAAATGTAATAAAAGGCCGTCTTTTGTAATCCACAAAACCGAAAAACCAAGCCAAAATTCGTACTGGGAAAAGACGCGGCGCTGCGTTTTCCATAATTACCCCTCGAAAAAAACCTCCCTTTTCTGCCGCAAAATCACCTAATTTGCAAGAAATCTCCAGGGATAAGGCCCCGTGGCACTAAATTCTGAATATTACGAGCGGAGTAAAAAAGAAAGAAAAACGATCCGACGGGCATACACCAAGAAGTAATCAGCCGGCAAGGATCCAGAGAGGATGAAAAGATGCAAAAAGGCTTCTGGATGCCGAGCCCGGGTGGGAATCATGGAAAAGATAACAGAGAACGTTGCCGGCCTTACTTTTAGTTAAATTTCATAAAACAAAAAATTACACACTTAAATATGTTTTTGCTTGTATATTTTATTTTGAAGACATATTATTCGTAAAGGTAATTAGCGCTATATAAACTACAGGGCGCGTCAAGAAAAATGTTTATAACTTTTTAATGTCCTACCAATATTTTGTTTCACAATTCCTCATGCTTTCATTGTTCTGCCTAACATTTGATACATGCACCTTCGCATGGATCCGATTAGATGGTCCATTTCTTTTTAAATGTGTTGAGTTTAAAACGATAAAAAATTTTTTTTGGCTTTTTTTCGCAACTGATTAAAACTATCTAACTTTAAATTGATTGAAACAAATATTTAAGAAAATTACATACCTCAACATGAGGGCTGCCCATGATATGTTTCGATACATAATATAAATATTTTTAGCAACAATAAGAAATTGTCTAATTTACCTTAAGTTTTTATAGACACATAACAATTGTTCAAATTCTTTCATCCTGTGGGGACAGAACAATTAGGATCTAAAAGGTGAAAATAATTTTAGGTATCCTGAGCGACGACACCGTTTTGCCACAATATTTTCAAGACTGAAAAAAAATTTGAGTGATTATGGAGCGTTTATTCAGCCACGTCCAAAATCATATAATAAAGAAAATCGCGGAAATGATGAAATCAACGTCGTGGCCTATGTCGAAGCGAACCCTTCAGTTTCATGTAGAGCTATTGAAGCTGAAGTCAGTGTTATTAAGTCTAGAGCACAGACAATATTAAAGAAATATATTTTTTTTTCCGTACAAAGTAACATAGTGCAGCACTTGCACCCTGGCGATGCCGAATGTCGATTACATTTTTCCAACTAAAAGTTAGAGAAAATGTAAATTTTGCAAGTGCTGGTATTTTTGGCCTCTCGATTTTTTTATGGGGATACCATAAGAATAAAGTATATTACAATAGCCCAAACACTATTCGAGAATTAGCCGAAAAAATACAAGCTGAAATTAACAATTTAAATCAAAATAATTGCGAATTCTTTTAAAGCCATAACTCGCAAATTTTCAGAATTATTACAGAAATGTATATTGAATCAAGGCGGCTGGGTAGACTAAATTTAATAATAAATATTCTTAATAATTTGACTTTTTTATTTGTTTAGTTACTCGTTTGTTTTCTACAGATATCGTTATTGTAACTTGTTTAATACAAAAATAATACCAAAAAGCTTTTTACTTCATTTTCTTATGCTAACATCTCTCCTATCAGTTCAAGTAATAATTATAGTAATTATTAGGTATTATTATTTTCGACAAGTAAGTAGGTATATGAGTTAATGACAGAACGACCATATATGAAAAGCAAAACAGTTGAATTAATAGCCGCCCATTACTTTTCCAAGGCAAAGCGCGTAATATTTTAAAACAAGTTGATAAGTGAGTGACAGAACGGCCATTTTGAAGTAAAAACAATTGAAACCAAAGCTTTCTAGTATTTCTACTATACTTAAGCCAGAGCGGATAATTTTTCCACGTTTTTTCAAAATTAGAGGATAATGGTTACAGTGAGCTTAGACAAACCATATATTTTTGGAATCAGGAGAAAAAGCTCTTCTCAAAAAACTAAAAATATACAGGGTGTTCTATTTAAAATAACAAAGCTGATGCTCATTTTCTCAATTTCCGATGTTCATATGTTTTTTTTGATAACAAACTCTGACCATTCAGACTAAATCCTAAAACTTTTGTGTGAAAAATTTTTTGATATCTTGAAAAATAAAGCGTATAGACCTCGTTCAAAATATAACCGAACACCCCGTACATATTGATGAATAACTACGTGGTACTTCCTACAAAAGGAAGGATGCATAACAAGGAAAGCTCCGGGTAAAGATAATTCACCTATTTGTTATATATTTAATTGATTTTTCTATTATTTAGATCATAAATATTATTATTATGATAAGCCATCATTTTGCTTAGCATATAGGATTCGCATTAAAATGTTATCCCTGATTTACGCTTGATAATCAATTATATAAGTAACTTTTCTCCCTTGATGTTTTTTTAAAATTTATTTGTCCGCCATTTTGTTCTGCCATAATTGCTTCCTACCAAAATTTTAACAGGTAGTCCAAAATATCACACTCAATTTTTGTGCAAATTTTAAGATCACTTGAATCAGTTGGTTTCTTTAGTAATTTTTTAACATTTTAAATAAATAAACTAATAAAAAATACGAAAAATAATTATTATAAACAATAAATAACAGATTTTAAGCATAATGCGAAAAAACTCTGGCAAATTATAAATGAATCTACTAATTCCAAAATACCGGAAAAAGACATAAATCAAATTAGAAATTCTAATGGATCTATTAGTACAAGTGTCCCGGAAATATGCAGACTATTTAATTCTTATTTTATTAATGTGGGGGCAAATATAACAAATACAATTAAAGTAACAAAAAACAAAAATATTGCAGACAAAAACGTTTATTTAAACGTAAGAGAATCTCTATTCTTTTTTCCAGCAACAGAAAGCTAAATATTGCTAGTTTAAAAAATAATTGTTCTGGTCCAGATAATATCAAAACTGAAGTGATAAAGTTAGTACATATTTTAAATCTAATACTTAAAATTGGTGCTTTTCCAAATTTATTAAAAAAATCTGCAGTAAAGCCTATATTTAAATCTGGAGACCCAATTGAAATGAAAAATTATAGACCCATTTTCTCTAGTTATTTTCAAAAATTTTCGAAAAATCTATAAAAAGTAGAATTTTGGGCCATTTAGATAGGTTTAAAACAATCTCTAAAAGTCAATATGGGTTTAAAAAAGGAGTATCGACCACCGATGCTATTTATGCAGTAACTAATGAGATTCATAGTGTTTTAAATGAGGGGGGCAGACCTTTATTGGTTTTTTTAGACCTTGCAAAGACCTTCGATACCGTTTCTCATGAAATTTTAATTTCAAAGCTAAGTCACTATGGCATCCGGGGTATTGGAGAGGCTATCGTTAAGAACTATTCAAATAATCGCCTCCAAAAAACACTATTGAATAATTGTCAATGTGATTACGAAAAAGCTTTAAATTATGGAATACCTCAGGGAACAGTACTAGGACCTACATTATTCTAAATCTACGTCAACAGTATTTTTGATCTTATTAATCCAGGTAAAATAATAACGTTTGCAGACGATACTGTACAGGGTGTCCCATTTTCGTAGGTTTTACGGGGTTTCCAGCTTATGAGTAGAGATAGAGAGATGCGGTTTTCGCGACACCGTGCTACTTTTCGATGAAACTAAAGAGGCCGCAAACAGATTTGCCCTAACCATTTTAGTTTCCGTGCTACAGGGTGATTTTGAAAATTTGTCATTTTCGGACACCCCATGTAACTCAGCTATCGTAAAATATATTTAAAATGTTTCAACTGGTATTTATAGATTTTTTCACGTAGAATTCAGTGGCGTACTCAGATTTTTGCTGAGAGTCATAGTTTTTGACATATTGGCATAACCTACTATTTTTTAAATGGGACACCCTATATATTATTTCTTCATCTTATTCTTCGTGTCGAGAGCTTTTCAAAAACATACCATAAGTCATATTTATTTTCATAAATAACATGAAAAAATGCATTTTTCTTTAAACGGATTTATGGCATAGCAGATCAATCGAAATAAGAGAAGGTGGCTGTGGAGCCATGGAAAAAGTTAACAAATATTTATTAACGAAATAACAAAATAACAGCATCAGAAAAAATTAGGAAGTAGGTAAAAGGTAATAATTATAATTTCATTAAAACTACAAATATTGTTCAAATTGTAGACCATTATGTGTCCTACAAGTGTGACAAACTTTAAAAATTCTTTTTAATGCATTTTCTATTGTAAATGACTGTCTTCGTAACTCTGCAAAAGGGTTTTCGGTGGCCATTCTTCGTTGTCTTTATTGTAAGTTCGCGATCGAGGCTTGTTAAAAGATCCATATTGGCAAAGATTATTTTTAATTTTTTGAAAAATTCTTTTTTCAGGTTGTCTTCTCTCGGGATATCTAAGATAAAATAAAGCGAACCAATAAAGTCAAAATGCAGGAAGATAAAAAAGAACTAACCTGTTCAGATAAAGCTCTGCCGCCTGATCTGCATCTTCATTAGACAATATAAAACACGCGTTCATATCATATTTCTCAAAATATTAAAATTTTTGATTCTGAGCCATATTAAAAACAATAATTATAATAGACGTCAAGAAAAATTTAAACGCAATAATGCCAAAAATGACAGCAGTAATGGCTGCCTGATCATATTTTTGTTGGCGTTGCCATGGCTACCACAGCCACCTTCTCTTACTTCGATTGATCTGCTATGCCATAAATCCGTTTAAAGAAAAATGCATTTTTTCATGTTATTTATGAAAATAAATATGACTTATGGTATGTTTTTGAAAAGCTCTCGACACGAAGAATAAGATGAAAAAATAATATATAGGGTCTCCCATTTAAAAAATAGTAGGTTATGCCAATATGTCAAAAACTATGACTCTCAGCAAAAATCTGAGTATGCCACTGAATTCTACGTGAAAAAATCTATAAATACCAGTTGAAACATTTTAAATATATTTTACGATAGCTGAGTTACAGGGGGTGTCCGAAAATGACAAATTTTCAAAATCACCCTGTAGCACGGAAACTAAAATGGTTAGGACAAATCTGTTTGCGGCCTCTTTAGTTTCATCGAAAAGTAGCACGGTGTCGCGAAAACCGCATCTCTCTATCTCTACTCATAAGCTGGAAACCCCGTAAAACCTACGAAAATGGGACACCCTGTACTTTTATTTTCTGCCAATATCTGGAATGAGGTAAAACATAAAGCTGAAGCTGGACTAAATATTGTTTGTGACTGGCTAAACATTAACCTGCTAACATTAAATGTGGATAAAACTAAGTTTATGACTTTTTCTTTAAATAATACAAATTACCCTAATGATTTGGATTTCCTTACGCTTCATACGTGTAGCAATGTACACAACTGTCTAAACTATAATAGGTTGATATTTAGCGTAAAAGAAAATAAATACTTGGGCGTAAAAATAGATATATATATATATATATATATATATATATATATATATATATATATATATATATATATACATATATATATTCGCTAGTTCGGACACGCGCCATATCGGACACACCAGTAGTTCGGCGCCTCTTATCAACCAGACAATTTGATATTTTTACCTCTTTATTCCGGACACCAATTAAGTGCAAATGCAAATAAATTCCGCATTTTTCTAAATAAAACTAGTTAAAACCAGTCGCGTTTGGCGACAACTCAACGACTCTGCGCGGTCGATTAGATTCAGTCTTTCTTTGTAATTGTACGGGGGTGTCGTAAATTACTAAAAAAATGGCGCCAAACAAACGGAGTCATAAAACGTTGACTCTTGCTGAAAAATGCAAGATACTGGATTTAATTGACAAAGGGGGAAGCATACGTAACATTTCTGATACATATTGTGTTCCAAAATCCACTATCTCGGATATTAAAAAGAACAAACTTAAAATAAGGAGTTTTGTGGCCAAATCATACCAAGGACCAGGTACGTAGACATGAAACTAACAACATAATGCCATTGTGTTGTAACTGATGTTGGTTTTATCTTTAATGTTTACAATGTGTCTGATACTCACTTATCCTTTTTCAGGAAAGAGAAAGGTTATGAAGAAAGCTGAAAATCATGAAGTTGAGATTGCCTTATATAATTGGTTTTTACAACAACGCAATGCTCATGTGCCAGTTTCCTCAGGAATACTACAAGCTAAGGCAAAATATTTTTATGAAAAAATCACTGGGAAAAAAGATTTTTTGGCGAGTGCTGGTTGGCTTGACAAATTTAAGAACAGACATGGAATACGATTTTTAAAGGTTAGTGGTGAAAAACTTTCTAGTGATGTAAGTGCAGTATCACCATTCCAAGAAAAATTTCGATGTCTAGTACAGGAGATGGGGTTAAGTAGAGACCAGGTTTATAATGATGATGAATCAGCGGCCTTTTGGAGAGCTTTACCTGATAGCACCTGGGTTCACAGGCAGGAAAAATCAGCGCCAGGTCGAAAAATATCCAAGGAGCGTGTAACATTTATGCCTTGTTCCAATGCTTCGGGGAAACATAAGCTACCACTCTTAGTTCTTGGAAAAGTTGTACATCCAAGAGCATTAAAAAACTGCATATTGCCAGTGCTTTACAAGGCAACCACCAAAGGATGGATGACAAAAAACTTATTCATAGAATGGTTTAAAACGTGCTTTACACCCAAAGTTAAAACGTTTTTAACTGAAAATAACAGACCTCATAAGGCCTTGTTATTGGTAGACAACGCTCCCTCTCATCCACTTGAGGAAGATATAAATTTTGATCCTGACTTTAGAGTTATGTTTTCACCACCCAATTGTACTGCTATTTCGCAACCAATGGATCAAAATTTAATTCAAAACATAAAAGTCGCATACAGAAAACGCTTGCTAGATCATTTAATCTCCATGGAAGACGGAGATGTAACAAAAGTTTTAAAGCAATACAATTTAAAAGATGCGCTTTGTAATTTAGATATAGCCTGGAAAGGCATCTCTGAAAAAACATCAGAAAAATTTGGACAGGTCTGTAGCCAAGCAAGGAAGAGGTTATTAATGCAGAGGAACTTGAAGAAGAAAGCATTTCGCTCGCAGAACTTCGAAAAAGGCTTTGTCCGTTAAGCATTGCAGATATCGCTAGTATTTCAGACTCCTTGCAGATTATAGACCTAGAAAATAAATTAAGTGAGGAAGAAATTGTCAGTTGGGCGGCAGGAGAAAAAGAATTTGTCTCAGGCTTAACTGAAGAGGAACTTATCAATGAAGCATTGGAAAGCAAAGAAACAAGTCACAGCGAATTAAGTGAAACAGAGGATGACAATGTTGTGTTGAAAATGAAGCATAGCGATGCTGTAAAAGTCTTATCCCATAGTATTCAGTGGGACGAGGAAAACGATGTTCCTACCCAAGATATTTTGGTTTTAAAAGGATTAAAAGAGAAGGCTGTTACGGAAGCAAAATCCAAAAGTGTGCAGACAAAAATCGATTCATTTTTTAAAAAACCTTCCAATTAAATATTTATTAATATTCTTTGCTTTTTTATGTAAATGTTTAATGCATATTAAGGTACATATTGACATAATACATATATATGCACATTTTGTTACATATTTTCAGAGTTTGTGTTATTTTAAGTTATTTTATGCATACATATACATATATGTACAATTATCTGTTTTTCTTTAATGTTTTGTAAAGGATTTGTTTTTTTTAAATAAACATATCTTTATATTTTGAGTTTAGATTGGAAATCATAAAAACAAGAAACAATAACGCAATCAAAAAAAAAACTCCAGTAATCCGGATACCGCACTAATTCGGCGGTAGCTGTTCCGATATGTGTCCTGATTGTCGAAGTTCTACTGTATATATATATATATATATATATATATATATATATATATATATATATATATATATATATATATATATATATATATATATATATATATATATATATATATATATATATATATATAGATATAGATATATATATATATATATATATATATTGAAGATTCGTTTAAAAATACAAATTTGTTTGATGTCGATTCAATTTATATCCGTAATGTTTTGCATTTTATACATAAAAATGCAAACTTTAAACTTTAAATAAATTATAATTATTCAACACGTATAAATATAGCCCAACAATCTATCCTGCCAAAACCCAATAACACAACATTTTTAAAGTCAATTGATTACTTGGGTATCAAGCTGTAAAACTTGCTCCCATTAGACATACGATATATTGTGATTGTGAATAGCAATATTTATAAGAAAAAAGTAAATGCATTTATTTCAGCTAATATTAAAAACCTAAAGAGTGCTATGCAGAGAGTCGTTTAAATTATTTTAAATAAATAATAAAAGGTAAAATACCTTAAACGTTATAAGTATTCTTTCCTTAGGCTTTACATTTTTTGTGCTAAAAAAACTTAATTTTAATATTTTACTCTCTACGTGTTTTCTTTTGCTTTTCACATATTTACAAATCGAATTGTATATTTTATGCGAGTTAAATATTGGGTTCACGCTCCACACTTTTTATGCTTAAGAAAGTATAAATAGAGACATGGAATTTGAATATTATTAAAAACATTATGCTCTTTGTAACGAATATAGCACATATAAGCCTTCCTAGGATCAGGTGCATACTTATATACAGGGTGATTCATGAGAAAATGTCAATACTTCAGGTACATATTCAGGACCAAAAAATTAACATAAAAGTCTATATAAATAAGTGTCCGCAAGGCCTTAGTTCTCGAGATACAGGGTGTTAAAGTTTTTATTTAATTCTATTTTTTAATTCCCTTTCAGATACAATTTTCGTACCAAAAAGTTGTGATTGTTCGAAGAAGTAGAAAGACATGTAGGTGGCGCTCCCTATAAGTAAGAGCAATACTAATATTAGATTCGAATTTGTCATACCAAAAAACCCCGTATATCAATTTTCACTCCATTATTTACATTATCATAGATTTTATTTAAATAATAGGAAAATTAAATAGAAACTTTAACACCCTGGATCTCGAGAATTAAGGCCTTGCGGACACTTATTTATAAAGACTTTCATGTTTATTTTTTGGTCCTGAATATGTACCTGAAGTATTGACATTTCCTCATGAATCACCCTGTATAATATGAAAAATGTTATTGTATATACCTTTCATGAATAAAATATATTATTATTATTATTATTATTTTATTAGGTATGGCCATAAAATTTTTCAGCAAAATGCCACGCACAGTCAGACCAAGGGAAATGGGAAAAAATGTTTTTCGACATCTTATCTAGGGACCAAATGCCAAGATCTCTAAAATTTCGAAGGGATTTTTTTCACGAATACAAAACTTCTCACTTACAAGAGAAATAATAAAACTTAAAACGATATTGCGATTGTTTCACGCAGATTCGTAGTGGTTTCTGTGTGCATTTTGTCGGTGAATTTTTTTTACGATCAAGTACAAACTCGATTTCTCGACAACAGCGTGGTTTTAGTGATTTAGTACAGGTATGTAAAAAATTAAATACAGTTCAGAAATCATAGTTCTTGGGTTTAGACCGTGTCAAAATGGAACTACTTTTCGATATTTCGCATGCGATAAACCTAAGAACCTTGTTTTCTCGGTTGACTCCAGTCGTGAAAGCGTTCATACTATGTTAAAAACTGTTCGTTAACTAAAAACACAGGAATAAAGACGTGGAAAAATAATTAATATGACTATTATGTTTGCTGTATTTTAGTGTCATAATACAATAGAATGACAACTATTAAAAACATTTTTTGTTTCCAAATCAATTCAACCAAACGCCAGTGGCTCGTTGTTTGTTTATACTGATAGAAAGTAGTTAAGTTAAAGTTATTTAGATTATATACTTAAATCTAACCTTAAACTGTACATTTTTATATCTGGAAAGAAAAAAAACGTGTCCTGTATTTTGGTTTAACCTGCATACCATTATCTACGTTCCTTTTAGACTCTTTTTATGAACTACTTCAAGCTAACATCTATTTCTATAAGTTTTGCAATAATAAAAAAATAGAGTGGATAGTTTTGGATTAAATTTCGATCAACGATTTTTAAAGTTGTTTTCAATTACAACAATTTAACCTCAAACCAAGCGCGAATCCTACGAGGGAGGTAAGTACCTCCCTTGACCACCTACAATAGCACGAATTCCATTGTCATTTAAAGTAAAATAAATATTGATACAAATTGCACATGGATAAATATTTTCCTACTATTTTTGTGCGTTAACTACAAAAATACGTAAGATCGAGTGCAATTATTGGCCTTGTAAATACGCCCCTACTTCTTCCACCAAAGGCACCCAAACTAGATATTCCTAATAATTCCTAATTTATTAACCCCTCCTTACGACTGTTCTGGATCCGCCCTTACCTCAAACCCACACTGCTCCCGACAAAAAGCTACCCTATGCTGCGTGGTAAAAAAAGGGTGCGCAGGCGTAATGGATAAATTATGGCACGATCTAAATTTACATAGCACTGCAACAACATCTGGGAAAATATACAAAATTACGAACGTTCGATTATGAATTGCATTCGGGAAATTGAAAAGTAAACAAAAAGCAAAACATATTATTCGCAATTTTAAACCGGCCATAATTTACTGTCACCCCCACTTAGCCGGCCCACGCCCAAATCTTATGAATAAATAACCATATGGATCTCGCGCCTTCAGTGACCCGCAGTTAATTTACAGTGGAATCAATATAACAAATTCCATTTTGTGCCTCGTAAATCACCGCTTTAGTACCGGGCACTTCGCGTACAAAGTTATTGGAATAGGGATATATAGCAGCGATCGTTCTTTTAAATACGCAAAATGCTTTACGGAGGTATTCACAACGATATACTCGTAAATTCAAGACCATTCTTTTCTATTTGCTTCAAACCTCGATTCAAGCTATATATTTTTGAAATTGCACTGTCATATTGTTTTTTGTCGCAACGTTTCGATGAGCAAATAAGCCGGTCAACAATCAAACTCTTTTTTATTTAAAGTCCTAAAACTACTTTTTTCTTTACTTTGTGACCTTACACTTTCACGGTAACAAAATAAAATAATTTTATAAGTCTAATTATGATATTGCTATGGTGCTATATTTATATTTTAGCATTCACCAAGATGTCAGGGACTAAGTTTTGGGAGTTATCTATATGGTTTGATTTGAAATATTATTTTACGATTCCTATTTTTCATTACTATTTAAAATAAGTACTTAATATTGTACGCAACTGGCAACTTGGTGTGTTATATACATATGTTTTAATTTTACAGATGCTGAGGGTCTGGTTGTTGAAGCTTTTTTTATACCCACTATATAAAAGAACTATATTTTTATAAGAATTTCATATTATATGTTCATTAACACATGATTGTCCAATTAACTTACCTTAATATATTTTTGTTCAGAAACAAGTCCATTAAAAAAACATGGTTGGGCATGAGCTGATGTATTACAAACTAAACCAGATATTTCCACATATCTCCATTGTAGCCTGGTAACGCTAAATAAATTGAATACATTCTATATACCATCAATTTGGTTTAATAATACGTTATTGCCTTTCAAAATCACGTTCAGTTCATTAAATACTTGCCTTTTGATAAAATATAGTTTAAAAAATATCACCTATATTGTTGATTTCCTGTATACACATGTCAGAGATTCATTAAACAAGGGTTTGTGTTATTTAAGTAATCCTTCTAATGTTAGGTTTAAAAAGCACATTGTTTATTTTCGTTTTACAATTTGGGTTAACTCAAATAACAACTAATTAGGCAGTCCAACAAAACAGCTGATCGGTGACGTTCAACTGACAGATCGTTGGAGTGCCCAATGAAGTTTGACGTTTTACTGCGGCGCCGGCGAGTCTAATATCTCTTTTTCATGTACCCAAATAATTCCGTCCGACCACTTCAGTTTCGTTATTTATTAAAAACCCAAAATTTTAAAGTTAATTATAAGGGCGAGGCTTACGTAAAGATTAGAGCAAAATATAAAAAATATCTAACATAAATTATTCGAAAATCAATATTTAAATTCAATATATATAAAGATTTATTGAAATATTTACTGTATTCTGAGTTGCCTATCCTTTAAAAAATCGTTTATTTTTACCAAATCAATAAGGGGGAAAGAGACAAAATATAGGAATATTACGAAGTACTCTACGCAAAACTTGCGTAGAGCACTTCCAACATGTTAGTTTTTTTAGCCAAATTCCTACCTTTTTTTTTAAAGATTTTTTCTTTGATAAACCTCTCGGCTAAAATCGTTTTGGAACGAGTTTATTCTATTTAGTTTTGACTGTGGCCGTGAAAATTCAATTAAACGGCTGACCCTGTTCAAAGATTGTTTTAAAATTTGTCTTGAACAGTGATCGAATAACAGCCAGGTAATTAACAATTTTAATCTATTTTGGCAAGATTCATTTATTTTAATTTTTACAAATTTTATAATCAGGCTACAATGTATTTTTCTCTTTTTTACAGCTCAGCGGTCATTTTACTTACCACCTTGCATTTTACCACTTTGCATTTTATCACTATTACATTTTCATTGAAAGTTTGAGTTATCACCTCCTGCTTACCTGCTACCTACTTGGTGAGATTTTTAACTTAAATTTATAAATTCGTTGTATCTTTTATTTTTAAATTTCATTTTCGAATTCTTATACTTATTTCTATCTATAAATATAATTATCACATTCTTGCATTTCCTTTAAACACTGGTAAATATTCACAAGTATAATCTGAAATAAAGGGAAAAATTAATTATTGTATATTGTGTTTTACTGTTTGTCTCACTATTTTACTAACACACGGGTAAAGGCTGTATAAAGGACGTAATGTAGATTCTCTTTTTTTACGTGTGTTGGCGCCCTTCCATTTTATATACATTTTTTGACTTTCCTTCTTCATACACTAAATGAAACGGATTGAAAAGTTTTGAACTCCCCCAAAGCCGAACCATCGTACAAGCTAGCCTACGGGACGTAATTGCAAACTCTTAAAATTGCAGTTACGTAACAAATCTTTATAACGTGACTTATGACGCCGGAGTTTACGTTTTACCTTTTTACCGATTATTGAAAACTTTTTTTCTTAAAAACTATAAGGCCTTTGTGTTTTAAAAGTTACCATGACTATCTCACAGAGTGATTACCGGACTAGTTGCAAATAGGATTACAATCAATAATACTCCAAATGGCCAAAAAAAGAAGGTTCGCTGCGTTTGAACACCTAAATTTAATTGTTGTAGCTCCCTCGTAAAAGCGAAGTATTGTAATCT
This sequence comes from Kuschelorhynchus macadamiae, assembly GCA_030620095.1. Classification (NCBI taxonomy): domain Eukaryota; kingdom Metazoa; phylum Arthropoda; class Insecta; order Coleoptera; family Curculionidae; genus Kuschelorhynchus; species Kuschelorhynchus macadamiae. The sequence goes on from JAUTXW010001522.1 coordinate 87,685, forward strand.
TGAAAAAATCACTCTCCGCGATTTTTTCAGATCTTCACGTTTCAGGGCGAAATAGTCCTTAGATGACAAAAACCTTGTTTTCTCAATTCCGTCGGTCTGTCTGTCCGTCTGTTCGCGGTGTAACTAAAAAACTACTTATCCGAATGACTTCAAATTTTGGTCAAAAGTGAAGGGTCATATAGGAATGATCTGGTAACATTTTGGTAAAAATCCAATATGGCGAAACGCAATGGCGCCCTAGTGAAGTTTTAAAAAAACTATTATTAAAAAACTACTTATACAATATATCTCAAATTTTGCATCAAGTATTATGTTGAAATCAATGGGTAACATTTTGGTACGAAAACAAGATGGTAGAACAAAATTGCGGTATAATAAAATATTTAAAAATTCAGCCTGAAAAAACTGCTCAATGGTTTGATTTCAAATTGTGTGTCATAACTAATTGTGTTATAGGGATCAACTAGTAAAATTCTGGTACTAATTCAAGGTGGCCGAACAAAATGGCGGCAAAATACAATGTAGGTAATCGTGAAAAAAATCACCCTCTCAGGATTTTCACAACTTTAGATTTTAGCGTCGCTAGACGCCAAAAAATATGATTTATCAATTCCGTCAGTCCGTCTATCGGTATGTCTGTCTGTCAGTTCGCAGTATAACTTAAAAACTACTTACCCGATTGACTTCAAATGGAACAAAATGGCGATATAATAAAATATTTAAAAAATTAGCCTGAAAAATCTATTTAATAGATTGATTTCACATTGTCATCATAACTAACTGTGTACCTCTTTGTAAGCTTGAAGAAAATCACACTGTCGGATTTACATATCTTCACGTTTTAGCGTCCCTAGATGCCAAAAAGCATGTTTTATCGATTCCGTCAGTCCGTCTGTCGGTCTGTCTGTCAGTTCGCGATATAGCTTAAACACTACTTACCTGATTGATTTCAAATTTTGACTAAAAATTAAGGGTCATATGGGGATGGCCTGATAATATTTTGGCAAAAATTCAATATGGCGGAAGAATGTTAAAAAATGTTTGTTAGAGTGGTGTATTATTTGTGGTTAAGATCTAGTAAAAAAACAAGTATTTTTTTAAATTGGTGACGTTTCGCAACTTAATTGTTGCATCATCAGGACACATATATAGATCTTATAACCTGCATGGAACTGGAAATTATCAGTTCTTTTACTCCGTTGTTCCGCCTATATTACCCAGGTATTAAGTTTCTAAATGGGGTTCGTTAACAATCATTTTGTTGTTATGTTAGAGTGGTGTATTGAGGTCAGGATCCAGTAAAAAAAAGACTTTCTTTTAAATTGTCGACGTTTCGAAACTTTATTGTTTATCCTCAGGACACATATCGTCGGTCTCCGCACGTAGTGGCATAATTAGCATTTTATAAATTTTTCAGTAGAGCAGAAAAAAGAAAGTGATACCAAATTAAACAGCTGTCCAGTAAAATATATTCAACTTGTGGTAATCATTGTTTTATATTTAATTGCTAAAGAATTAGCTTTATAAAGGCACTATTATGAATGTGCACACTTCTTCCGTTTTTTAGAAAAAAATTCTTTTAAACAGTTACGCCTCTATGTGACAATGTTTCTTTAAAGATTTTCTTTTTATTTAGAAAATGGGAATTCACGTTAACAAAATAAAAACTCTAAAAATAAATATTAAAAATAGACCAAACTCAAAAAAAATTCTAATAAACTAAAACAAAAGCCATTAAATTAATTTTATGATCAAAATACAAGAGTTCTAACCACACTACACCACAACTTGTTACGTTCTAGACGCGCGTTTCGCTAACCAAGTTAGCATCATCAGCAGATGATATAAACTCCACCAACCAGTATATATCATCTGCTGATGATGCTAACTTGGTTAGCGAAATGCGCGTTCAGAACGTAACAAGTTGTGGTGTAGTGTAGTTAGAACTCTTGTATTTTGATCTATCGTCCACCACAGGTTCCAGTGTTAGGACCTAATTTTTATGAGGTAAGGAAGAAAAGAACTCCTGTAATTCAGGCATGCGTATAACAGGAGTTTGGCCCTTACAAAAAGATACTAAATCCTCGTATTTTTTCTTTGAAATTGGGATTCGTCCAACGTTTAGGGGTTTGAGAATAATATTTGAGAGGGCAATTCGTTGCTTCATAATGATTTTGTCGTAGCCATTTTCATTATGGCTCTATTTAAATAAACTTGCCATTGGTTCCTCTTTTGTCATCAATCCATTACACTCGTCCACTTAACAACTCCGTTATTCTCGCTTTCTCTAACAGACAATATTCTTAAATCTTTGGACAAAGATTCAAAATCCCAAAAGCCTCTGAAATTCATTGCAATTACCTCATAAGGGTTATTGTTTCTAGAGCATCTCATTATAGGGTATAGTTGAGATGGAATAAAAAGATCTCCTGAATGTTTTAAGGCATAACCTATGGCATTATGAGCGCTGTCGCCCTCGTTCTGGCCATGATTAGTTACAAAAAATTTTAAAGAAATTTGTTTAGCATTTTTGTGTTTGTCCAAAGAGTAAAGCAACATAGACGCCACTATTGATTTTTTATTCTGGCCATAGCAGCCATCAGAATATTCACAGCATACTCGGAAATTACTTTTAAAGACAAGTAGCAATTTCAGCCGATCCACGTTTACTGTTCGTTTCATCCTAGGTAAAACAAAAGCACTTTTTATTTACCAGATCGTAAACCGTGAAATTAAATACAGATAATCTAGATTTGTAAAATATAGCGCTTTCCTTTGAAAACGGAAGATAGATAACCTGATAAACTGCGCACGCAACCTTTTCTGTCTCACTAAGTTTTTTTCTAAAATGTGTTTGTTATATTTTTCTTTTAACAATTTTTTTTTCATCATCTCCTTCTCTAAAATTGATGCAAAGAGAGCATTGGTCTTTTTTTGGCCTTAAAAATGATAAGTTTTTTGTTTTAAATACCTTCCGGAATGTAGAAAAACTTGAAATGATTTTATTTTCTTTTTTCGTTTGTTCTACTGTAAACATTCTGTACATTTTTCTCAGAGACAATTCTGGATGTAGATACATTCTCTTGGTGCTTGTTCTGCAATTGTTTGTACAGATAAACACCGAATATTAAATCTTTACAGGTTATGTTTAACATATGACATGCAGGTACGCCAGGTACCACCAATTATTAAACATACATATTTCATTTTCAGGTAAAGGCGTAAGTAAATATAAATGAAAAATGTTTTATATTATATTTCTGATAAGCCAAAATTTAAAAATTGCATTCCAGCCAAACGGTTCGCCTATATGTGTTAAACTTCTTGAGGTTATAGAACACCTTAAGTTACATATTTTACCTGCGTAACTAAAAATTTTCAATTTTGTCAGTTACCCCACTACGTGCGGAGACCGACGATATATAGATTCTATATCCTGCATGAAACACATATTTTCAATCTTTACCTATTACGTTGGAACGCAGATATTTCCCAGATATTAAGTTTTTAATAGTTTTCGTTAACGATCCTTTTGTTTTTATGTTAGAGTCCTGTGGATGCAACAGTAAATTGGCGAAACGTCGGCAATTTATAAAAGGGCCTTTGTTTTTTTACTGGATCCTAAGCCCAAATAATACACCACTCTAACATAACAACAGGAGGATCGTTAATGAAAGCCATTCAGAAACTTAATATCTGGGATATCTGCTGACCAACCGAGTAGGTAAAGACTGATGGTTTCAATTTAAGACAGAGAAACAAAATGACGGCCAAATAAAATTTTTAAAAAATCAAGGTAAAAAATCTTGTACAATTGATTTTAAATTTTGCAGAAAAATTAAATGTGAGTATGGGATACTTATTGAATTTATTTTGAATTATGCCCAAAAGAACTCATTTAGAGTTTAAAAGTGAGTTAATTAGGTGTAAAACTAATGTAACAATTGATTTCGTTTAGTCTAGTAGTAGTTTTTCTCTAAGATACAACTTACGGAATACACGTAAAAATCGATTATTAATAATTAAAAAAGAAAAAACATATCACAACACTATTTACAAACAAATAGTGAAGAAGTGTGACCCAATTTAGTATGGTACATGTCACTTAGTAACACCTACATGGTAGGCCAAAAAAAGTGAGAACATTTTTCTTTTTTTTTAATAACTTTGTTATTTAAAATTATTTCGTAAAATAAATTCAAAACAAATGAGATTTAATTAAAATAATATACAGGGTATGTTAAGAGAAGAAGTTATTTTAAACAACTCTCGAAAATAAACCCTTATTTTTTTCAATATTTTTCCAGTTTCTACCTTTGCCACATTGATTGAATTTATACTTATATGACATAATTTTCCTGCAAAATTTAAAGTCATTTAAATAAAAAGATTTTTTTACGTTCATTTTTCAAATATTTTATTTGGCTTGCACAAAATCTAATAAGTAGTTTTTTTTCCGAAATATGTTTCATATATTTTTTTGGCATCTAGAAACGCTAAAACGAGAAGATACGTAGAACCTGTTGATTTTTTCACGATTAGAAACATTTTATTTGGCTGCCACTTTATTTCGTTATTTTGAATTCGTACCAGAATTTTATCAGTTCATCTCTATATCACAATTAATTAATACAAAAAATTTAAAATCAATCTATTAAGTAGTTTTTCAGGCCGGATTTTGAAATATTTTATTAAGCCGGCATTTTGTTTCGTCATAAACTACCTAACCAAACTAACATAAAACGTATATACTTGCTAAAGAATTATACACATGAATGGAGAAAGAAAGACAGAGAGAAAGAAACAAAAAAAAAACAAATAAATATTTAAAAGGTATACTAAAATTTTATCAAAATACAGTAAAATACATCTTTATTTTTATGACTGCGTTACTTCTTAGTAGTATTTATTTGTCTACTCTCGTAACAAGATCATTCACAAATACGATCACTTATACTATTAGCTATTTTTCCAGCACGGCGGCCAGCCAATACCTATATTTATTACGTAAAAAAAGGGCTTACCAGTTTTCCTTTTATTATTATATTACTCTTGTAGGAGTTAGTTTTCTAAATATATTTAGAAAATATTATTTGCAATTAAGAAATCATGGTTCTTGGGATTAGACCGTGTCAAATTGGAATTACTATCCGACGTTTCGCTTTCGATTGCACGAGGCATTTTCAGGGATGTTTACTCCACGAGATCTGAACACTGAATGAGCTCGAAGAGATTCAGGCGGGCTTTTATACCCGACTTGTGCTTGCCGAACCGTGACCCTGTGTTAAGATCGGTTTCCACGCGTGATGTAGACCGTAACCCGTGACTCTATTGAAATGTTTTGTATGTTTAAATATTTCAATAGATTCTCTAACTTTTCGTTTATAAAAACCAGGAACCGATGCTAGAACCTTGGTTTCCTTTACATTTATGAAATGCCCAGTGTTATGCTGGTGTTCAGCTACAGCAGATTGAACAATTTGTTTCTTTTTAATACATCGTTCATGTTCCTTAAGTCTAGTTGATATTAAGCGTCCTGTTTCTCCCACATACATGTCATACATCTACTTATTTCATTTTTCAAGGAACTTTTTATGAACAAACTTCAGGGGCAGCTATGGGATCTCCTCTATCACCTGTGGTACCGAATATCTTTATGGAAGCCTTTGAGGATATTGCTCTAACATCCGCTCCACTAAAACCGAAGCACTGGTTTAGATATGTAGATGATACTTTTGTTGTTTGGCCTCATGGACAGGATAATCTCCTCATATTTCTGAACCACCTTAATCAGCAACATCATAATATCAAGTTCACGATGGAATTGGTGCATTGAATCTAATGGAACAATTCCCTTTCTAGATGTATGTGTTCAAAGGAAGGAAAATGGTACATCAGGGCATTCTATGTATAGAAAACCGACGCATACAAATAGATACTTAAATGCAAATTCTCATCACCATCCAGCACAAAAGAATTCGGTTATTAACTCACTAGTATTCAGAGCTATTTTGATTTCTGATCAAGATTCTTTAAGAAGCTCTCACAGGGAATGGCTATTGCACTGAAGATAGTACGTGTTCAATTAGAAGACATAGTAAACCAACTTCGCCACGGGAGAACGATAAAGAGCCACCATTAGGTAGTGTTGTTCTTCCCTACATACATGGCACTACAGACAAAATAGGACGATTACTTCCCGAAAGATTGAACTCCCAAAACAGAAGGAGTATATAAAATTCCTTTCTCCTGTGGAGAAGTGTATGTGGGAGAAACAGGACTCTCAATATCAACTAGACTTAAGGAACATGAACGATGTATTAAAAAAAAACAAATTGTTCAATCTGCTGTAGCTGAAGACCAGCATAACACTGGTCATTTCATAAATGTAAAGGAAACCAAAGTTCTAGCATCGGTTCCAGGTTTTTATAAACGAAAAGTTAGAGAATCCATTGAAATATTTAAACATACAAAAAATGTCAATAGAGATACGGGTTACGGTCTACATCACACGTGTCACACAAGTCGGGTATAACAGCCCGCCTGAATCTCTTCGAGCCCATTCAGTGTTCAGATCTCGTGGAGTAAAGATCCCTGAAGATGTCTCGTGCAATCGAAGGCGAAACGTCGGATAGTAATTCCAATTTGACACGGTCTAACCTACAAGTACCGGAATAACAATCCGATTGGCGCTAGCCAACTAGAAAAAATGGAAAACTGTTCCCGCGAGTATCGAGAATATTCTCAGTTGGTACGCGTAACGTATGATGAAGTTCTGAATCCGAAATCGAAAGCGCCGATCTTTTCTTGGCTAGCTCATACCCCTTCTCGTTGTCCTGTCCAATACGGTGATCGCGGACCCATTTTAATTTCACCACCTTTGTCTTTGCTAACTCACTTGGGGTATCCCTGCATTCCTCGACTAGAGCTGAGCTCATCTTAGGCTTGAAGGACGAGTTCAGTTCTAGCTGAGTCCTGTTTAGTGAATCATAAGTTCTTTACTCAGGATGATGCCTTTCAATGCGTTCCTATTTTTCTACTGCAGTAGAAAAGACATCCAAGAATTAATCTAAGTTTGGGTTAAGGCCTGTCAACAATACTCTTGTTAACGGTCCGGTAAAAAAAATCAGAGCTCCACGGACGAAAGCTGATATATAGGAAAGATTCATGAAATGTCTTATGTAGTTAAAAGGGAAACGTGGAAAGTAAAGTAAAAAAATCATTATTTTATAAAAACTAAAAACTTTTGATATATTGATGGCAAACAGGCGTTTATCACCTTTTTGGTAACCATTGGTACGTAAATTTTAGAATAATCATATATAAATCAAATCCTAGCATTAACCAGGAGTAAGCTCATAGTCCGCTGCCACAAACAAGATTAGTCATTGATTGCGTTAAGAGAGCCGGCCTCCTTCCACCGTTGGGTCGTTTAATTATGGGGCCGATTCCGCGGCAAATTGATGGCATTCTTTCAACGTTTGTTCTTTGCTTTGGCTACTGGTTTTAAAAAGATAAAACAAGCAGGTTGAACAGGAATCGATATGGGATATTATCGACGAAATATATCGCTTTCAGCAGGCCATTTTTGAATTCTGGCAACGCCTTTTTTTCATAGTAATCTTGCATGTTCGTCTCACAAACATCTCCCGACCAGTACTGACTAGGGATGGGCGATATTAGATTTTACCTATCGATACTCGATAGCATATCACCTATCGATATATTTTATATATCGATATGTCGATAGATATCGACATATCAATCGTTACCGATAACTATCGATATATCGATAGTTATCCGTCACTATCGATAGTTACCGATACATATCGATAGTTTTTGATATTTATTGTCCGGTTATTGGTATTTTTCATTTCTCTATGCATGTAGAAAAAAAAAGGTTTATCGAAAAAGGTATCGGCAAGAAGGCAGGTTAGAAATCGAATTTTAACATTTGTCACATAGTTTCGAAAAATGTTATATTTGATGCGGAGGTATGATATCTAGACAGTCTCAATTGGGTCCGGTTCGCGCAGTGACGTCATTGCGTGCGTAGATTTTTAATTTGCTTATGGGATGCATATCGTTTCTAGCGTTTAGACATTATATTACCGTTTTTTAAATTAAAAATGTTTTTCTAACGAAACATTGACATACAGCTCACTAAAATAAAAAACTTATGACATGGTAGTTATATATTTATTTAATAAAAATACAAAAAAGACCCTAAAGAAAAAGTTAAGGTTGTATAAGATCTGACAGTATTTAATTTTATACTGTTATTTTGTTATACATGTTTATATTGAGTTTAATTTAGAACTAAAAAATGCTACAATATCTGTGTTTTTTGATAAGTACAGGAACGTAACTAAGTCACTTTTGAGGGGAGGAGGTCTAACAATAAAACAACACACACTAAACAAGTTTAACCTTTATGTGCACAAGCTGCCGTTTGTTTCTATATTATATATAATTATATAAACAAATTAAACTTATATAAAATACAGCCTTACTCTAGTTGAAAATCTCTTTTTTTATTAAAAATGTCGACTATTTCGTCCAGATTTACATTGTTGTCTTTTTTGATATAGGCATCATATACATATAGTCATCTTTAACAAAATGCCTTAAGTATATCCGCGCCAAATTTGTATTAAATTTAGTTTTGCATTTACACAAGCGTGTCCATTCACGTGAAATTTTTTTGTCTTTAGGGAAAGTAAAAAACCTTATATTTCTATCAAAATTATTTGCCTGATTATCCCCATCACATCCGAACACAGCAGACTTCATATTTATTGTTGTTTAATTAACTAAATACAAAAAGGATGCAAACATTTTAAAACATTAACTGAAAATGCACTGAAATCATATGACCAAAGGTCAATCACAGCTGGCGTTAATCACGCGATGACGTAGCACATCGATGCGCGACATCATACCTTCTGTTTATTAAATTATGCTTAGACATTTTAAAGTGGTCCGTTGGTTGCATAGATTTCACGAAAGAAATTTTACGAGAAATGTAAGTTTCTTTTAGACGTTTTTTCCTCCCTAGAATACGCGAGGACGAATGTAGTTTTTTGAACATATCATAGAATTAATAGTTGAATGATTATTGTGCAATTTTCTAAAGTATATGTTAGTAGTATTAAAATTATACAAGACAAATTGTAGGATTTTTCAATATTGATGATTCCTACAATATTACCTATGTATATTTAGGGAAATTTACCAAGGAGACTCGTTAAGTGCCCCTCCCAAACCATATCCCACCTTCTGTATAAGGATGATATTGAGCTCTACACTTTGGTCCAAATTAAATTGGAACCTTTTTTAAACTTTATTATTAAAACTGATGGGGGATATGACCACCTTGATTTTCTTCAGCAGCTTGTAGCTTTCGGCGCCATAATCCGATAGAATTTGTTAATATTTCTTGGTTAAGATTTTGCCAGCATATTATTATTCCTTCTTTTAATTCCTGAACAGTGTTAACCACCACATCTTCGTAAACCATTCTTTCCAGAACACTCCATACCGTACAATCCACCGGATTAAGATCCGGACTGGGGGGGGGGGGGGCAAGACTTAGGTTCTATAAAATCTGGGCGGTTCTCTCGTAAATATCTAATGGTACTGTTGGAGGTATGTGCAAGTGCATCATCTTGTTGGAATGTATAGTTATCCAAATATATTCGATTTCCGGTAACATATGAGATAAAATTTCTCGTTGGTAACCTTCAGAGGTTACGTTCTCATCTACAAAAATGATTGGTTTTTCCCTTCATGGACACTCCCACGGAAACCATCACCGATTCCGAAAAATGCACCCTTTCAACTAGCAACCGATTTAAAGGAATATCTCTCTTTTTCATATCAGCGGCAAAATATACTCGGTTATTTCTAAGGGTTTTTTGGTTGTGGAAGAGTGAATATTTTTTCATCGTTTCATCTTTGTAATAAAAGTCCACATCTTTTAACATGTTTTTGCTTTACATCAGCCGTTAACTTTTGACAATAAATGTTTTTATAAGGTTTTAATTTTAAGTCATTCTTTATTATCCTTCTTACTGAACTTCTACTAACTCTCGTTGTTTTAGATATTTTTCCACAACTTAACGAAACATAAGCTGGGGCATTTTGAATAATGTTTCTCACTTGTTCAATGTTGGCAAGGCTTCTGGTGGATCTTTTTCTGCCACGTCCAGGCTTTACCCGCACAAAACCATTAGTTAAGCGCAAATGCTTTAAAAAGTAACTAATTGTACTAAGCTTCCAATTTTTATTGTGGAAATATAGCCACTAACTTTTTAGCTCCATAGTTAAATGTATCTCTAACGGATTTTATCAATAATTTATCTTCTAAACTAAAAACGGGCATTATTACAACTTATAAAGGTCACAAGAATAATATTTCCAAATCTCAAAGAAACTGTCATCATTCACCATCAACTTGTTTTTTTTTGTTTGAAATTTAATCAAGTTGATTTGTAGTTGGACTTTTGTGCCACACAATTCAATATGTTAATGCTTAAAAAGCCAACATGCAATATCTAAAACAACGAGAATTAGTAGAAATTCAGTAAGAAGAAACATAAATAATAAAGAATTATTCATGACTTAAAACGAAAACCTTTTAAAATGGTTGTCGTTGATGTTATCTACTTTTCATAATTAAATAATTTAAAGTTCAATTTTCTCGAGCCCAATAAAGATGAAATCGTAGAAATATTGGAATCACCTGATTTTTGCAACGACTTTAAAATTAACGTTTTAGAAAAATTCGATTTTTTTGCGCAACATGTACAAAGAAATAAGTGGGGAAATCAGAGTTAACTCAGAAATGAGTCCACTAAAACATATCAAAAAATCTTTAAAATCGGTGAAAAAATAAGAAAAATAATAAAGCCTAAAAAAGGTTCTAATTTAATTTGGACCACAGTGTCTCATAACTCAAAAAACGTATTGACGTGACATAAACCTTCTCGAAAGACATCCATATGGAATTCGAAATGGAAAAATGTAAAGCCTTAAATATCGAAAAAGGCAAAGTCATTAATGGTTATGTAGCTCTACCCAATGGAGAAATAGTTGAAGCGATGAACCAACGAGAGACCTACAAATACATAGCATTCCAACAGGCTAGACTGCTCGATGATAAGCAAGGAAAGACCAAGATAAAAGATGAGTACGGCCAAAAAGCGCGGGCCCTTCTGAAGACGGAACTGAACGCCGGAAATCTCATTACAGCAGTTACATCTATGCTATGCCAGTGTCTAACATTTCTTCCTTTAAAAGGACGCCCAATTGAAATATTATGGTTTACCAATATGATGGAAGGCGGTAAATAAGTAAGATATGTTGGTCACCAGACGCAATACACTCACCTAATATCGACCCAATAATATCTCTTAATGATGACTATTGCTAGCTCTAGTCGGGTAGGTTCGGATTCTTCTTTCTCATTACTCTACCAACACTTCTATATCACAATCTCTTACTTTAGATGTAATATTTAAGTTGAGCGCCACCAAGTTTTAATTTAAGTTAAATAAAACTTGGAAAAAAAAAGTTGCATTGGTACATACTGAACAAAAAAAATGATTGTTAACTCAATTCCATCCACTAGGGAGCTTAATAGCATCCCAACAAGAAGTGAAGGAATTAAGTTTTCCCTAACAAGAGTTTAAATTTATTGTAAGGTTACACTAACTGAAATCACAACTAAATTATTTGATTTGGGGTACGTAAATACAAAACCCAGAAGCTTATTCTTTATCTATACCATTCCAGATTAATAACATTTGGATTACACAATATAGACAAGAATAATCAGTTCAGAATCCCAATAAGTTTCTTTCCCCCCATTAAATGATTGAAGTTTAATTCTAGTTAAAACAAATAATTATGTTACAAATGATAATTATTAGGATTAAGTATTAAAAAAAAAATTTGATTAGCCACACGCTGAGTGGCAGCACAATAAATATCTATAAAAGGTCTATTACATAGATTTGAATGTCTTAGATATTACTAATAAATCAGCAGTAATTAGGTAGCGCTACGAAGCCGGCTGCGTTTCACCTTACAGAAATTCTGCACAGTATGCTATATACTAGACAAGGTGGCACCAGTAATTAAATTAATATGGATAAACAGTTTGATTAACAGGAAACGTTAAGTTTCCAAATATTATACTACAACTTAGATGAATACTCTATTCCTCAGTGTAGGATGCAAATGGTGGTAAGCCAGGTAACATCCAAGTGTTCCTCAGTGATCACTATGTCCTACAGCTCCGCTACGACCGTATCCAAGACATCATGTCTATTCCATCAAAAGAAAAGGTCCAATTCCATAAATAACTAGCAGTTAGGAAACCATACCAAAACCTTGCTAATGGTTTGTCTTTAAAGCTCCAAAATAATCCCAATGAACTTCAAAGGTTCAATTTTATACAAAAACAAGAATTGCCCCATGTAGAAAAATCTCTACAACAAAGTTTGGAATATAATAATATATAAACAGGCAAAACCTCATTTGTAGCTCCGAGGGTACCAAAAAAATTGCTTGATGAGCACCAATATTAAGATGACCGATGTCAGTGGCACGTGGAAGTAATTAAGAAAAAATCGCAATGTAGGCCGTAAAGTTGAAACCCAAAATTTACTAAACCATAATATTCAACTTCACTTCGTCAAATCGGATCCTTCTAATTTCCCGTTTGGGATGGAATTTAGTTAACAATCAAAAAAAAATTCAGAACATCCGGCACTTCCTTCGTTTATGAGACTTGGTGCTAAAAAGAAAGATCTTTTTCTTAGCCCTTCCTACGTACACGAAATGGTTTCCATCACACAATATTACCAAACACGGTAAATCTACATTCCAAAACACTATTGGAAAAAAAACAACTTTTCTCAATATCAACAAAATAATGTTGGTACAATAAATCCCCTAAATTAAATATTAACTTGTCAAATTCCAATTCGGTTTATAACAAAAATAGCCTTTATATCCATGGTATTGGAAAGAGATGACAATATATTATTACTCCTCAACTAATCCAAGCTACCCTGTATTTTGTCCAACCAAAGAATAACCATCTAAATTAGTAATATTAGCTCGTTGATACATCAAATCAATAGGACTTATAACAAGAAAGAAAAAGAGAGAGACAATACTTCCAATTCTATGCTTATTTCGACTGCATTATTCTATCGATTGAAAGCATGTGATTTTGAACTGACCTATCATAACCCCGTGTAAAAATCTGACAACTGATAAACAATAACAAAGCAAATCTTTGTAGATTTCGAAATATATAATAATGAACGAATTTACCTTACTAATTAATGCAAAAAAAAATGAACCAAATTATTAAAAAAAACATTTGTATTTAAATTTACGTGCTTGTGAAATTTTCAAACAAAATGTGATATGCTATTTGACATGTAAACAACAAAATTCTTTTGAACTAGCTGATATAAACAAATGGAATCTTAGAATATTAACGCAAGAAAACTATATACGGGTAGATTTTTTAAAAGTTCTATTAGATTATCTTATCAGAAACATATGTTACTTAGATTTTACTTTCATTTGTTTGTTTTATATGATTGTTGACCTAGTCTTCGAGTCACAGCATATTAAAAATTGTAATTCCTATTAATTCGAATATCTTAATTTTATATATAAAACAGTAATTATATGATAATACAGTACAATATGCAAGTATATTACATTGGCTCTATCAAAAATAAAGTAAATTTACATAAGGTTCTAATTTTGTACTTTTGCTTCCGGCTATTTGTGACAAGAAATTTCTGAAACTAGCATTATTTCTGTAACTTAGGTATCAATGGTAAATGTAAGCCTGAATATAGTATAAAAGAGTGTTTTTAATTATAAATTAGATTAAAATGACCTAGATATCACAAATGATATAATACTAAAAAAATGAAAAAGTGTCAAGCGAAGATTTATTTTACTGAATTTTACTGCCCTATGTACTGACAGACATATATGACAAATCTAACTGTAACAATTGTTGACCTAAGTTTCGGAATCTTAAAATGGACTAACACGGAGCTAGAGGGACTACAACGAACTATTCGCTTTGTCATATCGATAACTATGTGAAATGGCCGTTAGAGGTGTTAAACTAATAATTTTCAAACGGCTAACCTTCTCAATTGAAAACTTCCGCTTTCAACACATCTTATATATAATATATACCGTATTATATAAAAATTGTACCATCTGCGTTAATCAGTAATCAAATTTTATCAGTATCAATTACTGTTTCTAAAAATCCCTCCGATATTCTGCCGATAAGAAAAACACATTTTCGTTTTAAACGCACATGTGTAAGACGCTCTCAGAGCTTTCTTTTAAAATGAGGGCCTTCAGCTCGGGCTCTTGTTATGCCTCCTTTGAAGTATTTGAAAAGGGGGCCGAGGTCCTAATGACATTCCCTTTTTAGGGTAATCCATGCATATACGCTGCCCGGTTTTGCCTCGCACCCCTTCGACTTGATCGGATTAGATTTGTTTGCATTTTAGAGGAAATTTTGCAAGAGTCAGCAAAATGCTGTTTTTTTCAATAAAATGTTAGGTTTTGTTAACAGAATATTGGCAGTTTATACTTAGCTGTACATATTAATCTTAATCCAAATCTGTTTGTCAAAAAATAAACGATTTCTGGGAAATAATAAAAGTTGAAATTGTACATATATGTAGGACGACTGGTCTTTGTCTATAAAGGGGTTTCATAGTTTAATGTTAACAATTTGGGATGGTATTCCCTGACAAATTTAAACTATTACTCGAGGTGATAAAGTTGATATAAACATATGTCTAAAAACGCCTATTTTTCACCATAAAGGTTTTTCAAATAGTGCCGAATATCGACAAATTATTTATACTTAAGAAATTTTATTCAAATTCAAAACAAAATAAAACAAATAAGTAATTAATTAATATTTGACTAAAATCTAATAAGCAGTTTTTAAGCTAGGGCGTGAAAGACAGATAAGCCGACAGACGGACCACGCACGTTGTTACAAACATTTTATTTGGCCGCCATTTCTGTTCCGCTATTTTGAATCACAATTAGTTATGACTCACAATTTGAAAACAGTCCATTAATTAATTTTTTCAGGCTGAATCTTTAAATATTTTATTAAGCCGCCATTTTGTACCACCATCTTGGATTCGTACCAAAATTTTAGCAGTTGATTCCCATATAATGTTTGACTTTTGTAGAAAATTTTAGATAATTTTGATAAGCAGTTTTTTAGTAATAATTTTTTAAAATTTCATTAGGCAGCCATTTTGTTTTGTCATATTAGATTTTTACCAAAATGTTATCAGGTCATCCCCATACGACCCTTAATTTTCTACTAAAAGTTAAAGGCAATCGGATAAGTAGTTTTTAGCTATGCAGCGAACACAGAGCCCGACAGACACAAACCACAAAACATGGGTTCTTCTATTTTAAATATTTATTTTTATAATTATATGTAGATAAAAAGAGATTATGCTCAAAAAGGAAAGCCAAATAGTTGCAAAACCATATTTTAAATAACAAGAAAGGCTTTATAAATAATATAATTTTGCTATTAAATTAAATAAATTGTATTCAATATTTAAACTTCTAGTAATAATTTATAGAAAAAATAATATTTAGAAAGATAGAAAGGCATTCAAACAAAAATTCGTTTTTTTTTTGATATTTTAAATGATTTTTTTTTTAAATTAAGGAACCAAATTAAATTTCTTATTTGAAAAATAAGTTTTAGTCCAATTTAAGAAATAAAAAAAAAACCTACATTAAAAAAATATTTTTTTTTATTTAGCCGGTTTGCACAAAACATTTTTTTTCAATTTTCAAATTAAATTGCAGTTTTTAACCGTTCTATTAAACACAAATACTTAAAATTTTGTATGCTACAGTGGCGTAACTATGGAATTGTACCGTTTTGCAACTTGCAACAGACCATTGGTGAATGAATTAAAACGGATTTTTGAAACAGTATAGAAATTAATGAAGTAGTGTAAAGATAATTGAAGATTAGGTAACGACAGGTTCAACACACCCAGTATCTGCCAATCTATGACAAGTAACACATTTCGAAGGTTTGTTTTTTTTAAGTAAGAAAAAGTTAGTGGGTTTGAGGTATTAGGATTTTTGTAAGGCAACTCTATAAATTGGATGAATGCATATTGGCTGATGTCTATGTCCTCGTCCTCCATGCGACTAAAGTTAAGTCATCAGCCTTAATTACGGTGAGGTGCCCTAGGGGATAAGTTAACCAAGTTGTTTCATTATTCAATTTGTAACTCTCCTCTCCTGTTTAGTAGGGTTTTAAAAAGTTGTATAATAAAACCATTTATATCAGCCGAACGAGGGAAGCAGGTGGTACACGTTCACTTGGAATCTTGAAACCCAGTTATTTGCCCAGTTTGGTTTAAATGTATGATATGAATAGTAGTTTCTACCTACCAGCAAGGAGCACTGGAGGTTTGTTTACCTTGGTATTGTACAACGCTGAAAGAAATCTAACCAACTGGAGAGTGACTATTAAGTTTACTTATTGACTAGAAAATGCCAAATTACTTCTAATCGCCTGTACCACAAGTCAAGATTTTCAAAAAATTAGATTATATTTTACAGATCCTCAAGTTATTGAAACCAATGCAAACAACTGCATAACACATTTAATAATGAATTACTACCACAATGTCGACTTTTACATCCGGATGGTAACTATGTTTTCATAGAAGATACCGCTCCATCACTTAAAGCTATTGGAACTCAATTTTTTTTTAGTTCAGAACGTTCCATAGCGCGTCGTTTGTTAGGGCCAATGAATAGCCTCCAAATTCTCCAGACTGCAACCCGCTGGATTATTTTTTATGGAATGCTCCTGAAGAAAACGGTAATTTTTTTAAAACAGAGTCGAGCAGGTGCGATCTATCTCTGAAAACCCAATAAAAAGATCCATTGTTCAGTTTAAACCAAAACTAAGAGCTGTGCCACTTTAAAAAGGCGAGCTAATACAAGAAATTTTCAAATGCGATTCGTCTTACATCCTCCGGTTTGCTTCTGGAAAATGAATCTTTCAAGAGTTGAAGAATGAATTAAAATAGTTTCTTTAAACAGTATAGTAATTATTGAAGGTAGAGTCAGCATAAACATTTGCAAGGATCCCTCAGGGTTTGACACACCCAGTGTCTGGTAATCTATGAAAAGTAACAAATCTCGAAGTTCTGTTTTTTTTTAAGTAAGAAAAGCTTAAAGGGTTTGAGATATAGGGTTATTGTGAGAGGCAAAGGTAAATTGAGCATATTGGCGGGCATTTTTGTCCTCGTCCTCCATACGTTAAAAGATGAAGTTAAACATCCTTAATTGCAGGAAGGCGCCACAAGGGGTCCATTAACCAAATTGTTTCATCATCAAATTTGTAACTATCCTCTCCTATTTAGTAGTGTTTTAAAAAGCTGTATAATAAAACCATTTATACGAGCCTAACGAGCTAAGCAACACCACACGTTTATTTGGAATATTGAAACCCAGTTGGTTGTTCACTGTAATTTAAAGAGATCGCTGGAACTTTAAACCGCATAATGGAAATTTTTAAGCTATTTTTAAACTTACATATCTCGAAAAATTTAAAAGATATTTAAGTTCGGTTTTCAACAGTGAGAGACCATTTGATGATTTGTAGGTGCTGCGAATTTGATTTTGATTTACTATGCTGTAATACGGGGTGGTACACGATAAAGTGCAATTTTTTTTTCAAATTTCATGTCTATCCCACTTTTGAAAAAAACTATGGTTTTTTTGAGATTTTTATTGATTGTAGCGGAATCAGTAAATAAAAAGTAAAAACTAATTTAAAGGGTTTTTGAATAACTGTCGTAATATCAGAAAAATTAAAATTTTACTAATAATTAACTCTTTTGAATACCACCACCTTGTATCTGATTAACACTTATTCAAAATTGCTTAGTAGAAGAGCATTAAAGTATTGTTTAACGGCTTAAAACAAAATTATACACGCAAAAATATAGTATTACTGCTGTTCAAGATATTTTTTCTAAATTTGATCCCTTAGAATATTCTCTTAATTTAGAATCGCTCCAGAAAAAATTCTACGCCTTCAATTAAAACACCGAAACGTGTTGTATTATTGTTGTTTTAAGCATTATTCAGATACATACTGATATCCAAAAAACTTGACTATCAATAACATTTTAATTTTTTTGATACGCAAATTATTTAAAAACCCATTAAACTAACTTTTGCTTTTAACCTATTGATTTCTCCACAATCAATAAAAATCACAAAAAAATCGATTTTTCAAAAAATGGGATACATATGAAATTTGAAAAAACACTGACCGCAAGGGGGCGCAGTTGCTAGGGTGAGCAATAAATTTTAAAAATTCTACAAATCGTCCAGAATTAGATAAAAGTTTTATTTCCTCATTGGAAAGATAAGTTAATTTCCTCTTGGTACTAAACTTATTATGATCTCACCCTTAACAAGGGGGGGAGCTATTGACTTACGAAAGATTTAAATCGATATATCTTTTGAACCCCTTATCCGAATTGAATGAGCTTAGGCTAGCTTAAAAGGGAGTTTTAGGCTTTTTTAAGATTCGGATCGAGTGACGCTCTCTAGTTTTTTACAAATCGATTAGATGGCGCTGTTTGTAGAGATTACAATGTTTTCCAATTTTCTTAAAACTTTAAATGGAAGAATACGCTTATCTTACCGCTAGTTATAGAGTAATAAAAAAACTGAAGTTTTCGCGAAAAACGCATGTCGATACCTCCATTAGTTTTTAAATTATTGCCAAATAAGTGAATTAATAGGCATTTTTTCGGACAAAAAAAATCTACTAATTCTACTAATTCCTAAAAACGAGGATATCGGAGTGAAATATTAAATTCACCAGTGCCGTCCCTTGCTGTTGAGGAGGGGGGGGGGAACTGATAAAAAAAAACAATTTTGAAAAACAATTGACAAAAAATCATGCATTTTGTATTACGGTAATTCCGGTGAAGATGGCGGTTCTGCTTGCTGATAATTGTGCCACGTAACCATAATTTAGCCAGCACCTTAATATATTGCCCTTAAAATTCTCGATGCTACTGCTGTATGAATCGTGTTTAGAGACCAACGGGCCAAATCAACAAGAGTAACAGTAATGCGAAAACACAAATAAACAACAAAAACAGCACTTGGGTAATTAGTTAACAAAGAAACTAAAAATGCTAGTTTTAAGTTGTTTTCCATCATTTAGGACGCATCAGAGAGTCAATTTTCAACCAAGTTTCTTCAATTTCTGCCTTTGATGTTATTTTTATAAACCAAGCTTTTGACCATTCGCCATAAATAAAAGTCCAAACAAATTAAATACGGGAGATATCCAATCCAACGATGCTGGCCGAGATATTTCTGGACACCATTATTAAAATGGGCGGGACAACCATCATGTTGACACCACATGTTCATTCTAATAGCGATCTTCACTACTTCTAGCAGCTCTGCTAAATCATTATAACGAATAAATTGCCATAAACAGTATATTAAAGGCAGAAATCGAAACTGCTGTTTCATTGGCTCTCTGAAGGATAAATCAATTTTTAGTTTTCTTTGTTAACTAGTTACCTATAAAGTACTATTTTTGTTGTTATTTGTGTTTTCGTGTTACTTTTACTATTTTTGTTCAAAATACAAGAGTTCTAACCACACTACACCACAACTTGTTACGTTCTGGACGCGCGTTTCGCTAACCAAG
>JAUTXW010001522.1:110000-335265 GCA_030620095.1 Kuschelorhynchus macadamiae
TATTAACAAGAAATCCTGTAGAGGGCGTCAGAATCGCGAGTCACCTGCAATTTTAAGCAATATTTTAAATAAGGAATTTAATTTACTTTCTGAATAAAAAAACTTTTAATTTCCAGCGGTTTTATTAATCACCAGAAAATTCCGTGAGAAAATGTGATTACTGCAAAATCTACCTTGGATATTTTCTTCCACCCCAAAACAAATTTAAAAGATAATGGCCCATCAATTTGCGTACGCACCATTGACTCCAAATCCCTTCGATTAAAAAAATTTCAATTATACGTCATCCGACGCCTTGGTGGATATTTACGTTTATGGCCCAGGCTTAGAGGCAACTGCAGTATCGACATTGCCATTTATCGAGTACTCAGATTTTTAAATAATGGATTGTCCCACAAAGCTAAAAGATATTATGTATTTCTGGAAAGAAATAAAGTGTTAATAAGGTAGCCTGGGGCAAAACGATTATAAAATTTGAATAGTTCAAATTAAATCATAAAATATGTATTTATTTTCTTATTTTAATAAAACAGTTGATACCATATTAAGTTTACCGCTTCCTGAGATATGGGATTCATTTACTAAACCCGATATTGAATAAAGTATAAAAATAATGTTACATATTTTTTAAAATGTCCACAGTATCTTACATTTGCCCCAGGGCCTGGGGGCAAATGTAATAAACAGTTCTATCGTGGTATTAAAATGGCATAGAAAAACGTCTGGGGCAATTGTGAAAAATATGTTTTTTCCTATAAAATTTGCTATTTAGTTTATTGATTTATCTAAAAAAATAACAGAACTGCATAATATTAAAAAAAAATTGAAAAACAAGTCGTTGTTTAAGACGTAAAATAACTTGTAAAAAATAATAAAATATATTAACATAATAAGTGAGAATCAAATAGTCTTAACTCCAAACATTACATTACGTCGTAAACAAGTAAAAACAGAAATTTCTAAACTAAAGTTTTAAAATATTAACAAATATTCATTCCAGCAAATTTAACGTTAAATGTGAATCCGGACCCTCTTCTATCTTCTGTAGGCTGTGGAAGAATGCGTAAAATATCTGTCGTGTCTACCAAAGATTTGTCTTCAATATTGGGCCAAACGAATTTATTTCTTTTTAGTCTAAGAAAATTAATCAGCCATTCTTCCCTTTCTTTATTTTTCTCCAGGAGTTTACCAACAAAATGTACAATTTTCTTTTTTGTTGGGAATTGAACAAGGACCCATTTATCTTTCTCTAGAATTGTGTCTTCAAAGGAGTTCTGATTTTCTTCTGACTGTTCTATCAGTTCTTCTAAAAAATCCCCGTCATTATCTGATTCTTCATAAATAATGGGAAGCTCATCATCAGATTCACTCGAGGAGGTAGATGCCCTCTTTTGATGAGAATGTGAAGATTTCACTTTACGTTTTAAGATTTCTTTTTCTTTTGACTTCTCTCGTGCAGTAATCACTTCAGCACCAGCTGCCACTCTTCGTTTTGGTACTTTGGGTGAAACTTGATTTTGTTTGACACATTGTAGTAATAGCTTTTCAAAAGAAACACTTTCCAATTGAGACGTAGAGTTACTGTCAATGGCAACGTTACTTGATAATCTACTAGGACCAGGCTCATTATCATCGGAAATATTACTTAATATTGTAGTCGGACCAGGCTCATTATCAGCGGAAAAGCTATTTGATATCAAGCTCGAACTAAGCTCATTGTTAGGGATGACTGTTACATTTTTTGCTTGAACGTTTTGCGGATTAGGGATTTGAATATTTTGTGATTCCCACCGTTTTAATGCATCAGCGTCGAACTTCTCTCTTGGTACGACTTTGTCATTGAAAGGTGAAATTCCGGCCTTCCTAAACCCATTTACAATAATACTGGGATTCGTTTCGTTCCACACTTCAGCTATAAATTTAGAAAACATACTTTTTGGTAGCTTCCTACCTATATTATGGCGCTGCCACTTTACTAATTTTTCGTTCCACCTAGCTTTCACCGAACGAAAAACTGCAATATCAAGCGGTTGCAATAAATGAGTAGTGTGAGGCGGTAACTTTAAAATTGTAATGTTTTCTTGAGCTGCTCGTTCAATTACGGATGATGAGACATGTGAGGAGTGACCGTCATATAACAAAAGTACTGGTCTTTTCTGACCCAATGCAGGAGTAACCGTATTTTTAAAGTAATTTAAAAATATTTCACTTCCAACCATTCTTACTTGACGCATAAGATAGTCCTGGAAAAATTGAATCAGGTGCCTGCCATTGATCCCATACGTAAGACCCTTTAAATATTATCAAGGGGGGTGCCTTTTGTCCATCAGCACTTGTTAGTAGACAAACCGTTGTATTTTCACGGCCTGGGGTACTGATTATGCGAGCGCAAGGTTTTCCTCGCTGTCCTACGACCTTTGTTTTACTTGGGTCTATACTGAAACTACTTTCGTCAAGATTCCAGATCTGTCCGGGTTGATTTTCAAGATTTAATTCTGTTAAAGTTGACTTTAATAGCGAAAAGTAGCCATAAATTACAAATGGATCAGTGGCTTTCTTGCGCGCATATTCCACAGATTGTGGAACTTTTAAACTTAAATTATTTCTCTTCTTGAAATTTAAAAACCAATCAGTTCCCGGAACGCTATCCTTAAAAGGAGTCTTTATTTTGTTTTCCCTCACATAATTAGCAACTTGCTGCAACACCTCTTTTTTTGACAAGCCAAATCCCCACTTCTCCATAGTTTTTAGTGCTGTAGCCAATTGTTTCTCCTGTTCTTGAGTGAAGACAGTCAGTCGACCCCTAGTTTGCTTTTTTACACCACGAAGACCTTTCGCACGGCTGTATATTGTCGAATAAGGTATATTATAGGTTTTGTGTGCTCTGTAAATAGTCATTCGACCAGCCATATATTCCCGCACGGCCACTTTTACGTCTTCTTCCAAATATGAGGGATTTGGGAGCTTTTTCTTGTAGGAACGCACCATCTGTAAAGAAAATAAAAAAAATAATGGGGCAAATGTGTTATATGGGGCAAAAGTATTTTAGTCATACATTTCAATTGCCCCCTACCATAAAAATATGCGAGGTAAATGTAATATATGGCATTATTAAAAAAACAGTTAATAAAACCACAAATTTAAAAATATTCTATACAAATATAACCCTTCTGTAGCAAAATAGTCAAATATATAAATTACCTACCCTAATAATGCAGATTTAAACGATTTTTATATAGACACGTGGCAAATTAAACTTTTGACCTTGACAGCAGCACAACATCGGTCAATAATACTGATCAAACTGAGGCGAGCGGCGAGGGCCCAAATTTACTAAGACATTCGGTGGGAGGTAAATATTGATGAATAACGATACGGAGCGACAAGTTTTGGTTAGAGGAAGGTATTATAGACTACTATTACATTTACCCCATTTTCGCATTTGCCCCGGTTTACCTTACGTGGATTGATTAAGCCGATTCTTATTTATAAATAAGATGTATGGCAAAGAGTAAAAAATAATGTTTTACTTAAAGCTTTCACTATATCAAAGAAACTAATCTTTCAGCATGTTTCGCCAACACATTTCTAATTGCACTGACAATTTGATAAAGACTTAAAACATTTCGTTTATTTGCCTTAACGCAAATTTGAGGCGTGACCAAAAATGCTCTATAGGGTTACAATCTGGAGGCTTTAGTGGCCATAGCCTTCTAGTAATTCCACTTTCAAAACGTATAGTTAGTCCACCAGTAACACGAAGTAAACCTTTATATTTAGCTGTTGCATTTTTTGTAAGCACTTGCTACATTATTATTGTTCGTTATATATATGTTATATCCGTTTCCCATGACCTTCCACGTGCCTCCAGAATGTCGCCACATATTATCACACAGTTGCGTCATTCACAGAAACCAACATCAGCAGTTTCCAAGAATTGCGACAGTACGCTCAAACACCGTCAGCAGTCTCCATGGAAGCCAGCGGATGCTTGCCGGTTTCCCACGTACCTCAGCAAGATTTTTAATATAAATAGACTATGTAGATTTTATTAAAAACAGTATAATATTATTCTTTTAAGTTGTAACAATAATTAATGTCCATTTGATTTCCAAAGTTGTGAACATATTGTTTTATTTTATTTTAATAAAAAGTGTTTTTTAAAAAAGTGAATTTTTCAAATAGTGAGATAACAATTTGGCGCAGTCGGTAGGATTCGTTTAAACGCTATTAGAACAAGAAAAAGGTCTAACTGGTAGCGGCGGATTCCAATCCTTTAACGGAACAAAAGGAACCTGAGAAGTCCTCACTCGTAAAGCTTGGAGCCACATCGAGAACAAGACAACCCAGATGCAGATTACGATTACGTAAGAATCGTCTCGTATTTGATTTTATTTTTCTATACTGTTCGATTTTTCAAATAGGATTTAAACATATTATTATTTCCCTTACCATTTGTTTTCTTAAATTACAAAAAGGAAAACTATTTATTATTTTTGTTAAGATATTCTTAATAACTTAACGTTTTCATTTTACTCGTTTTTGATAAAACCTTTTTATTTTTAACGCATCTACATTTAAAATTCAAAATGTCTCTCGATAATACCCAAACAACCATTGAAATTGAACCTTATAAACTTTCTGAAATTTTTTCCATTGTACCCGAATTTGAAGGTGATCAAATTTCTTTAAGCAATTTTATAACCGCATGCGATTGTGCATACGACATGGCAACAACGCCACAAAAAGTGTTTTTAGTTATTCACATAAAAAACAAGCTCCGTGGTAGAGCAGCTCAATTAATTAGTTCAAGGAATCCAAGTTCATACCTTGAAATTAAACAATTGTTAAATTTACACTTCGGTGATTCAAGGGATCTTACTTCCCTTATACACGATCTGCAGCGATTAAGACAACTTCCTAATGAGTCGCCCCTTACATTCTTTAATCGACTTCAGGTCCTGAACGCTAAAATGCATGCCAGCATACAAAAGTCCCCACTCCTACATTCAAAAGAACAAAAAGATGCTCAGACCATGTTAATTGAAACTATGACTCTTAATACACTTCTTACCGGTCTAGAGCCACGCCTAGGACAACTTATCCGTGCTAGTAATCCAACGTCACTTTTAGAAGCACAATCAAGAATTCGGAGAGAACTTCAGCTTTCGTATTTCGAAAATCAAAAAGTTAATAAACCAACTATTCCGAAACCCAGTCCTCAGTTACCTAGACCACACCAGCCACAACAATTAAAGTGTTCCAATTGTAACAGAATTGGTCATACAATATCTCAGTGCAGGCAACTTTCTTCTAATTTTCCCCAAAATAATAATTTCCAACGACCCATAACAAATTCTAATTTTCAAAGACCCGCAATAAACTCGAATTCTCAAAGATCACAATATCAACCAAATTTTTCGCAACAAAATAGACCAAATAATCCTAGCCAAAATACAAACCAAGCACAATTTAGGCCATCAATAATTCAAAGAAATCCCAATTTTCAACCAGCTAAGACGCATCATGTTAATACAAGACAAGAATGCTCCTCAGAGAATTATTTGCCCGAATACGATCAGTACACCGCCGAAAACGGCAATCCCGGTTTTTACGATTTTTTCCAACCAGAGGAAGAATCTTATCAAGATATAAACTATTCAAATGACACTAGTAATTACCAGGATTTTCTTACACCCCTTACGAATACCGACCCTCCAGACAATTCACCCCAGAACCCAATGACCGAGATCCAATCGAGAATAGAAACACTAAATCTAGAGAATATGGATCCAAATCTCAATTTCCCGGAACAAGCGTTTCTTTAAGTCCTCTTCTTACTGTAAATTCCAAGAATCTATATTATATCGATGACGCATCAAAACAATTCAAACTTCTCATTGATACCGGTGCAGGCATTTCTATATTTAAGGAAAACACCGTACAAAAATTTCCTACACGATTTCCCGAAAATGTCACTATTCAGGGAATTACCGATGAAAAACTTTCAATATCTCAATCTACACTCATACCTTTTACTATTGGTGATCCACACAAAGTGTATATTTGCAATTTAGATATAGATTTCGACGGTATATTAGGATTGGATTTCTTGGAACATTATGAATGTATTGTAGATCTGAAATCAAAACAACTTATTACAAATTTTAAAACTATGCCCCTTCACAAAGTAACCACAACTACAGCCATATCAGATGTACAAGAATGCATTAAAAACCGTAATAAAATTTCTATAGAGGCTAGAACTGAAAAAATTTTCAAACTCAAGTGCGAACTATTTAATACGGATGCTATACTTCACGCATATGTCAAAGAAAATGTTAGATTGCCAAATGCCCTGGTTAAGGTTAATGAACGCGGTGAATTTTTTACATCTATAATTAACTCAAATGCTATAGAAAAAACAATCGACTTTTCAAATTTAAATATCGAACCTTTTGACCCTGGAATTGATACTGAAACAATTTTTAACTTAAATACCTACCCTATACAAAACGCAGTTTTAGATAGGCGCTCAATTATTAAAGACCAGTTACGCACCGAACATTTAAACAACGAAGAAAACGATTTAATAACTAACCTATGTCTCGAATTTTCCGATATCTTTTATTTAGAAGGCGATAATTTATCTTTTACCAACGAGATCAAACATTCTATAGATACTAATAATTCAAGGCCCGTATTTACCAAATCATATAGATATCCTCACATTCATAGAGAAGAGGTAAAAAGCCAGGTAAATAAAATGTTAGAGCAAGGAATTATTCGCCAGTCCATCTCTCCATGGTCCTCCCCGGTTTGGGTTGTTCCCAAAAAATTGGATGCCTCCGGAAAACCCAAATGGCGTGTAGTTATAGACTACCGCAAGCTGAACGAGCTTTCTATAGCTGATAAATATCCTCTTCCGAACATTTCCGACCTTCTCGATCAATTAGGGAAATGTCAATATTTCACAACCCTCGACTTGGCTTCTGGTTTCCACCAGATCGAGATCAATCCAAAAGACATCGAGAAAACTGCCTTCTCTGTTGAAAATGGCCATTACGAATTCGTCCGTATGCCATTCGGTTTAAAGAATGCCCCGTCCACATTCAAAAGAGTCATGGACAACATCCTTCTCGGTATTCAAAATGAACGTTGCTTAGTGTATATGGATGACATCATCGTGTACTCTCCAACAATACATGAACATATTTCAAGACTAACAGAAGTCTTCAAGCGTCTCCGCAAAGCCAACTTAAAGATCCAACCTGATAAATGCGAATTCCTTCGAAAGGAAGTTGCTTATCTAGGACACCTTATTACCCAAAGTGGAGTAAAACCTAATCCAAGCAAAGTTGAATGCATTCAGAAATTTCCTATGCCAACAAATCCTAAAGAAATAAAGTCATTCTTAGGTCTTGCTGGATATTACAGACGCTTCATCCCAAATTTTGCCAAAATATCAAAACCCCTGACCAAGTTATTACAAAAGGACGTCCCATTCACATTCGACGCGGAATGCAAAACCTCATTTTCTGACCTGAAAAAGGCACTTACATCGGACCCAATCTTAATTTACCCCAATTTCGAAGAAACTTTCTTGCTAACCACAGACGCTAGCGCATTCGCTATTGGAGCCGTCTTATCTCAAGGTCCCATCGGAAAAGATCTTCCGATAGCATATGCATCTCGAACTCTGTGTAGTGCTGAAACAAAGTATTCTACCATAGAAAGAGAATTATTAGCCATTGTATGGGCTGTCAAACACTTCAGACCATATCTTTTTGGTCGAAAATTTGTTTTGGTAACAGATCATCGCCCTTTGACTTGGCTATTTTCAATTAAGGACCCCGGCAGTCGCCTAGCTCGCTGGCGCCTTAAACTCGAGGAATATGATTACAAGATTGAATATAAACCCGGCCGAATAAACAAAAACGCAGACGCCTTATCACGTATTAAAATTAACCATTTTAAAAATTGCTCAGATTTTCAATCAACCATCGCTATTTACGCCTCAAATGAAGACGACTTTAATAACAGACCCTCGACCAGCAAACAAAATTCATTTTCAGAAATAATAACCGAAAACGATCTAGACGATAATGAAATAACCGACGAATACAATAGATTTGTTAATTTATACAAGACAAAATCAATCATCGATTATTCCAAAATCGAAATTTCCAATGATCAATTTTTGGACAAATCAAACAAAAATATTGTCACTTTCTTTTGGCAAACTAAAATGGAAGATTTTCATTTTAAAATTATAGAGGACCTATTTGAGGAAAACTATGATTTTGCCCCGCTTACGGTAAACACCCTGTCTAGTATGAGTGTAAAGGACCGCAAATATTTCATAATACCCTTGTCGTATAATACTGATACCGTAGTCCAGCAGCTTTTCTATATTATCTATAAATGTCAAGATAAATTCGATCTTTCTAAAACCTATTGTATCGAAAATAATTTACAACTTCCCATCCTCGAAATATTTTCATTCATTTTCTCTGATAAAGATATTAACTTAAAAATATGCCATAACCTCGTAAGAACCCCAGACCCGGATGAAATACCCACAATTTTAGATCAACACCATACTGGCAAAAAGAATCTTCATCGCGGTATTAATGAAACTGTCAAACGCATTCGACAAAAATACAATTGGACCGGACTAACTAAAGATGTCGAAAAACTCATTCGAAGCTGTGAAATCTGCCAAAAAGTTAAAATCTGTAGGAAAAATCTTAGTACGCCCCTAGTCATAACAGAAACTCCAAAAACTGCATTCGAAAGAATCAATATTGACATCTTCGAGTATCCAACTCGTAACTATGCCCTTACGATCCGAGATGAGCTAACCAAGTTCACACAGGCGTACCCAACATCGGATAAACAAGCCTCAACGATTGTCAATACACTCCTGCTATTCTTTCAACATTATGGAACTCCCCTACGGATCCACTGTGACCATGGCCGTGAGTTTGATAACACATTAATGAAAGACCTGTGCACACTCTATGACGTCAAGTTAACCTTTTCAAGTGTTAGCCATCCGCAATCAAATGGATCGCTCGAAAGATTCCACGCCACTTTAACCGAAATGATTAGGGTTCACACAGCAGAACATCCCGAGGAACACCCATTCAATATCCTCCCCTATTCAGTCATCTGTTATAATAACACAAAAAACAAAACTCATGGATTCACCCCTTATGAGCTAATATTCGGCCATACGTCTAGCCGACCCCCAGAAACCTTATATAATCAAGAACAACTTATCTCCAAATACATCCGAAATCTAAATAATAAAATGGAAACATATTACAAAATCGCACGAGCTAGAACAAACGCCCAAAAGGAAAAATCAAAAATCAGATTCGACAAATCAGTCTCCGATAAACAACCCGATTATAAAGTTGGTGACAAAGTATATGTCAAAGAATCGCAAATTAAAGACAAAAGTGAAAATAAATTCAATGGCCCCTTTCAAATTATCGAACTTTACCAAACTTCAGCTAAACTTAAAAACCTTTCTACAAACCAAATTTCCAAAATAAATTTTGATAGGCTAAAGACATACTATGACTAGTCTATTTTTTTTCCAGACTCCTTTGGCTTATTCCAGCCGTCTTCTCCCAATACTTCTTCACACCAATCAACAATACCGTTGGACTATTTTACCATGAGGAAAATTTTGTCAAAATTACTAACGATAAGTGGACGTTACTCGTATACAAAGATTTACAACCCCTTAAAGAAACTATACAAAACAACGACAAATTACTTACTACACTCAGTGACGTGTTGAATGACCTATCCCCTAGAACTGTATCTTTTAAAATAGAAATTAAAACACATTTGAGCTTATTAACCCAAATTTCAAACGCAGTTAATCAAAAATATAGAGAAATCATGGCAGATACAAAAAAGTTATCTTATAGGAACAAACGCGGATTAATAAACGGCATTGGTAGTATTTTTAAATCTATCACAGGCAATTTAGATTCAGCCGATGGCGAATATTACAATGCATGTATAAACAAAATCACGCGAGATGAACGCGAACTTGAAAGCTTACTTAAAAATCAAATATCGGTAACTTCATCTGTAATTAAAAACTTCAATTCCACCATTCAAAAGATTCAAATTGATGAAGAAACCTTCAACCAAGACATAGATATTATACAGAGCGCTATCATGAACATATCTGATGACTTAGCGTTTTACGAAGGGCAAATTAAAACTCTAAATCTTTGCGAAGCTTTAATGGAAAGTTATGTTTTTCTAGAAGATTCTTTAAACGATATTATAAATGCCATCACATTCGCTCGTTTGAAAATTCTTCATAGTTCTATAATAACTCCAGGAGATTTGATCACTTCTCTCCAAGGGATATCGCGTTCTCTATCAAAAAATAATCTTCCTCTCCCTATATATTCATCAAATATTGCCAATTATATTGACTTAATTGAATTAGAATCATACCAGTCCGATAATAGGATTGTGTTCGTTCTTAAAATTCCTCTAACTGAACCAGAATCATACACTTTGTATCGAATTTTTCCTATTCCTATTATGGACAATCGAACAGGTCTTTTTCACATAATACCAACAACAAAAAAATACATTGCGCGAGATGACGACGCCTTACTATATGTACTACCACAAGACATCTCCAGCTGCAAGCCACTCGAGACGCACACTAAGATCTGTTCAGACCTTCTGCAATATCCAATCGACAGTGATGCTATCTGCGAAGCACAGCTACTCAGGCAGCAGAACATACTACCGAAAACCTGTCAAACATCGATATTGCTAGTCACCGATTACCACGTCCAAGAGATCTGCACGAACTACTGGCTTATCTCAGTTTCCGAGGCACTTCCTGTAACCGTAAAATGTGGAACCAGGAATATAGAAACCCAGATCCTGAAGACGAACTCCCTTCTTAAGTTACAACCAAACTGTAACGCTTTTATTGGAAGCACAAGAATTCATTCCAAGTACCTGGTGGAGGAATATAAAAATGTAACCTATAAAAGCCATCCTGTTCAGATTCCTTTCGAATGCTGCAAACAGTTCCCAGAACAGTCTCAAATCCCAAAGCTCAAACCCTTGAAGCTCAGCAACATTTGAACTTCAGTCCTAAAAGTAGCTGCAAAGCACCAACTTTTCACTAAAAGGGGAAGCTGTTATATCCGTTTCCCATGACCTTCCACGTGCCTCCAGAATGTCGCCACATATTATCACACAGTTGCGTCATTCACAGAAACCAACATCAGCAGTTTCCAAGAATTGCGACAGTACGCTCAAACACCGTCAGCAGTCTCCATGGAAGCCAGCGGATGCTTGCCGGTTTCCCACGTACCTCAGCAAGATTTTTAATATAAATAGACTATGTAGATTTTATTAAAAACAGTATAATATTATTCTTTTAAGTTGTAACAATAATTAATGTCGATTTGATTTCCAAAGTTGTGAACATATTGTTTTATTTTATTTTAATAAAAAGTGTTTTTTAAAAAAGTGAATTTTTCAAATAGTGAGATAACATATATATATATATATATATATATATATATATATATATATATATCACTATTTATCCAAAAAATAACTAATGAAAGTTCTCTTAAATTCTTCCGACATACGTTGAGCAGAAAAACTGCGTCCTTAAAGTTTTCGCAGGATTATTCCATTAGCGAACATCTCGCCTCCACGATGTTCCTGCATGGGTGCCTCGTCAACCTATCAGGACTTTTCTATCTCCGGTTTATATCGGAAATCTCGCTATGCCTCGGAAGTTATTTTGCATTTCACTATATGAATTTTACGTGCGTCTTAAGGCACGAAAAGTTTCAGGCTTGTCTGCACAATGTATGCATAAGAGTATAAGATGATCTCAGGCGCGTAGGAGGAATACAATTTTTGAGGGAAGAGCAAAAAGGAGATTATATGTTTAGCAAGTCATTACAGGACTATGGGAAACATTTTGTGGACGTGGAGAGAAGAATTATGTAAAAAAATATATACTATAAGATCTTAATAAAATATTTGAAACAAAATACTATACATAAGAATTTTTGACTAACATATTATTTGGTATATAACCAGTAAGGCAGAGATCAGGAAAATAGTAACAAAAACAAAACAAAGCATTACCATAGCGCAGCATACAATAACAAGTGAAAAAATACCATTAGAATGCTTTTCCAAACTTAAGGACGAACTTTTGCGGGTCTTTGCTCAATATAACATAGAGAACTAGCAAGAGTGAATTATATGAATTTCGGTTAAACTCCAGGCTACAGTTAAATTGAAAATTCCATGTTGCGAACTAACTAGATCAGTATATAACTTTGAAATTTTTTTATTTGTGAGTCAAATCATGGGGGAGAGCAAGACAATACCTTTGCCTCCTATTAAAAATCATGGGATAGCAACTGATCCGTCTGTCTCCCGCTTCCTCCGCCTGGACGATCTGGAATGGAATGGGTAAAATTTCGGTTAAGATTAACATGAGCTATATAACAAGTGATATAGATATCTCGCCCATATCGGGCAGGATGGAAACAAGAATCTGAATTATATGAATATAACAAACAAATGAAAAACGATTTTGGATGCTGACTTTTGTTAACAAAGTAGCATTTGACATTAGTAAAAGAGGTTAGATTGACAACTAGCAACAGTCATGGCATACCTGATAAATACCTGGAAACTTTTTCGGAGCTAATATCCCTAGTGCAGTCGAAGACGATTTCCGATTTTTTTTTTTGAGAACTCAACTGAACCCCTTTTCAAAATTAAATATTTTTAGCCAATAAAAACAAATAATACAGAGCAATGAAAAGGTTGAATTAAACAAAAAAAGTAAGAAACATATTTTAAATGAGTGGTAGGGTTAGTTGCGTTAGGTCAACAACAAAGTCACAAACCTTGAAGATCTAAATCAGTTTAATTCTCTACGGAATAAAATACAAGATCATTCTAAAATTAAGTAAAAATGAATTTTTAGATCTTTTAAAATTCTTTTTTGACAGCAGTCATTTTCAAAATACAAGAGTTCTAAGTTCTAGTTTTGTTCCGCCACACAGAGGTCATTTTTAAAAATCTAGGTGGAAATAAATCATATATGAGAATATCTCTGTGTAATGATTATACACCTCACTACTCGCATTGAAAATGATGAATGTAGCCTATCCCTACTTTTTTTCTTCCCGCCAATGACGTATCCAGGTGGAGGAGGGGAGATGGGGCAAAATGGGTTTGTTAAATATCTATATAAACATTATAAACCTCAAGTGGTGAATCTTTGATGGATTATAAGACTAAAACTTTAGGTAAATGTAGGTTCTGACTTGTATAATTTGCATGATACAGGGTGTTAAACCATTATCAAAAAAATCAATCACCATTATAATCAAAATACCCCATTCTGTTTTAAAATTCCTAACCACAAAAAAAGAATTTTATTTTTATTATGCTATTTGCTTTAATTTTATTGTAGCAACTATTACATAAAACAAGAAATAAAACATGTAACATAATTTAGTCTTTAACAAGTCAAATTATATTATTTTAACTGTGTGTAACTTTTCTTGCTCTAAAATACAAAGTGGACATAGAACCTATAAATCCATAAAAGCTTGGCAAATTTTAAAAGCAAGTGGATATAATTTATGAAAAATTGAATATTAGGTACAAAATGAAGTTATTAAAAATATAAACGTGTTAATTATATGTCTTAATTATTAATATTTGATGCAAACTATAACCACAAGCTCAAACTCAAGCTCCCAGTTATTCATCGTCATCATCCACATCATCCTCATCATCATCAACATCTCTTCCTTCTACATCATCATTATCTAAAGAATTTTTTGATAACTGAGGCTCTTTGAGCAATCTCAGCACATCTTTAACTAAAGGTTCTTTATTGGAACGAGCACCCACACATTTCGATAATGAAGAAATATAAGGATCAGAGGATACCAAAAGCCCACAAAACACATCTTTCATTGTTTTCTCTCTTGAAAACTTTCTCGAATGATGCTCGCGATATCTTCGAAAATCCTTATTGCGGGATTCTAGGGCCTCTTCCGAAAACATTCCTATAGGAAGTGGTGCAGATTTCACAATTGCAGGGCCATGAATCAGTATTCGGTGGAGACTCGAAGGCATCTTGTACCATGGATAAAGGTTGACGAACATTATTGCTGTGCCTTTGCAATACTCAGTAAATTCCTCAGAATTCACTTCATACCCAGAACACATTGTTGTCAGGATTACATATAGACGCTTGAGAAAATCTTCATCCATCCCTGTAAAATTCATTAACGGTTTATAAAGTAAAGAATACAAATCATGAAAATTTTATAAATATGAAATTGAAAAAAGAATTACCTGTTATTGATGCTGTAATTTGATATTTACGGAAAAATATTCGGGCTGTATTCCCATCATTGGTTGTTCCATAGCCTTGCTTTGGAATATCAACCAACAAACACAACTTTTCTCTTAGCTTTTTAATTATTTCTTCTTTTCTCTCTTTTACCATTTTTTTCTCGTTCTCATCCCGTATCTGCCATTTTTTTAACATCAACCTGTAGGAAATGTGAAGACAACACTCCAAGCACCTTATCCAGGCATGAAGAGTCGAGATACCATAATCGTACAATGTTTCGTGCGATGGAAGCGCCATTATATAGTCTAGATTATTCATTACTTTAGGTGTAGCACGACAGATGCCACAAGTCTGCGTTGAAGAATTAGAAATCACTCCAAACAATTTTCCATCTATCATAGTTAGTTTAAATGAATGATTAATAATTATTAGACCTTCTTCGACAAAACATTCAGTGGGTTTAATATTTTTTATCTGGGTTTCAATATTTTCTATTTCTTTTTTTGATAGTTGTGGTGTTTCTTTCGCAAAAATTAATTTTATTGGTCTGCAGAATCTGGTAGATGATGGTCGAATATTTTGCCAGAATATACTATTATTCTCTGCAGTCATTTGCAGTGGAACGAGACATACGGAAAATAAACTGATTGAATCACTTCTTGAAAAAACATTTTCGTCACTTAATTGCTGCTTGTAGGTCGAGTGTCCAGCACTGCCATCACATCCCCATTTATACAGAAGATTGAATTTATTTGACAGATTTAACGGAAAAGTAGAAATAACAGTTTTTTGCGACTCAACAATTCTTTTAGCAGTATGATTGACCAGTTCTTGCAAATTTATTTCGGCGGATATTTCTGTGATTAAAATAGAATCTTCAGTTGGAAAACATTTTTTCTTAGCACTCAGAAGAATGTTGTAATTAGGGTAAATGTTGGCATGTCGGTACTTCGCTCCTTGCTGCATTAAAGTGTAGGATTTTTTTGTGAATCGCCCATCAACGTAAAGGGCAAGAGCTTCTTCTGGGGAATACTTAATAATAGGCTTATATTTTTTATTATTAATTGCTTTTTTAATTTTAGTAGCTCTCTCTGGTGAATGTTCTGACACTTCTTGGACTATTTTAGATGCATTTTTACGGCCTGACAACTCAAGACTTTTTTGAGTTGCAAATGATAGTTCCTCAGTAGAATAACTTTCCAACAATGGCATTATTCTCTGTTTTTTTCGTTTGTCGCCAAGGTTTGTGAAAGATTTAGAGGGTCTACCTTTACTTGGACCTGGTTCTTGTAGATCTTCTATGAAAAACTCTATAGATTCATTCAGCCAGTCTAGATGTCTATGTTCAAATACTGTCCGAGTGCGATTACTGTTTTTCCACATTTTAGCGACAGAACTATTAAAGGAATTCACCAATTTCTTTATTAAATTGTATCTAACATTCCGGGATTGGTCTATATTAAGCCTGTTCAAAACAAAATTCAATACGGAAGCGTTTTTGTCGTCCAGCGATTTTTGCTCGCACCAAATGGTAAACATGTCATATTTTCGTATTGACATAGTTTCTGAAAAAAAAAATATTTCAAATCTTGGCAGTTCTTGGCAACAAAATCTAGCATAAGTCGAAAGGTAATAGACCAAATTAACGATAAAAAATATTGTTGGAACAAACATGCATAAACACCATGTTCTGCAGTATTTTAAAATATTTTTTTTGCGAAAAACACAAAAGATTTACAGCGACTTCGTTATATCGTTTATTTTACTATGTACGTGCGTTCTTTAATAATATTATTTTAAATAAAATAAGTACTTACCCTCTGATTTCGTACTGCACAATCACAATTTAAAAATTCTTTATAGGATTATCACAATGAACAAAGCAAATTCGCTAATAAAAGGTCACTGAACTGACATGTCACTCATATTAAATATTTTATGCACTTTTGTTTAAAGTCATGGCCATAGTTGAAGGTATAAAGTTAATTACGCAAAAAAACGATTTCATGCAATGTTTTCTTTGAAATAAGGCTATTAGGGATATATTTTTCGATAAATATTTTCGTGATTTTTTTCCACCTAGAATTTCAAAAATGACTTCTGTGCGCCATATTAAATTAGTACCACAGTTTTACTAGTTCATCTATATACCATAATTATTATTGGCACATAATTTGATCAGGCCCTTAAGTAGTTCTTCAGGCTGAATTTTTAAATATTTTACTAAGCGACCATTTTCTTCCGCCATCTTGGATTCGTACCAAAATTTCATCAGTTGATTCCTACATAATACTTGATGTTTCTTGATAAATTGGATAAGTAGTTTTTTAGTAATCAATTCTTTAACATTTCACTAGGCCGATTTTTGTTTTGCTATATGTATCGATAAAATTAATATAACTGCTTAAATCCTAACACTGGAACCTGTGGTACAAGATAGATCAAAATACAAGAGATTTAACCGCACTACACCACAACTTGTTACGTTCTGGACGCGCGTTTCGCTAACCAAGTTAGCATCATCAGCATATGATATAAACTAATGAAACTTATCCTAACCGAGACTATTCATAGGTAAATGTGCTGCGACTGCACCGTTGTCAAGTAAACAATAGAATGGGCTATAGGAAATAGGCCCTCTCTCTTTATTTAGTGCTTTCTTACCACATTTAACTATTTCTGTGCTCTCAAATTGCATCCAATAATCTATTATTAGATACATTTTTTATCAACTTAAGATTATTAATTCCTATTTGGTGATTGTTTTTCAAAACATGTTGGGCAACGCTTGACTTTTCTGTTCCTCCGTATCTTAAATGTGCCATGTGTTTTTTAAAACGAATTATTATGGAGCGTTTAGTTTGCCCAACATATTTTAGATCGCAGTCAGCTAATTTCATAGATGCCACTCCTCTCCTTTAAGTCGACTTTGTCTTTAGGGTTTCCAAGGAGATTTTTCAAACGGTTCTCCGTTTTGTAGGCTACTCTAAAACCTACGTTTTTAAATACTTTTTCTAGACCTCTCGTATATCATATGGGATTACTATGAACTTATTGGGAGCCTCAGGTGCTTGAAGAGTAGTGGCATCTTTTAAAATTTTCTTCTCCTTATGTCTATTTACTAATTTATGTACAAAATTATCATTATCGTTAAAACGTTCTTTACTTAATAGACAATTGACTAACCTGTGAGTTAAGAAATGAAATGCTGCCATTTTGTTTTGACGGCAATGAAATGATTCGGATGTTATATACCTATCAGTATTAGTAAATTTCCTATAAATATCAAATTCCAATTTATCGTTATTTCTAATAACTAACGTGCCGAGAAAAGGTAATTGCCCATTGTTCTCCTTTTCGTACGTAAAATTAATGGAAGGATATTTATTGTTTAATGTTTCTAAGAAAGTGTCCAAATTTTCTGTTTTAGTATCAAAAATAAAAAATATATCGTCTACGTATGTATACCACATCCTTGGGGAATACTTGAGTTCTTTTTTGAATCGGGTTTCTAATCTACCCATAAACAAATTTGCAAGGAACGGAGATAAGCAATTGCCCATCGCAGTTCCCTCAAGTTGTTTATAATATTTATTGTTGAATTGAAAAAAAATTTGATTCATATGAATCAAAAATTTTTTTTAGCATAAGTAAATGTTAAGAGATTCCACTACTCTTCAAGCACCTGAGGCTGCCAATAAGTTCATAGTAATCCCGTATGATCCCAGATATACGAGAGGTCTAGAAAAAGTATTTAAAAACGTAGGTTTTAGAGTAGCCTACAAAAATCAAAAAACATCAAGTATTATGTAGGAATCAACTGATAAAATTTTGGTACGAATCCAAGATGGCGGAAGAAAATGGTCGCTTAGTAAAATATATAACAATTCAGCCTGAAGAACTACTTAAAGGCCTGATCAAATTGTGTGCCAATAATAATTATGGTATATAGATGAACTAGTAAAACTGTGGTACTAATACGGAACAAAATGGCGGCTAAATAAAATATTTGTAACCGTGGAAAAATCGCTCTCTCAGATTCATATCTTCACGTTTTATAGTCTCTAGATGCCAAAAAAATATGCGTTATCAATTCCATTGGTCTGTCTGTCGGGTTACCTATCTGTCTGTCAGTTCACGACATAGCTTAAAAACTATTTTCGCGATTTTGGATAAAAATTACGGGTCATATGGGAATGAACTGGTGACATTTTGGTAAAAATCCAATTTGGCAAACTAAAATGGCTGCCTAATGAAATGTTACAAAAATTATAACTAAAAACTACTATCCAATTTATCTTAAATTTTGCACAAAAATCGCGTATTATGTAGGAATCAGCTGGCAAAAAAAAATTTTGGTACCAATTCAAGATGGCGAAACAAAATGGCGGTTTAGAATAATATTTAAAAAGTCATCCTGAAAAATTACTTATTGGACTGATTACAAAATACTAGTAAAACTGAGGTACTAATTCAAGATGGCGGGACAAAATGTAGGCTAAATAGAATAATTACAATCGTGAAAAAATCGCCCCCTCAGAAATATGTCTTACCAATTCCGTCGGTC
The DNA here is from genome assembly GCA_030620095.1 of Kuschelorhynchus macadamiae. Taxonomy (NCBI): domain Eukaryota; kingdom Metazoa; phylum Arthropoda; class Insecta; order Coleoptera; family Curculionidae; genus Kuschelorhynchus; species Kuschelorhynchus macadamiae. Next base: position 128,981 of record JAUTXW010001522.1, read on the forward strand.
CGTTTGTCGGTTTGTCTGTCTGTCTCTTAGTTCATAGCATAGCTTAAAAACTACTTATCGACTGACTTCAAATTTTCGTCAAAAATTAAGTCATATGGTAACAACTAGTAACATCTGAGTAAAAATCCAATTTGGCAAAACAAAATGGCGGCCTAGTGAAATGTTATAAAAATTATAACTAAAAACTGCTAGTAGAAATCATCTGATATAATTTTGGTACGAATACAACAAAACGGCGCTGGCGGCCAAATTAAAATTTTTAAAAAATCAACTCAGAAATCTTATTCAATTCAATAAATATGACATAGATATAAACTGGTAAGAATTCAACAAAATGGCGCTGTGTGTTAATATAAAAACTACTTATTAAATTTGTTTTTAATTATGCTCAAAAAACAAGCGTGGTATAGGTAGAAACTGGTAAAATATTGGCAGGAATTCAATATGATCTAGCAAAATAGCGACGAACAAAAATGTTGTAAAAGACAGTATATATGTGTCACATTTCACTATTCCTAATAAAAGGAAATTCACCGATTTTTTTTTCTAGTTATTAAAGAAGAGAGAAGACTTTCCCCCGAAACGTCCAGAATGTTAAATTTCTTACAGATTCGTCTCTAAAATACCTTTATAGAGGATCCAGAACTCAAGCATCAATTTTAATATTAAGGGGTAAAATAATATTTTCCCCCTCCCTGTATTGTAAGCAACCTATTTTGACACTGCCTTGACAGACGTAAGTGAAAGTTACTCAACAAGGTATTGGTTGCCCTTATCGACAGGATGTAAGTCAACTTACATCCCTTGGGAAATAATCTAAATTTATTATAAGTAGCTTTAATGTTTGATTATATCAACATATTAGAAAAATCCGGACAAAAATCCGGTGATATTAATTGAAATGAATATTAATGGTACAATTATTACAATTATTCACATTATTAACAAAATTTGGAAACACGTGTTCTCGTTTCTTCTCGATGTGTATTACATTTTCTGACTCCACAGATCCTTCATTTCTAACCAATGTTTGTGTCACTATTGAAGCACTGCAAGAGACTTCTGGCTAGGACTTATTGTATAAAATTTTATTCGCTACTTTCTTTTCATTGTTGAGGCTCTCAGCTACGTAAATTTCCGCAATAGTAGCGGATTTCTATCCACCATGTCGCTTGATAGCTAATACATCAACTCCAGTATTTGCTGATAAAGTTGCCGACGTTCTTCTAAAAGAGTGTCCAGTATATATTTTGAAGTTCTCAAACTTTAGAAATTTCGCAATTTTGCTTGAAATTGACGAAAACGTATATTTCCCGACAGGCTGGTTTAAGCACTTTCCATTTTGATATCGCATAAAGAAGCGCGGACTAATAGTCGTCATGTGGGATCTTGTATCAATGTACTTTTGAATTATTTTGAAATAACAAACTTGGGTGTCATCACTTTTTGTTACTGTAAATGTACGTGACATTCCATTTTTGGAGTCAGGAATGGTCACAATTATGACTTCTTGACTTATTTTAACATTGTCCATTTTCATTTCACAAAGTTCATTAGAACGGCGCGCTCTAGCAACTCCCATTACCATTACGACCTTCATCAATAAGTATATATCATCGGGGGCTTCAAGCATGAACTTATTCACATCTTCCCTGTTAAACACATTCGATTTTTTGGGTCTATAACCATCATTTTTTCTTTTCAAAAATGCTCGAAGTTTTGGATACTTAGAAATATCTATATTTTCCTCTTTAAAAAGGGTGGACTTCAACATCGAATACTCAGACCATAAGCTTGATGGGGACTTCAATATAGCACTTTTTTCGTGGAAATATGCCAAAAACAAGGTTTCTGAGACTGCAGTAGCCATCTTGCTTTGCCACCAATTGTTAATGGATTTATATGCTGCTTCATACCTTTTTTTCGACTTTTCCGGTATTAGAGATAAACAAGTAATATTCGCTAATTCTTGTAAGTCTGAAACATCCATTTTTTCCACACAGAATCAAACAGTTCGATTTCTTCAAACTTAACTTTTCGCTATGAATTGTCAACTTGACGTTGTTGATAAAATAAAAACTGCTTATGTTGCTCTGGCAACCGATCACGGCTGCCTTCATGACTTAATGAGAATGCTATCGAATTTAATGATAATGAAAATCAAAAAAAATATATCCAGCATTTTCTTCTAAACATACAATACAGGGAGGGAGAAAATGTTATATAATATATGGGATGTAAGTGCATTAACCAGTCTCGAACTCGTCATCGACTGGTAAATGTTACTTACATCCCTTATAGTACAAATAACTATTTTAGGACTGTTTTTGATATTAATGTGGCGTAAAACCCCCCAAAATATTTTTTACCTCTTATAATCATGTTTCTATTTTCAGATACAAGCCTGTAATTTATTTGTGCCATTTTTACCAGTTTTGTACGTTCATAAGAATTTCCGTTACCGCTGATCCAAAGCTTCATACGTCGAGTGCCATGTTCACACCATGTAACCCGGTATATGGGTGGAGATACAAGAACACAGAGAGGGGTGTCATTAAACATTTACAGAACGCGTGAAAACCACATGATAAGTGACAGGTGGGGCGAAAATATATGGAATATTTTGGAAAGAAAAATCAAGGGAAATCGCGATTCAAACAAAAGAAAAGGAAATCAGTTTTTCAACTGCAGTAGCTTCTGCAAACAATTATGTAAAACATACACGAACTTATGTGAGACAATACAATAATTTTAAAAAGCTGAAAAATGATTTTTGGGCTGATTGATTACAATAATTATTCTGTTACTGCTTTTTAGTACGTAGAGTATGAACTAAAACATGTCCACAACTCTTAGAAAAAATATATCTAAAAAAAAAAGAAAAATAATCAAATAAGAGAATAAAACGATATTTGGTATTGTTGTTGCTTTTTCATTGTCTGTACTTTATTATTACAAACTGCCTAAACTTATTTAATTGGCATTTCAGACAAATTTATTATAAAGTGATTGAGTTGGCTTACGCTGTTATTTGTTGTATTGTTATAATTTAATTGAATAAAACGTTAATATCTTGCGGCAAAACGGTATGATTTTCTATTTGAAGTAAGAGTACAGAGTATTTGAAGCACATTCCATCGGCTTAAAGATGGCAACTCAATTTTGACAATTTGTTCCGAAATAAAAACGTTTTCACGGAAATAAGTTTTCAGTTGCAGGTAAAGTGCCCTCTGTTGGCAACTTAAATAAACATTTTTACCTTTGGATAAGAGAGTCCGTTAGCTCAGACTTATTTGTCAAATATCAAATTGATCGGCAGAGAAATGAATTAAATATTCCCAAAAATTAAAATTAAAAATGCAACTCTGATCAGCCGTTACTAGGAAACCATTGAGATTTTGACATTTTCTTAAATGACTTGCTACCATTATTTTTTCCTAACGTTGTTCCCGAACACCCTGTATAAAGGAATAATAGTTGCTAGCTTTAATGTATCTTGAAATATATCACTCTCTGTCGAAAAGTCCATATATATCGCATTAAGATGTTATTTGAAATGCCATCGTTGCCATGGTAACTAGATTTTTTTTAGTTTTTCTTCTATGCTTGCAATGCCCTCACTACAAACCGGAGATAAGAAAAAAGTTTTGAACAGTCAGTCAACAATGTTAATTGTGCATTAAATATTTCTGCTATTTCAAAATTGGTTAATTTTTACCCATCGATGGAAAATTCAATAGGAGGTTTACTATAATTTTTTTTATACTATTAATACACTGCCACATTTACTTTCCACTTTAAGAATTTTTAAATAATTTCCGTTTCTCACAAATAATTTTAATTTTTCTCTATAGATTACATTTAGTTAGCTAGTAAGCACTAGCGAAAAAATACTTTCTATCATATTTAGCTAAATCAATAAATAGGGTTACTTTTTCTGTCAGCCTGGTTAATTCAGGATTTAAATGAGTTTTTCGCGATTTATATGTTACAGAGTTGGAAACGATAAATCAAAATAATATAAAATAATTCGATAGAAAGTATCAAATGATTTGTTTAAAGACTGATCAATCAACACTTCAATAAAACTCTCCTGCCTTAAAAAACTAAGAAAGGTATTCAAGTCAACATTATTAAAGTTTCTACGAATGATACATACAACCTAAACATAATGATCAGACAGATTAAAATTCAACACTTCACTATAACACTTACTTCTACTATCAACTAAAAAATTATCTATACAAGTTGAAGAAACTACATTAACTCTAGTAGGCTGCCCAGTTTGAAACGCCACGTTGAAGATACCAATAGGGTCACACAAGAGGGATATGTTAAAACTAGGAATTAAAAAGTTTACATTAAAATCTCCTCCAGTAATAAAATATCTGAGAAGCTTGACAAACAATGTCAGGTAGATGTGATCTACACAGATTTTTCTAAAGCTTTTGACAGGTTTGTTCATGAAATTTTACTAAATAAACTCTTAGCATTTGGTATTTTAGATCTGTTGGTTCAATTAATAACATCCTGTTTATCAAATAGGTATCAATATGTACAGTTCCGTGAATACAGGTCTAACAGATTTGCAATGTTGCAAGGGTCAGTGCTTGGACCACCTATGCGGACGACCTTAAAATATTTTGTGAGATTCGCTCTCCTGACGATGCTTATAGACTACAAAACTGTTTAGACTAAACTGTTTAGACTTGGTTGGCAGGTGGTGTACTGAAAATAAACTTCCGTTAAATGCTTTAAAGTGTAATGTTATGTCGTTTTCGAGAACATCACAACCAATTGAGCGTAATTATGCCATACATAATGTTGTGCTAGCAAGATCTACTTTGATTAAGGACCTTGGAGTAATTTTCGATTCAAAACTTACATTTATTAACCATATTGAAGACATAGTAATAAATGCATCAAAAAGAATGGACTGCTCGATTGTATTAGATTTAGAGTGCCTAGAATGGAAGCAAGACGCTTGAGCTTTATTCAAACTCCAGCTCCACGAACAACCATCCTCATATCTTCTCCAGTATACCAGATTTCAAAAACTGCAATAAAATTGAAAATAGTATTGACGTTTTACACTGCAGCATTCAAGAGATTAGAAGGATGTTTGTTTAACTTCATTTTTAATTTTCATTGTTCAACCCCTTGCTTTTCTTGCTCAAAAACTGTAAATTTTGTCTTTATGTGTTGTACTGTTATTGTTGTTATATATTTTATATTGCATGTTATGTTTAGTATGAATATATTTTTCCTTATCCTGTAATTGGCTAGCCTGTTGTATATTGTATTTAAAATAAATAAATAATAATTAGGTTTAATCAAATACATTAACAAATTATTTGACGACGAGATTTTTCGAAACGAGACCAGACTAGCCAAAATCGATACGAGAGGAAATCAACCCTTAGTTTCGTCTCGTCTCGCGGAATCACTAATCTACTCCTTATATTGTTTGTACATACTTTTAATATACAATAACCGAGTACAAAGGTATGAAAACAACTGACTATCGTTAATTCGCAATAATTCTCTCACGTACCAGCGGGCATATTATCAACAGTCTCGGGGCTTTCTTATTGACTTTTTGCCTTTCGATAATTAGAGCAAAACGCTTTTAAAAAGCGCCAAAGAAATGCCATCGAACACACGCTCATTATATCTCATAAACTGTCATAACGTTTTTAGCATTCCGGCAATTGCTGTGATGTGTGCCACCATGTTTAATGAATTCAAAGCAGTCGGTAATGATCGGAAAATGAGCAACGATCGGGCTTTGTCGCTTATTATGCTAGATCGCAAATATGCCGATTAATCGATTGATAATCGGTAAAAATTGCCCCAGTCTGCCTGAACTGGTTATTGTTTATGGGCTTTCTGTCAAGCCAATCAATTCTGAACTCGCTATAAAGATATTTTTAACATGTGTTTCTTACTTCGTTGGGTGAATGCAGAAGCTAGCCGAAGTAAATTTTTAGCCAAAATGCGTTTTCTGGACCTTTGTACGATACCGGTATCGAGAAATTCGCTGCGGAAGTATCTTAATTTCAAATTGAAACCCAAGGACAGGAGATATCATAACTAAAGTAGTTGTAAAAGTCGAGCAAAACTCTTTTTAAAAATGATTTTAACTAGGTTACATAAATCAAAATACAAGAGTTCTAACCACACTACACCACAACTTGTTACGTTCTTGACGCGCGTTTCGCTAACTAAGTTAGCATCATCAGCAGATGATAAAAAACTAAAGTAACTTATCCTAACCGAGACTATTTATAGGTAAATGTCACACTTGGTTGCACCCGACTGCACCGTTGTCAAATAAACAATAGACGGGACTATAGGGAATAGGCCATCTGTCTTTAGTGCTTTCTTACCACATTTAACTATTTCTATACTCTCAAATGCATCCAATAATCTATTATTAGATACATTTTTAATTAACTTAAGATTATCTATTCCTATTCGGTGATTGTTTTCCAAAGCATGTTAGGCAACGTTTGACTTTTCTATTCTTCCGTATCTTAAATGTGCCATGTGTTCTTTAAAACGAATGTTTATGGAGCCTTTAGTTTGCCTAACATATTTTTTATCGCAGTAATTACAGCTAATTTCATAGATGCCACTCCTCTCCCTTAAGTCGACTTTGTCTTTGGGGTTTCCAAGGAGATTTTTCAAACTGTTCTCCGTTTTGTAGGCTTACTACTCTAAAATCTACGTTTTTAAATACTTTTTCTAGACCTCTCGTATATCTGGGATCATATGGGATCACTATGAATTTATTGGAAACCTCAGGTGTTTGAAGAGTAGTGGCATCTTTTAACATTTTCTTATGCTTATGTCTATTTACTAATTTATGTACAAAACCATCATTATATCCATTACTTTTAGCTATATTTTTAATCCGATTCATTTCATTGTTAAAACGTTTCCATTAAGTAAAGAACTGCACAGCTAGACTGCACCGAGTGCCGGCTTGTTTTCTTTTTTCATTGACATTTCAAATATTTTTTTTTGTAATATAAGATATTTATTATTATTATTATTATTATTTTATAAGTTTGGAGTGATAACAATCAATTATAATTATTTTGGAACACTGCTTCTCCTAAGGGGCTAAAATGACAATATTTAAATATCGAATGGATAAATAAGAAGCTGTTCATTTGCTCAAAAATTCAACCATTCGCCTAAATATGTTTAGAAGCGATCATAAATCTTCTTTATGCGGGCCATAAAAATTATCAAGTCGCGTTGTCCCTCGCCTTGAGCCCAATAAAAATGCATACTGCATACATTACCGACGATGCATGCCTGAACTTTTATAATTTGCCTGTAAAGTACATTACGGGAGTTGAGCGGAGTTATCCCGATATATACACTTATGCCGCGCGGAGAGACACATGTGCCCCAGGTGAATAATATATTAGAAGGTTTGGAGGGAGGTCGGGCATCCTGCTTAAGTTCATTTACTAATGATAGTCGTAAAAAAATGTATATTGCGTTCTCGACATTAAATTAGAAGAGATAACACTTATAAATTGAACTGACATCTTTATCCTAGCTATGATAAGGAAAGAACATCACAGTGGCACAGATCAGATACAAAAATATTAAATGTTCATTCAATGTCTTTAGAAAATGCCATATTCAAATGAGGAAAAATGCAATATTCTGCGGATATTTTATAAGAATAACAAAAATGTATATGCACCAACAGTTTCCGATGCGAAAGCTTCCAACACGAACAATATTTAAAATTGTTGAACTTGGATTTCAAGATAGAAACGAGAAAAAACCTACAGTAGTCGTTAATGAGGAGAAAGAATTAAATATTTTGTTATAATTTTAAAGTAGGCGCTGTGGTTTATAAAGTAGGGGAGACCGGGGTTGTTTGTTACAGGGGCAGGTTGTTACATGTAGTTTAAAATGCGCGCCAAAGACAATATAGCGCTGCCATCGTACCCACCGCTCAAGCGTACCATGCGAGACGATCAGTTGCTCATATATAAATAAAAATATATAAGAAACTTCAAATAGAACCCTTGAAAAGGTTTTGTGTATGCAACCAGTTTATCGTATTTTTGTTAGTTCTGCAACGATCCACAGTTGCCGCTAGTTGCGCTTTTGGACGAATTGCCGTTTGACGCCAAACGGCCAGTTTTGATCGTAAACATAAACAGTGCTAACAGTGGTTTTTGAATTTAAATTGGGCGTATGTGATTGTTATTTTGTTGACACAAATTTTGGTAATGTGAAAGAAATCTACAAATCTCACAGGGTATGTGATCTACATTTTTCTGAATATATTCGCATGCCAGGAATGAAAAGAGGTTTAAGAACAACCTCTTTTCCAACAGAAAGTTTACCTCATTTATTTCGTACTGGGAAGTTCATTCGTTTATATAAAATATCTATCTACTTATATAAAGCAGAAATGCCTAAATATTAATACAATTTGATTAAACGCGGTATTAAAACAAAAAGGTATTTTGAAAATCAAATAAGCCAAGAACAGAATTTTCATGGTTTTAGTCTTGGTTTTCATACAGAAGATGGAAAGTTTTCAAGAATTAGTTTTGTCATTTATATAGGATATCCAAACTTAATGCTTTTATTCAATTATACTGATTTAGAGGGGCTTGAGGTTTTCAATACGAACTCATGTTTATAGGGAACATATCAAATCAAACAATAACAATACATGTGAATTATTTTTAGAAACTGATGTACCTAGTCCAACAAGCAACAAACCCAGTGGAAGTGGGAAGAACCAGAACTAGAATGTAGTGTTACCTGAGAAAATAAGAGTTGTTGTGGGAGGTAGGTATTACCTAATAGTTAGTAACAAAAAACTGGTACATGTGAGTGATGTGCATAAAACTGTATACAACTAAATAATTTTACTAAGACTGGACTCTAATATTCATTTAGATACACCAGCTAGCCCAAAACTGGGAACTGTTTACCCTTAAAGAATGTAAGAACCTTTTTTTCTAATAGTAATTATTTTTAAATATAGTGTTTATTTGATACAGGTCAATGCAATTCATGCATTACATTTAGGATACATCACACATAATACAGGGGATCATGAAGTCTGCTAGAGCTATAATAAAGATTTTTTTTGGGATTATTGGACATCACAAAAGAAAGTAAATTTATTTTTATATACTACAAAGGTTTTTTAAAGTGGAATATAAAGCTAAAAACTCTAGAGAACGATAAATTCACTTTCTTCTTGCCTTAACTCTTTGTTTAATAAGAAAATTACATATATCATGTGGATGCTATAAAATGTAACCTAAGAATTTTTTGACTGTGTGTTGACTTGATTCGGCTAACAATAAGTCTGTCCTGGTCTTTTCTAGATCAAAATACTATATTTAATGCAACATAATTTCTTTTAAACAATCCTTTTTTGGGTATGTCAGATAAATTTATGTGAAAAAGTTGCTTTCTGTATTTCCTGAAAATATTAAAAATAATGTGTTAGCATATATTTTTTATTATATGTTTATTTGTTGTATGTTTTCAGATATGTCCGAGATATATATTACGAACAGCAGTAGTCCCAAAACAGAGCCTTGGGGTACTCTATTCAATACATCATAGCTCTCCAACAGACATCTATTGAATCGGACTTGGAAAATTTTCGACAAGATTTGATTTCTCGAGTTTAATACAATAATATTCCTTTGCATGCATGGTGTTATCCGTCTTATGACCAGGATTGTTTGGACCATGCAGAGAAACGGTTTTTATTTTTTAAAACGAAAACCGTGCGTCCAACACAAAATTACCAAGGGATCAAACTTGCTCAAAAATGAATGGGAATTTCAAAAATAATTTTTATTTAAAAAAAAATCAGTGGCGTACCATCAATGTCTGGGAAAATATGCAAATATGCACCTTCTTAAATACTGACACTCAATTAAGAAACACCCTGTATTTTTCTCAGTTCTAGAGAACTGCCAGCACAGATAGTTTGCAGAGAATCGCGCGGTCGGCTGGCTTTATTGCACAAACGCATAGCTCGGATTTTATTTTCATTCATATTGTTTTCAAAATTGGTAGTTAAATTTAGTGGATAGAATTACCGGATTATCCCTAGCTTGATGGATATCTAGAGATTCAAGGTTTTCAGTTAGTTCGGCAAAAATTCGATATTTAAAGTTGCGATAGGTTGGGTCAGGGTTATCGTAATACAGGAGCAAATTGCCTATTCACAAGCTTGAAGAGCATGTCGGGCGCCCTCAACTTACCCGTGAAACCTGTTTGTTCCCGTCGTGAACGCAAAGGTTGAGTCGAGTTGACTCGAAAGAGGGGAGATGGTTGCTGGACATGATATCTTTGAACATACCTTGCGTGGAAACTATCCCGGAAGGCCACGATATGGTTTTGTTAAATTTTTATTTAGCAAGAGTCCAAATAAATTGAACAAAATTATTTAAAATAGCAACGGGCAAAAGGTCATACGGTGAAGTCAAAAGTCGGTGCTTAAAACTACAATGCTTCCGGGTGGATGTGTCTAACCCTTAGCCTAGTTTTACAAAATCAAAAATTTTAAAAATTTATTTACTTAAAAATGTTCACCAACTAAATGTCTTTGACTTGGTGATGGCTTTACAAAGTCCATTAACGGGTGAGATATTTTATTCAATCAAAAAGTTTATTTTAACCTTCAGTGAAATTCACCAAGATTGGCACTTTCACTTTTCATGTGTGTTCACACCTTTCGCACTTTAGTTTGTATTAAAAATCAAAAGTCTGATTGTTTTTTTTTAAAGCACAAGCAATCAATCGAATAGTTTTTAGATTATGTAAAGTTTATCAAAACGTTAGCTAATCACCCGTATCAACCAACGTTTGTGAACTGTTTTAAAATTTGTAAAGTCGTTTTGGATACAAAATAACTTTTTTATAAATACAAAAATAGTTAACTATCCTAATAGCTACACTAGAAAATCTAACTAATTAATCCGCCGTTGCAATATTATGTTAAAACTATAAGAGATATGAATTAGCTTCAAAGGGATTTTAATAGGGAAATACGTATAGTTGGGCGCTAAATGCGATTTTTTTAAGAAAAAATCTAATCTAGAATTATAAAATAGAAGTAGATTTGTCCATTTTCGACCATTTTTCAACCACTTTCTGACGCAAATGACGTAGCATATAATTTTTTTTTCCACAAAATGGCTCTTTACCGCCTTGCATTGATCCTTTGTCTACGTAACTGCAAAATTTGAAATGGTAAATCGTACTCATGTCTTTGTATTTCTGCAACGCGGGAACCCTTTTGAACCCATTTTTAAACGAAATGTAATTTAAATTGCCTATACATAACACATTTTTTTACGGAAGCGTATAAGGGCCACAATTTTTTTTATTTTTAAATTCTGACTTTGAAGTTGGAATTTAACAAAATTCTGAGTTTAAAGTCAAAATTTAACAAAATTCTGAGTTTAAATTTAGAACACCGCGCAATTAAAAATATTTTATAACGAGAGTATATTATGTTCATCTATGGCCAAAGCCAAATTCTCAAAACATCCTATTCGTTGGTTCTCCAGATATTTCTAATAGGACACTCAACTTGAATCACCCTGAAAAAGAGGGGGAGATCTGTCAGTATGTTTCGCGAGACACCCTTAAATCGTTGAAACATATATGAACCGTTTTAAGACTTATTTAATTACCTTTTTTATTTTTGAACCTTTTAATGTATATGTTTTCTTTTATTCAATTTGGCTTTTTTTTAAGCAATAGAAATAAATAAAAATATATAAAATGAACTAATTAAACAATGTTTAATTTGTCAACTTATTTAACACTCAAAAATCAAAATAGGAAACTTTTATACCCTCCCCCCCTTTTATTATTTTTTAACTAATAGTCTTGGAACAATTTATAGCGCATTTGCCATGAACTTGTTTTTTTGGTTCCAACTAAATTCTGACTTTAAACTCAAATTTTGTTAAATTCCGAATTTAAACTATATTCCGACTTTAAACTCAGAATTTTGTTAAGTTCTGACTTTAAACTCAAAATTTTATTAAATTCTGACTTTAAACACCGAATTTAGTTAAACTCCGACTTTAAACTCAGAATTTTATTAAATTCCGACTTCGAACTCAGAATTTTGTTAAATTCTGACTTTAAACTCAGAATTGAAAAATAAAAAAAATTGTGGCCCTTCTACGCTTCCGTATTTTTTTGAGGTCGGACGTGCAGGAAAGTTTTTCTAATATGTAGGTACCTTTTCATCTTACTTTGAACTTGACTAGAGCTTGTCGCTAGCTTTTTACTTTTTGCGTGCAGTTCTCCCTTAAGCAAAAAATTAAAAACAGAATTCCAAAAAAGATATTTTTAATTCGAACTTGTCGTGGCCCTAGTTAATCCACCCGGGTCACACCGTTTGGTATTCACTACGCGCAAAACCTTTGTTCAAAAAGTTAAAAAATATTTAAATAGTTTATGATAGCAATAAATAAATATAAAAATATATATACAAATTTTCAATATAGAAGCACCCTAAAACAAACAACCCTCCTCACTCAGGAGAGGCTGAGAGCTTCGGCCAGTTGGTCTCAGTTGGAGAACGGATTCCCCAAGCCTACTTAAAACTAGTGCTTAAAACTAGTTTGCAAAGTTTTTTATTTAATTTACAAAATGTTATTACAACTTTTGATTATTTATAAAAATATTTACAAAGTTTTATAGTCTACCCCTCAAGTAGAGAAAATCCAAAAATGTATTTTGTCAAAAATCGGTAATCAAAATATGGTTAGTCCAATCAAGGGTAGATTATAAAAAATTACCAAAATCAAAAATTTTACAATCAAAGAGCTGAAAGCTTGATTCACAAACTCAGCCAAAAAATCAGTAATATTTTAAAAAGCTAGACTAGACCAGTATGCTAGGAAGGGCACCTTAGGTTATCACTTTTTCACTCATAATGATCGAACTATCTGATGATTTTTCAAGTTTGTTGCAGTATTTGTAATGTAATTCGTGGTTTCACTAGATGCATCTTGATTTTGCGTTTTTTCAGAGCAAAAAGGGGCGAAGTCAGCTGAACAAAACTCTCGCGGTTTTAATTCAGTTGTTTCGCTTGTCTATTACAGACAACATCTCCCAAGAGTTTTTAATCCTCTGTAGATGCTTCAATTTCGGTTTTGTCAAAATGTCTTATTTTTTACCGAAAGCCCACCCTTAACCCTGATTTCCTGCATACTTTCGGAATTTTCAGAGAATGTTTTTCTTTTTTCGGAAAACAACCTGGAGAAAATCTTTCCCAGTCGATTTTCCATATTTCTAGTTATTTGTTAAAAATTTGCTACTCTTAGTAAAAAAGTTTATTTTTACTTTAGAAGTCTTTTGTTTTTTGTTTGAAGTGGATCCGATGAAAATTTGATTTTTCGATTCTGGTCCAAAAATGAAAGTTTCAACTTTTTTGTTTCTGATTCTAAAAACCTGAATTCCACAGTGTCAATCTTTTGTGAAGATTGACTTTTTTCGTATCTGTTGTCGTTTTCAAGATTTCGACAATTTCGGTTTTTGGAGAAAACCTCCGCGAAGGTTTAAATAATTATCTCCAAATTTTTATGGGTTGTTTATTATATTAGTATCTTTGATTTTCCACAATCCGCGCGTTTCCAAATACGAAGGGAAAAATTTTGAAAATCAAGTATGGGATTTCTCAGTAGTAAAATCTATCTTTTTCTGCATTTTCATGAAATTTCTTTAAAAGCTTTTTTGTGTATTGACCGATTTGAATGAGTCTTCTACCAAAATGTTTATTTTGTGAAAAGCTTTCTAGAGGGGAAATTAGAATTTTGAAGTCTTTCGTGGTATGTTCTGATTGGTTAGCGTTAGTTAATTACGCGTCCTGATTAGTTATTGCTTTTATACAAAAGTATTTCGTGGTTGATCACGGGGTCTCATTGGCCTGAAGATTTACGTGTCTCGCAGATGTGGTTTTAGCCGGATATCCATTTGTTTTTACATGTATTTAGATAGGAAATTGATTTTAGTTGTTTTTGCTCTATTTTGATGTACTTATTTTAGTAAAAATTTATTGAAAAACTAAAAAATTTTTTTCCAAAACGGTGGATAGGTCGACGTGGTCCCATTGAATGGCTACCAAGGTCCCCGGATCTTACACCATTGGATTTCTTCCTATAAGGATATTTGAATTCAAGTTTCAAATTTTTTATTTGGTTTCGAGCACTATAAATATAGAAAGAAACAAGTCAAATAGAAATGTAAATAGATATATGACAAGTATATAATATAAACTAACAACAGATATATCTAAATATAGATCACAAAACATAGTATATAATTTTTTCCTCGAGTTAAAATCCGTTCTTCAGTGCGGTGTCCAACAAAACAAGGAAAAAAAGGTTTTCAGTTTGCATATTATGATGGGTTATTCCTCAAAAAAGTGAAAAATTCATCTGTGGTGTAAAAATTCTGTGATAAAAGTAAGCTTTTAATTTTATTTTTGAATTTATTTTGACAATTTATTGCTTTAATGTTATAAGGTAACATATAAATTTTACTCCCAGCGTAGATTGGTGATTTTTTATAAATATTTAAGTTATGCTTGTCTAAGCAGAAGTTATTTTTATTTCTTGTATCATACGCATGAAAATTACTGTTAATTTGAATTAGATTTTTATTTCGATGGATATATGATAATAATTTTAAGAGATAAATTGAAGCAACTGTCAAAAGTTTATATGACCTGAATGTCTCTGTGCAAGATGTTTTAAAAGGTATACTAAACATGATTCTAACAATTCTTTTTTGTATTATAAATACTCTCTCTATATCTGAGGCCTGACCCCACATTACTATGTTATAAGCTATTGCAGAATATATGAAAGCATAATATACATTAATAATTGTTGTACGGTCAACATAATTACGGAGACCAGAAATTACGTAAGCTCCCCTATTAAGCTTCTTACAAACATTGTCGATCTGAATGTTCCAATTAAGGTGGCAATCCATAGACAAACCCAAGAAACTAACACATGAGGAAAGCTCAAGATCATGACCATCGAAGGAAATGCTGATATCACAAGGTTCTCTACGAATAGTTTTAAAGTTCATAGCTACAGTTTTGGTATGGTTAATCATTAGCTTATTAGCAAAGCACCATTTAGAAAACTCATTTAGTACAGTGTTGATTTTATTTTTTAAGTGACTTTCTGACATATCGGATACTACGATAGTAGTATCGTCTGCATATAGAAAAACCTGGCCCTGACTTATATAGTCAGGAAGATCATTAATGAAAAGTAGGAAAATCAGGGGACCTAAGATACTTCCCTGAGGTGTGCCAATATTCTGATTAAAATCAGACGACATTACATTTTTAATTTTTACAGAAAATAGTACTCCTAGGGCGTCTAGTTTAGCAGAGACAAACTGTTTATCAACAGTGTCGAAAGCACGTGTCAAGTCAAAAGACAACGTGTACAAGACCAATGCACCCAGTTTCCGTAGACATGCCTCTCCGAAAACCATGTTGCCTGTCGTTTAAGATATTATATTTGCAAATAAAGTCATAAATACGATTGTAAACAATTTTTTCAAAAATCTTAGAAAAGGAACTCAATAATGAAATAGGCCTGTAGTTTTCCATGCTAAGAGAATCCCCCCCTTAAATATAGGTACAACTATGGATTTCTTTAGCCTGTCCGGAAATACACTAGCACACACCGAAACATTAATCAGGTCACACAATGTGGTTGAAATATTAAATATAACATGTTTAATAAACTTAATGGATATAGAGTCGAAACCACAAGAGCCTTTGTTGGGGAAACTCATGACAACTCTCTCCACCTCGGTACTTGTAACAAAACAGTAATAAAACCAATTCAAAACAAGTCTTCGACCAATAGTACACATGTCGGAGAATCGGAAATATTAAATAGCGATGTTTGATTGCATGGTCCCTACTATTATTTTTTAGCCAGTTTAGTTTTTCTAGATTATTAATTTGGAATAAAAGGTCCTCTGAAAATCTCATTTTAAAATTATTTTTAATTTTTTTGGTCTTTATGGGAAAAGTGGTTTGAAAACTCCAACAAAAGGAGTCAAAAAAGTATCAAAGTCAAGGTTTGGGTCAGAACCTAAAAAACCCTCAAACGCTCTACCAAACCTATAAATGAATTCATTAATACTTATTTCATTAATGGATCTGTAATCCATAGTACTTATTGATTTTTTTGGAAAATCGCATGTATCAATAATTTTAAATTTAAATATTTGAGCTGTATGATCTGAGAAACCCAAATCACAGTTACGTACCTGAAGCAAAGAAGGTTTATTAGAAATAACATAGTCTAAAATGGCATTCAGTCGGGTTGGATTTTTTAAAAGAGAGACCATACCGAAGCTCTCTAATAAATCCGAGAGTATTATATGTGATTTATCATTACATCCAGCATTTACATTCAAATCACCACACACACAATGACCAACTCAAAACTGGATGCTGCTGTGAATAAAATTTGATTTAGTACATCAATAAAAAGCTGCAAGTCTCCCGATGGTGGTCGGTAGATATCAATCAAGCAAAGATGTTTTAGTTTCAGACAGCAACACTCAATAACTGACTCAACTGAGAGACTGTCAATAATCTCCACAGGGGAGGCCTCCGATATGAGAGAGTCATGAATAAATATGGCAGTTCCGCCATGCTTACTTTTAGTTCTGCAAAAACTATTTAAGAGAGTAAAATTATTGATAAAAATATTGTTAATTTGTTCACTGGTTAGCCAGTGTTCGTCAAAACAAAGAATTTTAGGACAATATTAAAATATATAAATATATTTGAAGGAGAGTGTTTAAAAATAGACCAAACAACGTTGAGGACCTACAAGATAGAATAAGGATTAAAGTTTAAACTTTACCAGCCGAAATTAATCGAAGTGCGATTAATAATACTTATCACAGACTCGGTGCATGTCAAGTAGAAGGTGGAGATCACATTCAGTATTTGTTACATTAGCCGAATCAAATGGGTGCAAATGATCCCTCTCGAATTAATTTTAATTAAAAAAGTTATGTTGCTAGTATCGGATTCAGTTTTAGAAGACCTTCTCAGAAAGCCCCCGTATAACCTAGGTTTCCATTTGAAAAGAAATTTGGGGTGCCTAGAAATTAAGGCCTTGCACGGAGGGGACTGACAATGTTACAAAAAGACGCACAATCATTTAAACCACTTTATGATTCATACAAAAGATATGAATTGTGTGCTTTCTTTGGAAGAACCCTGTATGTAACCAGATTGTAGTTCCTGTATTTTATTAGACGTTGCTATATCAACATTTATTATGATTGTATGGTAATAAAGAATATGGGTGTAACTGTTAAACTTGAGACTGGTGGACACATTATGCGTGTGGATCTAGTAATGAAAAAACCATATGGGGCTGACTTCAATGGTGACACTGTAAAACGCTTCCAAACGTAACATGGCGGTTTTAACTTAAAAATCTGTCAATGAATAAACCGAGACGAGCCGTGCGGAGACTAAGACATCGATGGCATCAATATACGACCCAGCGTCCGCAAAAACAACTGACAACCATTAACAAGTGACATCACGAAAGACAAAACAATCGAATAGCGTTTTTCGGCTGACCAATGGAATGTCCGGAATGACAGTAGCCGCCTCGAATCTAATGTTGGGACGCTATAAAAATTCGAGTAGTTTTTGTACACTTGCGTGTTCCTAAAATACAACTTTTTACCAACAAGGTCTTAATATGGTTATACAATCTTGGAAGAAAATACAAAAAGGGCAACAAATTATTTCATACTTTGAATGTTAGAAATGATTTTGAGAATTTCATGTTAGGATTATGACAACTGTGTATGTATGGTTTCTGTAGTAATTTGTCTTGTTTGTTGACTTTTAATGATAACCGAAATAAATATACAGGGTGTCTACGAACAACCCCCACAAAATGAAAGGGGTTATTCTACATAAAAAAACATATGAAAACATTTTCATATTAACCTAGGTCCAGAAATACTTCCTTACGGAGATACAGAGTGTTGAAATATAAATTTTATTTTATTTTTTATTAAATATCTGTTGCAAATAATTTCTCACGAAATTGGGCATTCGGGGTATTTTTTGGGTGAGGAATCAAATTTTGGTATTCGATTTCATGTGACACTTAGAAGGCGCTACGTACGCTACTATTATTTATGTAAATTTGCTCTAACTTTTTTGGCGATGCACCTCTGGGTTTTTTTATGAATAAATATTATTCTTGCACATTTTCTAAGCAAAAACGCAATACTTACTCAACAACACTAGAGGTGACCGTTGTCGAGCAATTTGCAAATTTATGCGTCGATGCAAGGAAAACTAATTATTTAATAATAATAAACTAAGGTGTATTTATTTCAAGACAATACAAAATTAAACGTAAGTAGGAATTATTCAATTCTGCATTTATCTGAACTCATTGCAGGCATTTTGAATTAGCGACCAGAGCTGTTGTTTTGGAACAAAGTACACATGGCATTTAAGAAAATCCTATATACAAATAACATAAGGATTTAAGTCTGACGATCTAGCTGGCCATTGAACTAGTCCGCCTCTACCAATCCACTGATTTTCGTAAGTCTGATCCAGATTTTGACGCACATTTCGACTAAAATGAGCCGGACACCCATCGAGCAATAACCACTTGGCTTGCCGAATATTTAAAGGAACTTCCTCTAGCAATGTGGGTAAAATACTCTGAAGAAAATTTAAATACTCTTCCCCTGTTAGTCGACCTGACAACTCAACAGGTCCAATTAGGTTGTTGTTTACAATACCAATCCACACATTAATACTAAACCTATGTTGATACGTTTAGTTTCTTTCACAACATAGATATTATCCCCATCATATGCATAATGATGTGAATTGTGTAAATTATTAATTCCGTCTTTTATGAAACTAGAGTCATCTGAGAATAAAACTTCGGAACGAATAGAAAAAGGGCACATAGATTTTTTACAATTACTTTTCATGTTACCAGCTTGTGCAAGTTGATTTGAATCGAAATTTGAATATAAAGTAATATTTTGAAGAATCCAAAGAGTTTTTTAGACCTTCGCTTGTGTTTAGCAGATGGTTTGGTTAAAGTTGGCAAAATAGTTGTTGTCAACAAGAGATGAAGTATGTATAATATTAAAATCCTAAGTCAACTAATAATTAAACTATAAAAGTAGGGATGTGAGACGAAGGACTCTGTATACTAGTGAAATAAATATACCAAGAATTTGGGACAAGACTAGAATGCAAAATCTCAGAGCGTAATTGCAATCTAATGAACAATTATATAAAAAGAATGCAGGACGAGGCACACCGATTACTGATGCACGCCCTAATTTTCATATCTCCGATCCTATTAATCGTGTGAATTTCAAGCTATTTTTATATACATTCAGGGAAATATGAAACGACTCAGACAAAATCTTAGTAATATTTGTAATATGACCTTTTCTGATTCCTAGAAGCGACTTAAATAAACTTTTTTTTGTTTTATAATGTACCTTACATTATTAGATTTTATCCTTGGGTATATTTGAGAAAAAATACAAATAAAGTAAATATACAGGGTGATTCAAACACATTCAAATTATTTTGCATTAAAACAATTTTTTAAAAATCTTTGCCAACTTATTCCGTTTTTAAATTTTTAAGGTTTTTATACACCTCTGGATTTATGGTACTAACATATTGGTGAAAAAGTGATACAACAATGTTTACCATTAAAACACATTTATTAGCAAAATTAATCTTAACTAAAACTCTATTTTTAAAACCGAAAGTAAAACAAACAACTATAAACAAGTAGGTACTACAGGTACTACTATAGGGTGGGTCTTCCGCGAACTCTTACAACCTACCGACATCGTCTGGGCGTACTTGATATAACATTGTGCATTAACTCTTGAGGAATTAAATGCCATTACTCGTGAATTGCTTCAACCAATTCATTAATAATTCTAGGAAGTGTTGCCCATATTTGTTCGATTGAATTACAATCCGGGGAGCGGGAGAGCCATTCTGTTATATTGATAATTTTCGCAAAAACTCTTCCTGCCCTATGTGGTCTAACATTATTGTCCTTACAAATAAAATTGTTGCTAAATCTGTCAGCTACTTGCGGTAACACCTCCAAAATCTCTAAATAACGAAATGCGTTTACAGAGGGATTAATAAGAACTGCTAATTTTGTTCGACCACCTGTAAATATTCCTTCCCATACTGTTACAGAACCACCTCCAAACGAAATTCGATCTAAGAAACAGTTTTCTTCGAATCTCTCTCCTGTTCGACGTCATACACGAATCCGATTGTGATCAGGATGAAGTGCAACCTGTTCTTACATGTTCTTAGGTAAAAATCAAACGAGACCGTCTGTGTTCACTTAATGACTGAAGATGGCTATAGAGCCGTAGGGAATTTAAATGAGTTTCATGTAACCGATCTCGAATGGTTTTTGTAGAAATGGTTACATTTTGTGTTACCTGGACATGAGTTCTCATTTCCAGCATTTTGTGTTACCTGGACATGAGTTCTCATTTTTGTGGACGTAATAGTCGGAAGAGCTTGACGTACAATGTATCTGTCTGTCCTAGGGGTTGTTTTTTTCATAGCATCTCCTCCATGGTTATATTGCACTGAACCAGTATTTTGATATCTGCGCTATGCTCTTGATTAAGCACTTTGTTTAATATGCAACCTTTCAGCCACAATTCTTTGTGATAAGTCACTTTCTAGTATACCGAATGCTCGCATAAGTTCGTTCGCATTATATCTGGGCATTTTGACAATATTTTTAAAGCAATTTTAAGTAACAAAAAATCATTGGAGTTATTTCAACGGCTATCCGTGTGTTGTGTGATACGTACGTCGCGTCGTGCATGGTGCGAGATGGAAGGCAATAATATGGACGTGGATATGCAAATACCGTCAACTTCGGCTGTCGGTAATAACGTTGAAAATGTTGGAGATTTTAGTAAGAAGAGTGTGTGTGAATGTGTGGTGTGTGTCTTAATAATAAAGGGATTTTCAACATTAAACATCGCTGATAAGCATCAAATAATATCCAAAGAAAGGGCAAAACCGCCTATGAAAAATTTAACCTAAAACTGTATTAGACATTTTTATCTGGAAAAACAATACGAACAATTGAAATGGCTAACAGGGTGTGAAAATATAAGTAAATTATTTTGTTGGCCATATTTACTTTTTGAAAATGAAAAAGGTCTCTGGAATAAAACTGGTTTTTCCGATTTAAACAATTTCCATAAAGCTGTAAAAAGACACATTATGTCCAAAGCGCATTTGCAGGCCGTCATAATAGAAAAAGTCTTAGGCAAAACCAGAATTCCACACGCCTTTAATAAAGTTGGAAATTAGTCACACAAATAGGCAAATCTTAAGAAGACTTATCGATGTTGTTTGTTTTCTTGGACCGCACGAATTGGGATTTAGAGATCATGACAAAACAAGGGTTCCTTCAAATAGAAGAAAGTTTTAAGAATTACCTAGTTTAATGGCTAACTATGATGATTGCTTAAAAAATCATTTCGAGCAGTCTAGCGTTTTTCGCGGAACGTCGAATCAAATCCAGAATGATTTAATTTACGCTGTTGCAACCGTTATTCTAAAAAGAATGAAGCAGGAGATTGGCGAGGCGCGGTTCATTGCTATTGTTCTGGCCGAAACAACTGATATCACTAATTTTAACCAATTATCTTTAGTAATACGCTACGTTAAAACAGACGGAAGTATTGAAGAGCGATTTTTAGGTTTTAAGAATGTGTCCGAAAATCATACAGCAGATGCATTATACACCGTAGTTTATAACGTTACTAAAGAAATTAATGGAGAGAAAAAATTAGTTGCTCAAAGCTATGATAGAGCTGCAGTGATGGCAGAACAATTAGGGGGTCTGCAAGCTAAAGTTCGAGACACTTTCCCAAGTGCTGTCAATTGTTTTGCTCATAAATTAAATTTAGTTTTATTCCAGTCCATCAATCACATTAAAGAATGTAAAGTATTTTTCGTTACTTTAAGTAGCATGGCTGCTTTTTTTCCAAGTCAACAAAACGTACACAAGCTTTGGACTCCATTGTCCACAAATGATTGCCCAAAGTAGCTGCTACTAGGTGGAACTATAATGGAAGACTTGTGTTAACAGTATCTGAAAATCGTGAATCACTGATTGAACTATTTGAGAATATAATAGAAAATAATGAAACGTAAGACTCAGAAGCAATAAATTGTTCCAGGGGGTTTTTGGACTGTTTGAAACGAGATTTTAATTTTATTTGTTGAACATATTTTCAGAAATATTTCCATTCTCGGACAATGTTTTTAATATATTACAAACTAAAACAAATGACATTGCTTTTTGCTTAAAAAAAGTGGATGATTTTAAGTCCATGTTAAGCCAAAAAAGAGATGACTTTGACCTATTTTGGGAGAAAACGATGACGTTAAATATAGAGCCACAAGCCAAGCGTCTTCGAACAGACAAGGTGGGAGATGTTCAAACATCATACAGACACCTCTTTTATGAAATAATCGATCAAATTCATCAACAAATAAACTATAGATTGAACGGTTTAAATGATTACACATTACATTAGAAATAGGTAAGTTTCTAAAAATTGCTTCCCTTTTTTAAAATTTCACCGCCCGCCCCTGCACAAAACCAATCCTTGAATAAACTATTGAACATTGTGGGTGCCAGATGACAATCGATGCGTTTTTGTTTCAAAGCCTCCTTTACTTATTTTAAAAATTTACAACAAAAAATCATACAATTATGTAAGAGTTTAGAAAAATCTCTACAGTTTAAAAACGAACCAAGTTACCAACGATTGGCATGATAAGCTTAATTTTGAGAAGTTACAAATGTAGTTAAATTTTGGGTAAAAAAACACCTGCGTTTGAATCACCCTGTGTATTGACGTTAATTGTTTTTTATGTCAAACATTCTGCCGAAGGATAATGGCTAATAATGTCACTTCTTATTTAAAACGCTTGAAGGAATCAGAAAATATTATATTACAAATGTTACTAAAATTTTATCTCAGTGGTTTCAAATTTCAATGAGTGTATTTTGAACTTTGAACCACAATATGTCCAAAACAATTTACTGCATCGAGTTCTTAATTTTTTTTTGTTATTAAATAAAAGAAAAAGTCCTGTACAATTTTGGCGAATGTTTGCATATTTTTGAAGATATATTGCAAAAAGTGAAAATCCTTTTCCTCAGAAACCGTTAAATTCTCTCAATTCTCACCCGAATATATCCATTAATCTATAAATATTTCTATTTCTAAAGGTGTAATTTTTAGGTTGATTTTCTGTCTCTCAGAAAATTAACTTATAAGTCAATCTAACGAAAATTCTTATATCAATACGCCATCTGTCTCATTAATTTTTAACTCTGAAGTAAAAATCATCAATTTTAATTCATTTCCCATTTCGAACGGCAATCAATCGATCAATAGCGAGAGAGGATTAAAACGCCCTTCGACGCTATAATAATAATTTGAGAGCCCCCACCCGCCCCCTCCTAGTTACGAATACACTGCCGAGCGGGGGGGCCTAAAAGGGGAACGAGCGTCGAAAAAAGGTTAGCACACCTCGGGGACAGGTCGTAAAAAACGTCTTGCAGCACCGGGAGAAACTGCCGAAGAGGGCGAGGTTCAACACGGTCCTGATAATGGCTTGTAGTCGGCAAGTCGATGCCAGAAAGCGAAGCCAAAGGCGATGCACTATGGCGGGGCTGTCTTCTATCTTCATTCTATTGTGTATTTTTAAAAAATCATATAATGTGTCCAAAGGGGTAAAATAATATATTTATTTTAAAAAACTGTTAGTTATTCGGAAAACGCTGCTTGAACATAATATGCTTTATATTTTATTTTTTTACATACAAGGAGCTGAAACCACCCCTTTAATATTATATTTTTTATTTAAAAAACCATTAGTTATTCGGAAAAACACTTGAACACGTGCTTTTTATCTTATTTTATTACATGTTTTAAGATTTTTTATAAATTAATACAAGGTTTTTGAAAAAATAGGGTCACTGATTAATTTTTGCGATCTTTCTCAAACCATTTGTCGTAAAAAGCTGAGCTTATACAGGGTGATCAGTTAAGGGTAGCGAGCGGCCATATCTCATAAGATATTGGTCGTATAGATTTGAGAAAAAAAAAAAAACTTAATAAAAGTCGCCAAGAGAAATTGCTGAAAATTATTTTCGAGTTTGTCAAACGTCCGCTAGAGGGCGTAACAACTAACACCAAGTAGAAAAATGGGGTTTTTATAGAATTTTGCCTAATGAAAATATATCGATGATATCATTTTCATATTTAGTGACCATTTCCCTACACTTTTTGTCTAAAATGTTTTGTTCTATATATCAAAATAAAGCGGTGGGGGAAGTTCAATTGTTTTTTCAAACAAACCAAGATGTCTCCCGTTTCTTTTGACCGATTTTAGCAAACTTCAGCAAAAGGCTCATATGAAAGAGCATAATTTGCACTACAAAACGCTTATTTGGTTTTGAATTTTTGACTTTTGCTGGCGTCGCTAGATGGCTTTAACTGAATTAGTAGCATATTTTTTAGTTTTTTTTCAAAAAAAACAAATGTAATGGTATATTCATTTTTACATATTTTAAAAGGGGATAAGTTTCTCTATAATTTAATGAAAATCATTTATCATCTACCTTTTTTTGAACCGTTGATATTGACCAAAATATTATTTTATTTTATTAAAAAATGGCACGCCACTGCTTTTTGTCAAAATAAAAATCATTTTCGTAATCACTTGTTAATTGCTAACAAAAAGAACCTCTTGACTTTTTTTCGTTAGACGAACGGTTTTGGATTGAAAAAATAAGATGTTTAACAATGAAAAATCTTAATAAAACTGTCCAACAACAGCAGGAGCAATAACACTAAAAACAAGAACATGGAACTTTAAAAATAAACGTTAAAAATAAATTAATAGTTTTGTCGTAAATGTTCAAAATGTTGTCCATTATTTTGAATGCACTGGTCCAATCTCTTCTGGGTGGAGTTGACAGCTGTCTCAATTTCCGCTCTTGGTATAATATTTATGGCGTTTTGAATTCGGACTATCATGTCTTCTCGAGTAGTTGGTCGAGTTTTATACACCAAATCCTTTATTCGGCCCCACAGATAAAAATCAAGGCAGGTTAAATCGGGGGACCGTGGTGGCCAGAAAAATAGACTGCCTCTACCAATCCAACGGTTAGGAAAATGCCTGTTCAAAAAATCTTGCACATTTCGTGAATAATGTGCCGGGCATCCGTCTTGTTGAAACCACATGTTTCTTCTTACTTGTAAAGGCACATTTTCTAAGAGTCCTGGTAAATCGTTAAATAAAAAGTTCAAATACATGTCACCGGTTAGATTGCCATTAAAGATGTGCGGACCGATAATAGCACCATTAATAACACCGCACCAGACGTTGACGCTCCATCGACCCTGCTGATAATCTTCACGTAACCAGTGTGGATTAGTGTCCGACCAGTAATGCACGTTATGAAGATTTACCCTGCCATTACTGCAAAACGATGCTTCGTCTGTCCACAATATTTGTGACAAAATATGATGGTTTTCCCTAATGAAGTCTCTAAGCCAGTAGCAGTAATCGAGCCTACGTTCAAAGTCAGTGTCATTTAGGGCTTGATGAATCACGATGTGATATGGATGCATTTTAAAATCCATTAATATTTTTTGCACTGAGCCATAGGATATTCCTAAATCTCTGGAGATCTCTCTTATGCTTAAATGGGGGTCTGCATGAATATAAGCCAACACATTTATAATGTTATCTTCTCTTCTTACTCTACGATTTCTTCTCAAAGTTGGAGTTGGTTGCACTTGGCCATGTTGCCTTAAACGTAAGGCTAAACGATGAAAAACCATTCTCGAATGGTGTCTTCGGAGGGGATAACGCAGTGCATACTGCCTAGAAGCAATCGCCGCATTTTCAAAACATTGAAAATAAATTCTCAACATATCAAAGGCTTCTTCATTCGTAAAAGGCATGATTTGTTGTAAAAATACTTTTTACATAACATTAAATTAGATGTCAATAGCAGGAACTATCAAAATGAATATCAACGTGATTGACAATTTGGTGTTTTGTTTCTTAACGTAGATCATGGCCTGCTTCGCTTAAATGCGATGTTAGTTAAGTTTGATTTTTAATTTAATTTATGAAATAATAATAATTATTAATAATAAATTATGAACTAAAGCATTCTCTCGCTAATTAAATGATTATTAATGATAAAAATAATAGGTAATAATTTTATTATTGTGAGATGTAATATTTAAAAATAATTTTGAACCTTATAGTTATCATTGTTAAACATCTTATTTTTTCAATCCAAAACCGTTCGTCTAACGAAAAAAAGTCAAGAGGTTCTTTTTGTTAGCAACTAAAAAGTGATTACGAAAATGATTTTTATTTTGACAAAAAGCAGTGGCGTGCCATTTTTTAATAAAATAAAATAATATTTTGGTCAATATCAACGGTTCAAAAAAAGGTAGATGATAAATTATTTTCATTAAATTATAGAGAAATTTATCCCCTTTTAAAATATGTAAAAATGAATATACCATTACATTTGTTTTTTTTTGAAAAAAACTAAAAAATATGCTACTAATTCAGTTAACGCCATCTAGCGACGCCAGATTTTCATATGAGCCTAAGTTTGCTAAAATCGGTCAAAAGAAACGGGAGACATCTTGGTTTGTTTGAAAAAACAATTGAACTTCCCCCACCGCTTTATTTTGATATATAGGACGAAACATATTAGACAAAAAGTGTAGCGAAATGGTCACTAAATATGAAAATGATATCATCGATATATTTTCATTAGGCAAAATTCTATAAAAACCCCATTTTTCTACTTGGTGTTGGTTGTTACGCCCTCTAGCGGACTTTGACAAACTCGAAAATAATTTTTTTTCTCAAATCTATACGACCAATATCTTATGAGATATGGCCGCTCGCTACCCTTAACTGATCACCCTGTACAAACAGCTTGATTTTAGAGTGCAGAGGTTCGATAAGAAGGGATTCTTCGAAACTCAGTTTCCAAGGGGGTAAAACTACCCCTTAAATGTTTATAGTGGACTCGAAAGTTGTCAAAATAAAACCGCTTCTTGTTTTAAAGAACGAGCTATATTAACTCCAAAAAATACGACATCAGATGAAATAAATCTAGCTTTATTGGAAAAAATTACTGCTCCGCAATTAACATATTACTAAATAGATGTAGTTATAGACTAAGAAAATGCAGTTAATTATCCTGTCGAGTTCCTACACTCTCTAGACCTTTCAGGAATCCCTCCTTTTGAGTTAACTTTAAAAGTAGAGGCACCAGTGATGCTTATTCCAAATTTAAAACCACCAAAATTGTGTAATGGAACTCGGCTACAGGTTAAAACATTACAAAACAATGTAATAGAGTCTACTATTATTTCTGGCCCTGGTCTGGGACAAACAGTTTTTATACCACGTATCCCTCTAATTGCGTCAGACTATCCGTTTCAGTTTAAACGTGAACTCAAGGGCAATCCTTAAGTACAGCTGGAGTCGACTAGCGCTACGATTGTTTTCCCCATGGTTTATGTCGCATGCTCTAGAGTAAGTTTTACAACCAGAGAACGCAACAACAAAGGTGGTTTATAAAGACGTACTGAAATGAGGCGATTAAGTACCTCTTTACCTCCCTTTTATTATAGTCATATACGGGAACGAAATCGCGGGTACCCCCTAGTATTTTTATAAATACATATCCGAATCCGAATTCGAAAAATGGCCGATTTTACAGATATGTATGCACAATAGAAGAATGTTTACTTCAAAGAAACAAATTCAGCTGAAATAAAAAACCTATTTCGACTACATATAGCAATAGGATGTTTGAAATTTCCCCCAGATTGATTATCACTTTTTCGCTATACAAGACTAGATTTTTCCAAATTTATATTGTGGAAATAACAAATAATGCAATAGTGGGTAAAACTATTTGTTTTATGTTGCAAATCTAGAATTGCGTACGATTTCCCTAATTTACCAAGGTGCTTCCACTGGTTTGGATCCAGATTTGCTCAAAATATTTGAATCTGGAGCGGAAGTTGTAATCCATCTTTCGGAACGAATAGAAAAAGGACACACTGATTTTTGACAATTACTTTTCATGTTACCAACTTGTGCAAGTTGATTTGAATATAAAGTAATCTTTTGAAGAATCCAAAAAAGGCTAAGTTGACTCTTTTAGACCTTCTCTTTTGTATTTAGCACATGGTTTGGTTAAAGTTGGCAAAACAGTTGTTGGCAACAAGATAAGAAGCCGAGTGGAACACCCGAAATACAAAAAAAGAAAATCACTGAGGAAGTCAGGCCAATTCCAAAAGTGTAACATGATTCAGTCGATCCTCTACCGGAAACCATTGCAAAAAACTCGTTTCTAATTGTGATAAATGTCACGAACAGGGTCTTCCATTGAGGAGGAAAAACGAATTTTTTTTGACTTCCCCAGTATATTTCAAGAAATTCAAAATAGCCAATTGAATGAGAAACAAAAGACTTACGCCGAGGATGTTGCATTTTTAAATGTAACACCCTATATATTATAACATTTTTGGATTCTATGGTCAATTCTAAGTGTTTTTTAATAAGGGTACTGAATGTCTATCTACAACTGTTTTTGAATTATTGATGTTTGAATATTGACATTTTTTCTTCTTTGAGCCGTCATAACATCTGAACGGTTGGACCTAGAGCAAAATAACTTTCACATTCCTATGTTAGTTTTTGATAAGCTATCTTATGATGCCACTTAAACAAAAAAACGAAATTTATTTTGCTACCTATTTAATTGAATAAATTCATATGAAATGCAATTGATGCAGGTGATCACCTTACTTCAAAATCAATGTAATTAGACTGTAATTCAACGATAGAATATAGAATACATAGAATGTGTTACCAGCAAATGCCTTTTCCTCTTATCATAATCTGTAAGTCTTTAAATTTCCCATCAATAAACTTTCCCTGTCTTCACTAAAAACCACCATACCTAGCACTTAGTCCTTCGGCCTTCGTGGTCTGCTTATAAATAAAAAAAATACATTTACTCCCATACTAAGCTAGGTGAAATATCCTTTTCCCGTATGTGTAGCCTACGGGATAAGCGGACACGGGAAGAATGCTAAACAGCATTGTCTGTTTTTCTTGGCCTCGGGGATCGTGTAGGACAAGACTTTAAGTGTATTGTAATTTTCTTTGTGATGTTATCCCCCTTTTTGTCTGACAATGTAAAGACGCGAGATTTGCATACATAGGTCCGATATAAGAGCACTCTTTTTCCATGCTCTTTAGGGAATGTATTAAAGGAGTTTAGTTAGTACACACGGGGTCTGGATAAAGTATTGAGATTTTGGTTGTTTTGCTAATTTAGATTTTAACGACGAATAGTTCTGGTAAAGATACAAATCCCAAGAGATACGATTGTAAAACGTAAAAATAAAATCTATTTTTTTAACACTTCTTCTCTATTTATTTTGAACAAAGTGGCATGAATCTCCAATAAACAAACCAAATGTCTATTTATAATGGGTTAGGCCTACACCGCGACTCTACTAGAAAGCCTGGAAGGGGGCATCGATGAGTCATCATAAGTAGTTTTTCCCGCAATCTTTTTTCCTGGTTTTTCAAGTGAATTTTTAGTTTTTGTTACATGTAATTATACTTACGAATAACTGCGTATGTATATTGTGAATTTCTATTAAATAAAGCTTGATTTTTACTTAAATAACCATAATATATATACAGGGTGTCCCACGACGAGCTGCGGCGAACGATTTCTCAGAAAGTAGGCTTTAGAAAAATTTGAAATTTTGGCAGCTAACTAAAGTCGGTGGGGGCAATTCGCGCAAAATATTTTCAAGATGGCACTTCCGGTTATACCGGAAGTAGACGTCAACTTTCTTATTTTAAAAAGAACACCCTGTATACAATCGAGTTTTTGGATTCCTCGAAAAATTCTAGGTATATTTCATATATAATATCCTATACCTAAGTTGAACTGTTTTTGAGATATTTTGAATTTTATGTAAAAAATTACGTTTGCAGGTCTAGACATAACTATAAATATCTGTTTATCGAAGGCTCTATTATTTATTTGCGGGTGGCTTCCTTGTCCAAAAGGATCCACTTTAGTGGCCTGTGCTGGTATTTTTATAATAAATTATAGGATGATGAAAAACTAACGTTATAAATGTACTTTAATAAATGGTTAAAAGTTACTTTTTTCAAATGGAAACCCCCAATTTTTATAATTTTATCTTATTTAACACTTAAAATAAGGGTGACTTTGTATAAAGTTGTCTATACCAAAAATGTGTAGTTTTTGAGTTATTGACGATTTAACATTTTTTATTCTAATAATACCAGACGGCTTCTAAACAACAACAAACAAAACCAATTGGTTACTACAGAAACGTAATATTTGTTGTCGTTAGACAATTACCTACTAAAATATTATTTATTTATTATAGTAATTATAATAATTATTAAACTAATAATCATGCCGGGGCAATTAAATTACACACAAGAGGATTATTTGAATTTGTTTATTTTCTATGGGGAATCTAAGTTTTAACAAGAACATGTCAGATATTTGCTGATAGATATCCAGATAAACAGAAACCGTCACCGAACAGCGTTAAACAAATGTCGGAAAACTATAAAAATGTTGAAACCGTGAAAACAAAATTAATTAAAGAAAGCCTACTCCCATTATAGTCTAGTTTACACAAGAGCACAACTTATTTTTTTAATAAATGTTGAAAATTTCCACCTTGTACTTCCAAACATTTTTCGCATCTCCGAATAAATCCCTCGTGGGTGGCCGCTCTAACTGAAGCTGGAGATAAACTTTCGAAAGCGTGCCTTACCCTTGCCATACAGTCCTCTTTCGTTGTTACTGAATTAAAATAAACGATTCCTTTTATCGTTCTTCATATAAAATAGTCTAAGACTGTCAGATCGGGGGAACGAGGAGGTACAGGAAAGGTCCATTGTTGGCAATCCACTTGTCGTAAAACGTAGCTTGTAAAAAGTTAGTAACTGCAACGGTTCTATGTGGTGGGGGCGCCATCGTGTTGGTAGAAAATTTGACTATGTTCTAAGGTAAATTACTTAAATATTCGTTGTCCAACTCTTCAAGAATATTCAGATATCTTTCTCCTACAAAAGTTTATAGACATAATTTTACGGAAGAAATGCTTTGATAATATTCATCGATTTATTGATTTAAGAAGAAACAAAATATATCAAAATTCAATTAATTTAATCTGAAGAGTGCTCAATAAAAAAAAGAAGGTTTAGTATTTTATGACTTTCTAAAGTACCCTGTATAAATAGATTGTAAATATCTGACTAAAGATAACTTTTCTATAAAACTTGGGACGATATATTTTTTTAGATATGATGTGTTATGGTATGTGGACCAGTATTTGTATGAAGTAGTGTAGTGTGACCTTTATAAATAATTTAATTTAATTTATTTATGTAATAATATTTACTAAATGATTTATCTAATTTTGGATTGACGGTAAATTGATAAAAAAAATTATTGTAATATTACCTAAATGGATTATTTTTCATTAAAAAAGTCCTTGTGTTTAGGCAATGTATAACTTACCATTCAAATTTTCTTCGGAAAAATTCAGGTTTATTATTCCATGGTTCCTTACTGCACAAAATACATTAAATTGCCAGGATTCTTGAAAGTTCCGCGATCTTACTGCATAGGGATTCGAATCACTCCAAAAATGGGAATTGTGTCTATTGAAAAGGCCAGTTTCAGTAAATTTTGCTTCATCGGTCCAAATTATATTGTCCAAAAATCTAGGGTTATCTTGTACCATTGTTAAAATAAACTCGCAAAACTGTACTCTTTTTGGCAAATCAGTCTCTTTTAGATGTTGAACCAATGATATTAAATAAGGTTGGAAGTTATGTTTTAACACAATCCTATGCACTGAGTTCTTCGAGATTCCTGATTGTCTTACCACGTTTCTTAGGGTGCTGCAAAATATCCCAGAATTGCAATCTCGACATTTTCATTATCAACAATGGGCTTCCTCTTATTAATTTTTGCCTTGACGTTTCCAAAATTTTTATAGTTTTCCAACATTTGTTTAACGCTGTTCGGTGACGGTTTCTGTTTATCTGGATATCTATCAGCAAATATCTGGCATGTTCTTGTTAAAACTCTGTTAGATTCCCCATAGATAATAAACAAATTCAAATAATCCTCGTGTGTGTAATTACTACTATAATAAATAAATAATATTTTAGTAGGTAATTGTCAAACGACAAAAAATATTACGTTTCTTTAGTAACCAATTGGTTTTGTTCTCTCCAGGCTTCCCTATCACGGCCAACTAACAAGAAAACTTAGAAGCCGTCTAGCATTATTAGAATAAAAAATGTTAAATCGTCAATAACTCAAAAAATACAAATTTTTGGAATAGGCAACTTTATACAAAGTCATCCTTATTTTAAGTGTCAAATAAGATAAAATTATAAAAATTGGGGGTCTCTATTTGAAAAAAATAACTTTTAACGATTTTTTAAAGCATATTTATAATGTCAGTTTTTGATCACCCTATATTTATTTATTATAAAAATATCAGCACAGGGCACTAAAGTGGATCCTTTTGTACAAGGAAGCCACCCGCAAATAAATAATAAAGACTTCGATAAGCAGATATTTATAGTTATGTCTAGACCCGCAAACGTAATTTTTTACATAAAATTCAAAATATCTCAAAAACAGTTCAACTTAGGTATAGGATATTATACATGAAACATACCTAGAATTTTTCGAGGAATCCAAAAATTCGTTAATATACAGGGTGTTCTATTTAAAAAAAGAAAGTTGACGTCTACTTCCGGTATAACAGGAAGTGCCGCCATCTTGAAAAATTTCAAATTTTTCCAAAGCCTACTTTCTGAGAAATCGATCGCCGCAGTTCGTCGTGGGACACCCTGTATGTGTGTTTTGCCTACGATTCCTTTTTTACTTTTTAGATTATTATAGCAACGAAATCAGTTATCAGATTCTTAACAATAATTCAAGATTTTACAAAAAAGAAGAAAACGCGCTAGATTCAGGACTTGACACAACTCGGAGGGTTAATTTGTCATGATTACAACTAACATAAACTGTTAAATGTGTAGAGTCAGTCGCGTATATAGACTTTGCTACTCGGGGGAGGAGGCTTTCCTTGAATAGCAACCAAAAAAAGGTCATTATCTTATTTTTACGTAACTAAAACACACCAACACTGGCTCTGTGGGAGGCTTTCCCCGCCGAATCCAAAAAAAGATCCCTATTTTATATGTACCATTTAAGCTGAAATAATAGTGGCTCTCCCCCCTTAAATACGCCACTGTGTAGAGCCTCAGCACTTTGGGAACTAACGTCTAAACGATTCAAAATATCGGATTAATGTAAGAGACCAAATAGTCAGAAAACAAAATGAGGAATCTGACTTTCTAAATCAAAACAACCAGTGACGTCGTAGTGAAAATTTCGAGGAAGATAAAAGGGGTCGTGAGCTCGAAAAATGTAACGCCCAGTAGATTTTTGTAAAATGTATGATGATTTATCTCTAGAAACGTAGGAAGTCCGTAAAAAAACTATAAAATAAAACTAAAATTTGGACATCCTGTATCCCAAAAAGGAAGGCCTTGCGGACACATATTTATATAAACATTTGGTCCTAAAATAAGGCCAAAAATTACGTCCTTCATTTTCAGCCATCAATTAAAAACCAATATAATATAGGGTGGGTGATCCATTAAAAAAATGTTTCCTTTTGTAACAGAAAAAAGGTAAACTTGGCAGCAAGTGGACATATTTTTCATTAAAATGAGGTAAAATATTACACGCTGTAGATAGCCCCTGGTATAAAAAAATAACCAGAATGAACTAATACATTTCGGAAAATATAACAATCATTTCCAATACGTCATGTCATTAAGACAATTTGAAAAAGCATTTAAATCATGCACTGTTTCGTGGAATAAATCTTATACACAAAATACATCTAAACTACTTACCTCAATTTTAACTTTTTTAAAATCTTTTCTAAACACCCACATGTTTTCACCACGAATCCTTCTTTAAACACAAGTTTATGCGCGTTTGAGAAAATATCATAAATAAATCCCGTTGGTGGAGTTAAATTAAACCATTAATTATATTAATAAATAACGGAAACACAATATCCACGCTACATTTTGTCATACAAAAACTTTACTAATTTTTTAATTTGTTTTTGAACAACAAACGTGCTAAATGAACATTAATTTTAATCCCCAACGTGTTGTTTTAAAGATACGTATCGGATAATATTATGTATTAGTTACACCTTTATCTGTGTCGTAAAGCAAAAGTACACTGCCACAAAACAATAAGAATTATCTGATATATACGTGTGAGGTTTAAAAAATTAATATAGCAATCCGTCACATCTTTGGGTGCAATTTTTATAATAGTTTGGCTTCTCTTTATGTTTTCACTTTATTTATTTGAAAATCCATTAAGGCTTAATTGATATTGACAGTAAATGAGACATTTTGCCTGACAATATTTTTAAAATACTTAATGAGGTTGCGCCTAGAAAGCAAATTAAAATATTATCTAAATATAAGCCATGGTGAAATGAAAGAGTTCAGAATGCAGTGCAAGAGAGGGATGAATACTATAGAATCCATAAAACGGAAAAAACAGATGAAAGCCATAGCATGTATAAACAAAAAAGAAATTCAGTTGTGAAAATTATCAAGAATGAGAAAAGGAAATATTTTGAAGAAAAAATTGATAATTGCAAAAAAAAATCCTAGGGAAATATGGAGTGTTCTGAAAAGTGTGATGATATTGAATTTATAAAGTTTGAAAATAATGAAACAGTAATAAATAAAGAGGAAATGTCTGGTGGGTTAAATCATTATTTTGTTGAAAGTATCACTGATATAATCAGTCAAATCAATTGTACTTCTAATGCGAATTTGAGCTTAAATAATACAGTAGCGCCTGGTGATCAAATCTTCTCGAATTTTAAATTAATCACAAAAGACAACTTAAACAAAACTGTGATTTCTTTTAAAAACAAAAAAGTCCTGATGATCTTGGCATAGAAACTTTAAAGAATATTTATGCTGCAATAGAAGATCCACTAATTAATCTTATAAATTGTTCACTAGAACAAGGTGTTTTCCCTAGTAGACTGAAGTTGTCCACAATAGTACCTATTCAAAAAAAAGTAAATTGTTTTGAGGCCTCAAATTTTAAGCCTATTAATATGTTAGCTGCTCTAGAAAAAGTCTTCGAAAGAACCGTCTACCAGATTATTGATTTTGTAGATAATAGTAATTTTATAACAGACAAACAATCTGGTTTTAGAAAGAGACATAGTTGTGAAACTGCTATTCAGTGTGTGTTGGATGAATGTAAAATCAGTATGGATAGTAATTATAGTATTATAGTACAATTGCTGTATTCTTGGACTTACAAAGATCATTTGAGACTATTGATAGAAAAAATCTTTTAGCTAAATTATATATGATAGGAATGCGGAATAATGTGTTGAAATGGTTTGAAAGCTAACTTAACAATAGAAAGCAAATAGTGATTTTGAATGGTAAGGTTTCTGATGAAGTGGTAAATGATCATGGTGTACCACAGGGAAGTATTCTGCGACCCTTATTATTTATCTTGTACATACATGATATAGTACATGTTGTCAGTGCAGTCGATATTCATTTATTTGCAGAAAGATCTTGAACAAGTGGTGGCTAACATTAATGGTGCTCTGACTAATTTACATGAATATACCTGTCAGAACTTACTTAAAGTTAATATCACAAAAACAAAATTTATGATTTTAGGAACTGAAACTGTTAGAAAAAAAATCATAGAAAATAAACATGTCATACAGTTTGGTAATTGTTCTATAGAACATACTAATATATATACTGTCTTTTAAAACATTTATATTCTCCACCATTTTGCCAGATCATATGATTTCTACCAATATTTTAAAGCTTGAACAAAATTTGCAATTAATCTATTAGGTAGTTTTTTGTTTAGACTGATTTTTTAAATATTTTATTAGGCCGCCATTTTATTTTGCTATCTTATATTTATACGAAAATTTAACCAATACATTTCTATACAACACTTGATTTTTGTGCAAAATTTAAGATAAAATGTAGACTTAGTTTTTTTAGCAATAATTTGTTTTAACGTTTCACTAGGCCGCCATATTGGATTTTTATCAAAATACTACCAGGTCATCCAGATATGAGCCTTCATTTTTGACCAAAATTTGACGTCAGATAGACAGAAGGGCCTACGTAATTGATAAAACATATTTTTTGGCATTTAAGGAAGCTAAAACGTGAAGGTATGTAAAACCTGAAAGGGTGATTTTAGTCGCCATTTTGTTCCGCCATGTTGAATTGGCACACAATTTGAAATCGGTCTATTAAGTAGTTTTTCAGGCAAAATTTATAAACATTTTATAAACCGCCATTTTGCTCCGCCAACTTGATTTCGTACCAAAATTTTACCGGTTGATTCATACATAATACTTGATTTTTGTGGAAAATTACAGATGAATTGGATAAGTTTCTTTGGTAATACTTTTTTTTAACATTACATTAGGCTGCCATTTGTACTGCCACATTGGATTTTTATCAAAATGTTATTCGGCCATTCTCATATGATACATAATTTTTACCTGAAATTTGCAGTCAATAACGTAAGTAGTTTTTAAGCTATGCCGTGAACTGACAAACAGACAGACAAACCGACAGACATACCGACGGAATTGATTAAACATATTTTTTGGCCTCTAGAGATTCAAAACGTGAAGATATGTAAAATCTAAAAGGGCGATTTTTTAACTACTATAAATATTTAATTTACCCGCCATTTTGTTCGGCCATCTTGAATTAGTACCACAGTTTTACTGGTTCATCTGTATACTTCAATTATTTATGACACACAATTTTAAACCAGGTTCTTACGTAGTTTTTCAGACTGAATTTTTAAATATTTTACTAAGCCGCAATTTTGTTCCGCCATCTTGGATTCATACCAAAATTTTACAAGTTGATTCCTACATAATACTTGATTTTTGAGCTAAATTTGAGGTAAAATGGATAAGTAGTTTTTTAGTAATAATTTTTTTAACATTTCACTAGGCCGCCATTTTGTTTTGACATATTTGATTTTTACCAAAATGTTACCTATCCCAATATGATCCTTAATGTTTGACCAAACTTTAAATTCAATCGGGTAAATAGTTCTTCAGCTATGCTGCGAACAGCCAGACCGACAAGCAGACAGACCGACGGAATTGGGCAAACATGTTTTTCGTTATCTAAGGAGTCTGTGATTTTATTACAATTACAATACTTATACCCTTTTACGAGGGAAGTAACAAAAAAAAAACATTAACGGTTCACCGAGATGCTTCGAGGGGTCAAAAATGAAAAAGAACCCCGCTTATTATTGCATGTCGCACAGAAATTTCCAGCCCAGAGAAAGGGAGAAGATAAAATATTCAAGAAGTAAACATTGATTCATTATTTAGCCCAACCATGTTAATAAACGTTTTATGGGGGGACACACGTAAGGAAAATTGGGGATAATTGGTATAATTTCGGTTAATAGTTTATTAATGAAAACGGAATTGCGGTGTAGTTTGTTCCTCCAGGGATCTACGGGGCACGGGAGTTATGGCACATGATATGACATTAATGCTATTGATTGATTTTTATGTGTTATATAATTGTGCCAGTGCGCCATTAAATTGGATGAAAAAAATCAGGCTGATGATACATACACTGGTCAACACATACATAGCATCAGCTATTAATACCGTTAATTTCAAAATCCCGTTTCTCGTTATTAATGAACCAACTGCAAAATATGTAGTTTTTTTTTCGGATAAGAGGTCGTTTTTTTCTACATAGACTACTGTATTAAATCACTCATTCTCTTTTAATAAACATAATTTCTTTTTTGGCTTTCTCACAACTGAGTAAAAATATCTAAATTTAAATTGATAAAAGCAATAAAAAATTTTAACACCTTTATTTCAGCATTAAATTCAACACTATGTCATGTGATCACAAAATAAATATATTTTAATTTGTGGGGATTTTAATATTAATAATTTAATCGAATTTACCAGAAAAATCTGTTCTTTTCGACTTGCTGAATAGTT
Source organism: Kuschelorhynchus macadamiae (assembly GCA_030620095.1). Classification (NCBI taxonomy): domain Eukaryota; kingdom Metazoa; phylum Arthropoda; class Insecta; order Coleoptera; family Curculionidae; genus Kuschelorhynchus; species Kuschelorhynchus macadamiae. The sequence goes on from JAUTXW010001522.1 coordinate 167,423, forward strand.
TGAATCAGTCCCCCTCATCATTAGATTATGTAATTGCAAATCACCCAACTTTGAAGCGAACATCGCAGATCATGTGGCACAAAGAATAATATTTCATTTGAATGCCCCTCTGAATGAGCCCTTATTTTCTAACTTATATTTTTTTAAATAGTTCTTTGATTCCCAAAATAGCTTTAAACTTAATTATCAGTTATCTAAAACAGACCTTAGTCATCTGTATAATACTACAGATGCTAATGAATCATGGACTTATTTTTGACACAATTTTCTATATTTTTTAGATATAGCCTGTCCCCTAAAAAAAGTAATTATAAAGACCGCTCTTCCAAATAAAGAATGGATAAACCCAGACCTAATTAAACAGAGCGAGAATTTAAAAAAAAATTATTGGTTGTGCAGATCTTGGAACACACCGGAGTCAAAAGACCTTCACCTTCCGTAGGCTATAAGAAAAATTGACTCTTTTAGGAAATTTAAAAAGGAAGTTAAAAGTATTTTATTGAGTCGACCTTACTATTCACTGACAGAATATTTTAATGATTCATTTTAATAGTACTATTTTTCTATGTTGTTTCTAATAAGCTTAATATTTGAATCTCATTCTGAGATCTTATTTTATACATATTTTATTTTGTATAGGTTTTTATTACATGCTAAACTAATTTTTATTTAATGACTTTTTAGTGTATTTTTAAAGATTGTCCCGTGTTTTAGTATATTTGTGAAGATTGCCAGTGAATGGATAGATTGTTGTAATTGTATATTTCAAAATAATTAATTTAATTAGATTGTAATTTTTTATTTTAAGTTCTGCTTTGTTAATGAGATTTTCATCTTTTGATATTAAAGCTATATTTGACTTTGACTTTGACTTCGACTTTGTCAGACTTCGGAACACTCAGAATAATTCTCTTATGGCATTTTGCTCTTATGTGTAGTTTTCTCTTCAGGCAATTTTAGATTTTTGTTTGTTGAAGTTTTTGGCAACCCTGTACAATATTTTTTAAGTTTTATAATTCCAATAATATTTTCGGAGGAAACAGAACTTTTTATGAAGAGTAACATTTTTCGAAAAATTTTCCATTTGTTAAGAACTTTTCAGGACACGATGTATACTTACAGTGACCGGCAAAGAGTTTGCAACAAAAGGGATTTTTTCTATTATTGATTTTTCACAAATTCAAATCTTAGGTCGGATGTACAGGGTGTTCAAAAAATTTAAAATTTAGACTTCAGGATTCAGGAAAAAAAAATAAAAAATTCACTACAGCAGAGTTATAGGATACAAAATGTTATAAATAAAAGTTTTTTTATATCTAGTTAAAGAAAAAGTAAGCATTTTTCGATTTTAGAGTACACATTTTCTCTTTAATGAAACTTTTTTATTATTTATTTCCCGAAAAATTTTATTCTTGATAAAGATTGGTGCAGGCAAAACCAAAAGCTTAAATAACTCACCTCGTTTTTGTCAATTCTGCTCAAATACTGATCCTGAAGGGCTTTGTCGTGCAGTGCCCTCGCCAAGGAACCTCTAGGCCTGAACCCATTCCAAACGGTTTCGGGAATATCTTGCGCGTCGCCGTTTTCCACCGCGGTTTGAGGACATCTAGCATAGTTTTCGTTATAAATGTTGTCCTGTTGGCTTTGGCACATATCGGAAGACTGCATACTTTACTATTAGAAAATGTAAGAATTACTGTTATTTAATTATATCAGCAAATATTATGATGCATTGTGGTGCACATAAAATCGATTGGTGTCTCACTGAGAAGTCTGTGTACAAAAGTCTAAGCAGTTAGTGGGAGTCATCGTCAGTCATAAGCAGTCATCAGTCATTGTCAGTCACAGGTAGTAACAGACAGGAACGAAAAATATGAACAGTTCCAATGGCAGTTCGGAAGCAGTCGTAGGCAGAGGCCGGGATTTTACTGGCGAAAAGGTCAGGCGATGTACAGGGTGTCCCATTTTCAAAGATATTACGGGGTATCTCACTTACACGTGAAGATAGAGAGTGGCGGTTTTCGCAGTACTGTGGTACCTATTTGTAAAATGAAACATGGTACAAACAAAAATTTCATAGCCCGCTTCGTTTCTGAGGTATAGAACGAAATTTAAAATATTGTATGTTGGCTCCTCCCTCGTATCTCGCCTATCCTTTAATGCAACGCTAAAAACTGGCACTTATATAGTTTTTTTTTACGTGGAATCCAATGGCGGAGTCAGATGTTTGCTGTGAGCTGTCAGTTTTTAGCTGTAAATCAAACTTATGTTTTTAATGGGATACCCGGTATACTTTTCTTTCATTTGATTTATAAATATATATATATATATATATATATATATATATATATATATATATATATATATATATATATATATATATATATATATATATACATGAAACAAACAAGGTGTCATGTTCAGGGTTTACGTATTTCGATTTTAATACCGATACCCCCCAAGGAAACTGCCTGATGAGCCCTGCCGGGGCAAATACCACGGTAGCAGATGGCACCTTGGCCCTGGAAACAAACATAGCTCCATGTTCTGGTCGATTCTCGACAAAATGGTGAAGGAGTAATCCTTACCGTTAGTTCTTTAGTTTCTATAACTATTTACGACCAAGAACCGCACAGAAATTGAAATATCTGTTTCTCTTCTATTTTTGCACAGATGTGTCGTCTTGTGCTACAAAGTAGGTCGCATCTAAAGCGATTTAGTTGCACCATAGTACCTAAAGATAGCGTCACTGGTTACCTATTTCCCTCGTCGACTTTCGAAGTCGAATGACATGTCACCTTGTTTGTTTCAAGGTTTGAGTATTTCGGTTTTAATACCTATACCTTCCAAGGAAACTGCCTGATGAGCCTTGCCGGGGCAGATACCACGGTAGCAGATGGCACCTTGGCCCTGGCATGGCAAACATATCGTTATGTTTTGGTCGATTCTCGACAAAATGGTGAAGGAGTAACCGGTTTTTGTATTATGAGGTCTTCAGTTAGTTACATTAGAATATTACAAACATAGAAATTTTGAAAAAGCTAATCTAAATACGCTATAAATAACTTTATACACTAAGCAAAAATAAAACTAAACAAAACTTTTTAGGTATCATCTTAATATTAACATAATATTGACTCGATATTAACCCCTTAATAGATTTTTTTCATTAAAAGAACTGCTGAGAATGGTTGCCATTTTCTCGAACGCAAACGCAATGTAGACATACACTGGTTATTCTTTTCAAATCATTTAAAATACTTATGAAAAGTTTTTGCGAGTTTTGAAACGCCGCATTAGTCATAGTACGAAGTTTATATCAATTGTGCGATGAGGAGTATTATAAATCCTATTCTGCAAATAATCTCATAGAAAAAATCTAGAACGGATAGGTCGGGCGACCGTGGAGGTCATCTAATTGGTCCGTTATTACCGATCCATTTTTGCGGAAAAAAGGTCGAACAATTCGGGCATTGTGAGCGGGTGCACCATCCTGTTGGAAATAAATCCTGTTAAGATAAGCTAAAGAGACTTTATCTAATAACACAGCTATAACATCTTCGAAAGACCGCCTTCATAAATTCTGTATTGTATTTGTCGCCCCAAAATGAAACAAATCCACATCTCTTTCGTGGTTGTTTTCTTGAGACAAATTTTAAAAATACCTGCACTCGAAAAGTAGAGCTCGTCGGACCATATTATAGATATGACAAATGTATTCCAAATACCTGTTGGAAAACAGCGAATATCGTTCTGTATTCCCAAGATGTATATCGTGTAGGATTTTATTCTTGTGTGGTCTATATTTATATTTGGGTCTATATTCTTTGGACGCGTGTCTTGGGAACACAAACTTCCTGCTCTAGAACTCTACATGATTCTGAAGGCGTTGCCTGCCATGCCAAAACGTTGACTTGGTCCCTATCCCGATTTTTCCTGTTAAATATAGCTGGGAAGCTTCACGGAAGTATTCATTGCTCTGTGTAACATGTCATATTTTCAAAATGTTGATAATTTTCATTTTTAGCCATCCTCAGTGTGGTATTTAAAGGGGGGCAAAGGGTGTCAATGCCCCCCCCCGAGCTCCTAACCCAAGCAAAATGTTTGAGTAAAAATAATTTTTCCCCCTTCCTGTATTGTAAGCAATCTATTTTGACACAGCCTTGATGGACGCAAGTTACTCAACAAGGTATTGGTTGTCGTTTACAAAAGGATGTAAGTCAACTTACATCCCCTACGAAAATAATAATCTAAAATTATTATAAGTAGCTTTAATTTTTGATTTCATCAACATATTACAAAAATCTGGTGATATTAATTGAAATGAATATTAATGGTACAATTATTACAATTATTCACATTATTAACAAAATTTGGAAACACGTTTTCTCGTTTCTTCTCGATGTGTATTATATTTTCTGACTCTACATATCCTTCATTTCTAACCAAGGTTTCTGTCACTGTTGAAGCACTGCAAGAGACTTCTGGCTGGGTCTTATTGTATAAAATTTTATTCCCTACTTCCTTTTTATTATTGAGGCTTTCGGCTATGTAACTTTCCGCAATAGTAGCGGATTTCCATCCACCATGTCGCTTGATAGCTAATACATCAACTCCAATATTTGCTTATAAAGTTGCCGACGTTCTTCTAGAAGAGTATCCAGTATACATTTTGAAGTTCTCGAACTTTAGAAATTTCGCAATTTGACTTGGAATTGACAAAAACGTATTTTTCCAGACAGGCTGGTTTAAGCACTTTCCATTTTGATATCGCATAAAGAAGCGCAGATTAATAGTCATGTGGGATCTTGTATCAATGTACTGTTGAATTATTTTGAAATGACAAACCTGAGTGTCATCACTTTTTGTCACTGTAAATGACTGATGAAAAAAGTCAAGAATGGTCACAATTATGACTTCCTTGACTTATTTTAACATTGTCCATTTTCATTTCACAAAGTTCATTAGAACGGCACGCTCCAGCAACTCCCATTACCATTACGACCTTCATAAATAAGTATATGTGATCGGGGGCTTCAAGCATGAACTTATTCACATCTTCCCTGTTAAACACAATCGATTTTTTGGGTGTATAACCATCATTTTTTCTTTTCAAAAATGCTCGAAATTTTGGGTACTTAGAAATATCTATATTTTCCTCTATAAAAAGGGTGGACTTCAACATCGAATACTCACACCATAAGCTTGATTGCGCTTGATGGAAACTTCAATATAGCACTTTTTTCGTGGAAATACGCCAAAAACAAGGTTTTAGCCGCAGTTAGGCAGTAGCCGTCTTGCTTTGGCACCAATTCTTAAAGGATTTATATGCTGCTTCATACCTTTTTTTCGACTTTTCCGGTAGTAGAGATAAACAAGCAATATTCACTGATTCTTCTATGTCTAAAACATCAATTTTGTCCACACAGAATCAAACAATTCGACTTCTTCAAACTTTTCGCTTTGAATTGTCAACTTGACGTTGTTGAAAAAATTAAAACTGCTTATGTTGCTCTGGCAACGGATCACGGCTGCCTTCATAATTCATTGAGAATGCTATCGAATGTAATGATAATGAAAATCCAAAAATATACCAGCATTTTCTTGTAAACATACAATACAGGGAGGGGGAAAAATGTTATATACTATATGGGATGTAAGTACATTAACCAGTCTCGAACTTTTTTGTCATCCCTCGCTATTGCTCGGGCGCAAACTCGTCCTCGACTGGTAAATGTTACTTACATCCCTTATAGTATAAATAACTATTAATGCATTACCACGGATTATACACATGTGATCTTTTTTTTTAGTCGAGTCCTAGTCGTTATTAAGCTTATTTGCTTATGTCTCGGCTTGTGTTGTGTTAAACAGAAACCAATTGACCATTCTTTAGTTGCCAAATATAAATCTTGCCCCCCCTAGGCAGGTACTCTAGATACGCCACTGGCCATCGTAAAAAAACAATATTTCACACAAAATGTAAATTTAGCAACTGACAGGTCTTGAAAAAGGCTTAACAAATGATGGTTCATTATTCTAATAATCACGGCCTACTAATACTTATTATACTATACTCAACAAGAGTATCGTATAGGGGTACATTTTGTGAAATTATGAATTTTAGGTTTATTATTTAAAATACATTTCATGTAATTTCATGGATTCTGCGTAAAAAAGATATAAGCCAGTTTAGCTTTGCGATATAAGATACGAGGGGAATCCCAAAATGCAATATTTTCAATTTCGCCATGTACCTAAAAAACGAAGCGGGCTATGATAACTTCGTCAATACCATCTATCATTTCACAAAAAAGTAGCACAGTACTGCGAAAATCGAAAATCCCTATCTTTACTAGTGAGATATCCCGTAATATCGAAAATGGGATACCCTGTACAAAATATAGCCTCACCCCTCGGAGTTTTTGACTACACAATTATGAGGAAAAAATATTTATAGGTAAATGGGCGAAGAAAAATCGCTCGAAATTATGTTCAACTTCGAAAAATGACCGCTAGGGGACGTAAGAGTAATGCAAACATGGAAATACCGATTTTCTCTTGAATTTTCCTAATTAAGGTTTATCGAAAATATAAGCATTGTATTCTTCAGGCAATTATGCTACTTTTTGCTATTTATCATTTTTTTTTATTTTCAATAATAAACTGGTGGGGGAAGGTCAAACTTTTTTTGTTTCAAACGATTATATCTCTGTTTTGGATGAACTGCTTTTTTATCTTCACTTAGAGCTATTAACAGTAGCGTAATGATTTTATTAGTGCTCACTAAAAGGCGTTTTTTTTATAATTTCTCAAATAATACCAATTTTCTCAAAAAAATCAAATGGTATGATATAACTTTTTTGTCATAATTTAATTTAAGGTTTGTTTTATAAAAGGTAGCGAATAGTCAAATAAAAAATCCAGGTCCGTCTTTAATTTAAAAAAGTTGATGATGGTCGCCCGAATCCGAAACGTCGTAACTTCACCAATTTGTAGAGTAGAAATAGTGACAATGCTGAAATGAAAATTATTTTCATCTATCAATTCAACTAAACCGGAAATGATAGAAAAACCATAAAAGCTATTTTTTTATTTTTTTTAGTTTCTCTAGAGTTGTAAGATGAAAATAATACTAACTTTTTCTCCTCTGAAAATTGGTGAGGTTAGTTTTTCATTACGACGTTTCGGATTCGGGCGACCATCATCAACTTTTTTAATTTAAATACGGACCTGCATTTTTTACTTCATTATTCCATACCTTTTATAACATTCAGTTAAATCATGACAAAAAGTCATATCGTACCTTTTAATTTTTTTGAGAAAATCCGTATTATTTGAAGAATTACGAAAAAACGCCACCTAGTGACCACTAATGATACATTACGGTGTAGTTAATAGCTGTACGTGAAAAACAAAAAAGGCGCTTTTTGTGACATAAAGTTCAATGTAATGGGTTCATCCAAAACAGCGATATAAACGTTTGTAAGAAAAAAAGTTTAACCTTACCCCATAACTTTATTATTGAAAGTAAAAAAAAAAGATAACTAGCAAAAACCAGCATAATTCCCTGAAGAATACAATGCTTATATTTTCGATAAACCATAATCAGGAAAATTCAAGATAAAATCGGCATTTCCATTTTTTAGTTGTTAGCGACCCCTAGCGGCCATTTTTTCGAACTTGAAAATAATTTCCAGGGATTTTTCTTGGTCGATTTCCTCATAAATACTTTCCCCATAATTGTACAGGGTGTCCGGATTTGGTTGCAAAAGCAGGGTATCTCGCTTATTTTTAAAAATAGAACCTTGCGGCTTTCACGAACCTGAGCTAATTTTTTGTGAAACTCATGAAGCCGTAAACAAAATTGGGACCCCCCTCGTATATCGGTTATCCTTTAACTTAACGCAAAGGGAAAAATTGCTGCTTATGCAGTTTTTTTACGCTGGATCCAGTGGCGTAGTCATATTTTCCATTTGAGTTGTTATTTTTTAGATATGACCCAAACTTGTGTTTTTTTAAATGGGACACCCTGTATATTTGGCCAGAAATTGATTTATCCTTTTAAAAGCTTCTCAAAAATATATAATAGTAGGGGTCTATTTTAATAAACAACAACAAAAACTAATTTTTATAATTATCATTCCAAATTTTGCAGTAGGCCATGCAAAACAATGCTGCCTTTTATTTAAAGTCGTTAACAATATCTACATCCTAACAATAAATCAAAATAAATATGTAATTAAATCTATTTATCAAAATATGTATTGATAATATCGCACCAAAAAAGTACCACCTACCTAGATTTATGTAACACAAGAACAAAACAATAATAAATTATTATGTAACAAGCCTTTCAGCAAAAATCAACTGTCGTATAAGAACTACAGTAACCAAGGAAATCAAAAGAACTGTTCAAACTGATTTCCATTTTGTTCTATGCATGCTTCGCACAATTTTCGTATTCGTTTTAGGGAATTAAGCAAAATAACGGGATGATTTTGTAAATAGCGAAAATTTTCTCTTATTGCATTTCATAAATCTTGGACACTATCATAGTGGTCTTGTAAATTCTATTTTCCAGATATCCCCATAGAAAGAAATCTAAAATCGACAAATCTGGGGACCTAGGGGGCCATCTTATAGGTCCATTTGTTCCGATCCATTGATTGGTAAAATTATTGTCCAGAAATAATCTCGTCATTCCAGAATTGTGTGCAGGAGCACCGTCCTGTTGAAAATAAATTTCGTTAATTTGCGCTAGAGGAACATCGTCAAGTAATTCAGGTATAGTTGCCTATAAAATTTCTATATAGCGATTGGCTGTTAGATTTCCCTCAAATATATACAATTTTATATGTGTTCCTACTATGAAGCAGGACACATTTAGACCAAACCTGTCCTGCTGTCTTCTGTGAAATATTTGGTGTTGATTTTCCTGGGACCAGAATCTACTATTGTGCCTATTGAGTATACCAGAATTACTGAAATGTGCTTCGTCTGATCATATAACCTTCCTTTAAAATCTCTAACCATATCGCATCTTTCTCGAAACCAATTGCAGAAGACTACCCGACGCTCTGCATCCCCTGGCTGTAAGTGCTGCACGAGCCTGAATTTGTATGGGTGGTATTTGCGCTTTTTTAGAATTTCTTGAACTCTAGTTTTTGGAATCCCTATGCTCTTTTCACTGGCCCTAGAAGAGTTTATAGGGTAAGCTTCTGCATTAGCCAAAACCAACAACATGGAAATAACATAGACCCAGTTGTTTACATTTTGGAGGAATCCAACATTAACCCTGGTTTGCCAAACCGTTACTGTGGCCCGATTATAACGGATATCATCCTTTATACTATTACCTAAATAAACAAGGAATTCCAGAAATTCCCAGTATAAATTTCCATATAGAATATTTTAAAACTGATAATTAAATAGCTTATTATAAATAACTCAAACCGAATCTGTTTTAATTGTAATTTAAATCTTGTGTAATTATTATTCCTTATTTCAAGAAATAAAGCCCAGAATAATCGGCAACGTCGGAATTCTACCTTTTTTGAGTATACTACAGATTTCTTTCGGGATCATTCGGAAGACGCCGAAGACGATCGTAGTCATTCATGATTTCGACCTATTTGATGCGCGGCGTTGTAATTATTCTAGTTGGTGAAATAAGTGTTTTTCAGAAATCCAAGTGTTTTGTGTGGCTATTTTCAAGAATCTGTTTAAAAACTTTAAGAAAATGGTGCGAACTTGCTTTATTTGCAGAAAAAGAAACGATTTAAACCCAGAAGTTTGTTTTCGAAGGCAAGTAAGGTTATGTCATACCAGTGCTGTAGTTGAAGGGTAAAATCACCGTCCAATAGCGTTCTTATATTTGCAAATGAAGTATTGTTTTTGTATTGCACATTTCCGTTGGGCTTAAATTAATTTTTTATAACTTCAACTTATCTATAAAGTCGAAGACAATGATGATAAACGGAGTACAGCGTTTTGCTAATTTATATATTTGTGAAAAGTCTCAAATATTCCTCTAAAATTTATTAAACCACCTTTTTTGAGGGGTTAATAAACAACATAAATATACTATTTGGACATAGGTACTAAATTTTAATTGAGTAAGCTTTAAGACACACTATTTTATGTTGTCATTAATTACTCCAGGATGGTTTGCATTTTGGATGAAAATTTCAAGGAATATTTAGGGTAGTGTCGGAGTTCTCATATAGCAAGCATATATAAAAAATGAAAATAGCGCAATAGCGTTACTTTTCAATTTTTCATTTACTATAGATTTTCTTTAATGAATTTGAAATGCTTTAATTTATTGCCTAAAAATTTGGTTTTTAAAAATAAGTAATCAAAAAAGTAAATAAATACCATCCTGAGGTACATTATCCCAACTAGGGAGAATCTGTTTTTATCAGGTGATTTCGGTAATATAAATAATAATATAATATATTTTAATGAATGTTAAAAATATTAAACATCTTGGCACACAATATTTATATTGTCAATAAGTGAAATGTATAGCGGGGAAGGTGGATGGTGGGGAAAAAAGGGGGTAAATTGAGGGATAAATACTGTAAAGATATTGTTTTTCATAATATGGTTTTTGTGTTTTTTAGGGACACGAAGTTCAATTTTGTATTCATATTAATATTGGGCCATGTTTATTGCTGATTTTCTGTAAATATGAATAGATCCATTACATGTAAAGGTGGTGCATTTTTATATAATATTACTTGCCGCGAGTCTGGCAAACTTTTAAAAGTAGTGGACCCAAATTTTTACCTAACTTCGCGTAAATAGAACTAAAATGTGTTGGAAAAAGGGTGAACTCAAAATGTTTTGAAAAACAAACCCGATTTCAAAAAAATAGGTTGCATTAAAAAGTGATAAATTATATTTTATTACATATTTCCTATGAAGTCGGTGATAAGCTGATAAAGAAAGGTATTAAATAAGCATTATACTCTTGGTATAGACATCAAAACACAAAGTGGGTCCATGTAACAAAATGTAGTTTTATCTTCATCTTTAGTAACAATAGTAATAAGAACTCACCCTGTTATTGGTTGTATTTTGTCATGGAAATGCTTGTTCTTTAATGACTAAGCTTATTGCTAATAATAAATATTGCCACATGAACCATTACATAAATATGTCTTTTGCAGGCAAACCTGTCAAAACCAATTCAATAACAAAAAAATTATTAAGAAGAATGCTTTTTTTTTCACTTGTTGCTAGCCCCCCTGCAAGTGCAACAAAATATGAAAAAAAGTTGCAAAAAACTAGTTATTTGCCAATATCTATTAAAACATTGCAGGTAGAGCAATTATGAAAATGTAAAAAATTATAGGTATATCTTGAGCAAATAGGACGTTGGCGACTTTTGCTTAATATTTTTAGGTTTTGTATATTTAATAGTATTTTAATAAATAAGTGCTTAGTCACTTTGTTAATATCGAGGTTAATGTGGTGTTATCTTCCATAGAGGGTCTGGAACCATATTGCTATATTAAAAATCTGGATTTCTTTAATCATAAATGTTTAATTCATTATTCATCCCTTTTTAGTACTTTCTCGAAATTCTAAAACTACTTTTAATGAGCGTTTGCTTAAAAGTTTTTCTTTTTTTGAGAATTCTAAATATTCCTCACTATCAAAATCGAATATTTTTTGGAGGTAATTTTTTTCAATCCCCAAAGGTAAATTCCATAATTTTCTTATTCCTTAAAACGTGTTTTGTATACGTAAAGATAAGAACTTCAAAATTGTGTGAAAATGGATCACGAAGAGAAATTTTCAGCAGCTACCATATATTCTAAGATTAATAATAATAATTTTTGTTGGAATTATCATAAATTTGGTCTCGGCACGCATTCGCAATTTTGCTTATGACAGGAGATTTTTGTGGAAGAAAAATGATTCTTTGCAATCGCAGAATGTCTAACAGTGTAAAATTGGGCTTGTTAAAAAACCCGTCAAAAAGTTAGAATTTCAAAAAATAGCCTGCTATCTAATTTTCCTGAGGTTCGAGTTAAAAAAAATAGCTCTAGTAAGCAGAGCCAATACGGAACTGCTAATCAGCAGTTATTGGAATTCTAGTTTCGTAGGTTAAATTATGTAAAAACTCCTAAATATTTTTAGGATCACGCGCGGGGGAGGGGGGATCCGGACCCCCCCTGGACTACGTGCCTGGTCTTTTGTCACAGATAATTATTGATACAATTATATTAAATCAGCTTCTTGATAACTTAAAGTTTTATATATATATAAAACTTTGTTTTATTTTTATAAAGCACGTGTCCGGGTGAAAATTTATAAAGTGCAGCAGCACCACTTTCAACATTGTTATTTAAATTTAATATAATATTATAAACATTAAGTTTTAAATATAGTGTGAAATATTATACAGGGTGCTTTATTTTGCATTTAATGCATTTATTTACTTTTTTTTATTGATTTCATGATAAAAGTTGGTGGTTCAAATATATATTTTATAGTAATAAACTTTAGATCAGGATGTTCAAAAAAGTGGATTTCACTAACCATTTCAAAGAAATAAAAGTTTTCTGACGATAGTTTTAAGGGCCATAAAAAATCGTAAATATAAACTGAGTAAAATTTTTTATATTACAGTTATGGAGATATTTAAGGTCAAACAGCAAAAAAACATTTTTCTATTTAAATCTTTCTATAGCTATTACTAATATGACATAACTAATACTAAACCTTTATTTACGATTTTTTACGGTCGCGGCAGTCACAAAAATTTTAATTTTTGAAATACACTTTTTCGTATTTTTTTAATGCCCTGTATATCTGACTTAAAGTTAAATATTGTGAAAACTATTTTTTCGACAAACACAAGTTTTATCAAGAAGAAAGTTTTTCGAGAAATTGATAATAAAAAAGTTCCAATTTAGTGCAGACTTTTCCACGACATAATATCTAAATTAATTGTGTTCAAGTTATTATTAAAACTCTCACTTTTGCAATATGAAGTCGTTCCTGTTCATCTTAGAACAAAAAACTGTCGTATCCACCGTACTAATATTTGGGCTCAAAAAAATATAGCAAATAATACATTATCTCAAAAATAGCTACGCCACTGGTAAGCTTCGCGAAGATATCTGATAGCGTTGCAATTTTCACCGCAAACTATTCTTTATGCGATCAGTCCGTTTTTTTTCCACTCATACACAACAACAAATTGATGTTTGATTCTATTTATTTCTTTTTTATGAATGAAATGCTGGGTCTATTTCTTTTTGACGTCATTGGCCAAAACCGTAATTTCCTCAGCCTCCCGATTTTCTTTATTATATGTTTTCGTACGAGGTTTGATAAATGATCCGTGATTAAGTAAATTCTTTTTTATCCGATAAAAAGTGGATATATTAGGTTGCCTCCTTTCTGGATAATATCTAAATAAAAATTAAGCAATAGTATTTCAACATACCTAAAAATTAACTATTTACCTGTTAAAATACATCTCAGAAGCCGCTTCAACATTTTCATTACTTAATATAAAACAAGCTAACATATCGTACTTTTCATAATGTTCGAAAGTTTGGTTTTCTTCCATAATAATACAAATATATTTTTACACAATAAATATATACAAAAAACTAGCGTTATATTTTATATACGCGTACAAAATTGGGAAATGTCATTTGCTTCCAAGAAAACAAAAGAAAACGGCATCGTTTTGCATGGCCTACTACAAAATTTGGGATGATAATTATAAAAATTAGGAGTTTTGTTGTTGTTTATTAAAATAGACCCATACTATTACATATTTTTGAGAAGCTTTTAAAAGGACAAATCAATTTCTGGACAAATATACAGGGTGTCCCATTTAAAAAAACACAACTTTGGGTCATATCTAAAAAATAACAACTCAAATGAAAAATATGACTACGCCACTGGATCCAGCGTAAAAAGCAGCAATTTTTCCCTTTGCGTTAAGTTAAAGGATAACCGAGATACGAGGGGGGTCCCAAAATGCAAAATTTTCTATTTCGCCTTGTATCTCATAAACGAAGAAGGCTATGAAAATTTTGTTTACAGCTTCATGAGTTTCACAAAAAATTAGCTCAGGTTCGTGAAAACCGCAAGGTTCTATCTTTAAAAATAAGCGAGATACCCTGCTTTTGCAACCAAATCCGGACACCCTGTACTGTTACGTGCATCTATCTTGTTATGTATTAGATTAGCTCAGGTTCGTCGATAAAACCATCAACTATTATTTAAGTTATAAAATCACACTCATTTTTTAAGTTCTACGTTAAGAAAGCTTGATAGAAGTAAATATAATAAAAACCTGAAAAAGGTCAGGTTAGGATTGGTTAGGTGCCGTAAAAAAAAACGCCTAGTGAGCGAACAAAATTCTTAGTATATATTAAAAAAGATTTTTTTTAAAGAAACTCTATACTGTTACGTGGATCTACGCCGTTAGGCAGCAAGGTTGTAAAAAGGTATATTAAAGAAATCCGAGCATTCTACATTAGTTCGTGGTTCCCCGGTATAAGTACTCCACTGAAAACTTAAAAGAAATCTTTTCTTTAAGAAAATACCATGCCATTTGTTGGACATGGCGAATTGAGAAAATATATTTTTCCAGGAAATATATATAAAAAAACTAAATAAAATAGTATCCTTATTAAAAAAACATGCGATTAAAATATGAATAATTAAATAGTTAAAGAACTTGACAACGAGAAATAAATAGATCATCAAGGTAGGTATCTATTTCTATTCCATGCAAACATCAGTCGCAGCCTCGATCTTTAAACCGGGTTTTTAATAGACCCAACATACAAGACTTCGCTCATACTGCAGCCACAACCGTTCAAAACAACATTTAAGGTTACATGGGAAAACTTACGAATTGTATCGATTTGGTCCTGTAATTTCACTGAAAACCGCCGGAAAAGGGCGCGTCGAACGTTTTAAAATAATGTCTCGTTCACTGACAAGTCAAACATTCTCTAGAAAATCTAAAAAAACTAATATTTGTCAATAAAAACAATCAACACCGCGAAAGCTCACTGCCCGTCGTCGATTTATGAGAAACTGCGACGTTGCCACGTTGCTGGAGCCAAGTTTCCAACGTAAAGATCGTTCCTCATGTTGAGAAACATCAGGAGTTAGGAAACTAATCTCATTTTTGTTTAGATTATGCGAACATATTTGTAAATGAAAAGATTATACTTAATTTATTTGAAATTTTTTCTTAGATGCGGCTGATTTTCAGGAAGTAATATTAACGGTAGCCTATATGTTTAGTCGCGATTTTCCAAACCGGCATCTACGTAACATGATCAGATGTTTGAAATGTTTAGGAGAACGCGCGACGAGCGGGTCGATTTGAAATGGATAGTGAAAGTCAAGCGGGCTGTGGCAAATTTAGAACGAATATACGAGGGAACGTATATTCATTGAATGTAGTAATTAATTTTTAGGTTCATAGATACAAAATTCAGAAAATGTACAGGAGACAAGTGTTTTTTTTAGGTGTAGTAAAATGCTGTTTGAGTAACTATAATACATATATTTGAATGTATTAAATGCTTAAGACAAAGTACAACCGACTTTTATACCTTGTGCCACAAATTACTGAATCAGCATTACAACATTCTTGTCCAGCATATTAGAATGAAATTCAGTCTATTGAGTCCGGTATTTTCAACATGCACTGCTTTCTAATTTTATAGGGAGTTAAGGCTCAGTGTTGTCCACCATGCTGAAATGTATTTCAAACATTGTAGAGCAGGCATGGGCAAAAATTAACCGGTTTTTGTAATAACCGGTATTTGGCAAAAAATTAACCGATTTTTATACCGATATTTTTTATTTCGGTTTAACCTAATAATCGGTTTTTGTACAGTATGACCGTAATTAAAATAACCGGATTATACATTTTCTGCAGTTTGCAAAAAATATGTATGCGAGAGTCTTAAACATATGCAAGAGGCATGTTTTTGTCCGTCTTAAGGTTATTTCACTCACAAGACACATTGTTTTTCACTGTTTTTTACACATTAAAGAGAGTAACGATATTTTTGGCAGTAGTTTAAGATATTTAAAATACAAATGTTATTACTTTTGTTTCTTTGTTTTGTTTTTTTGCACTACAATAATTAATAACCCTGAAAACCAACTAACCAACCGACAAAACAAATATCCAAGTATGAACAGCTGATCATGCATCAAGTAAACAAAAGTCTGTGCGCAGGCTGTTTTAGAAAGCACTCTAGGTCAAGCAAGTCATCAAGTATTTGATATGCAAATCTTTGATTTAACTGTGACATTGATGGAAATAATCTTAACCTGTAATAGTACACGCATTTTATCATTTGATTTACAATAATTACTGAAGGGGGCAGGAGGGGTTATTGGAATACCCGGTTATTTAATTGATGGTATATGTTTCAGGTTAAGTTATTTTTTTAAAATACTTGTTATTCAAAAACCGGTTATAAATAAATAACCGCCCATCCCTATTGTAGGGTTTTTGCTCGGGTTTTTGTTATAAACCAGTGACGTTTGGGGATCTACGGATTCAACAGTGATTTTAAGATGGTCTGAAGGAGAGTCATGTTAGACAACCGTATGAGAAGTGACGTATTTTTCGCTATAAAAAAAAGGAGTAATTCCGGTTAACTAATTTCCTCGAAATGAGTTGCATCTGCAACCACGGTGTAGTTATCGTTATAAATTTGAGGGGATAGTATTGACATTTTAAAATCCTGGAGCGATACAAGGTTGGTCTAATTAAAGCAAAGTTGCGGAATTTAATTTATTACTTCTTATCTTATTACATTTTTAACAAGTGTATTTAAAATTATCCTTCTTGAATTTGGCAAGATTCTGGTTTTCCTTCTCTCTCACACATTATCTCTCCTGTTCTATTCAAACATTAATTGTGATACATCGTTGGCTTTAAGAGATCGAACGTTTGTTAAAAATAAAATGAAAAATCGAGGTTCGTATTTAAAAAAATTAAGTTAATGAAGAGGCTTCGATGACGAAACGTGGAATTTAAAATACCACTGTATTATCTTGTAGAAAAAGAAAAGTGGCAATAAAGACGTAAAGTTTATTTTATAATATCTCTTCAAATGCAGCCTGAAAAAAAATTTAAAAAAATCACTATTTTCGGTTTTTTTACGGATATCTTCGGAAGTAGTGGGAATTTTCCAACTTTGCCAACGGCATATTATTCGACATTAAATTTCGCAATATGCGGAACATAATTTGCGATAGGCTAAAACCATATTTGATGCCAAAGATCGTAAAGGAACAAGCAGGATTTGTCCCCGGAACGGGCACAAGAGAATAGATACTATACACTAAGCAACTCATCGAAAAAGCCAAAGAATATAACGTTCCCATGTTTCTCTGTTTCGTCGACTACTCCAAAGCAATCGACAAGGTAAAATGGAGCTCTCTCTGACACATTCTTGTTGAGATGAGTACAACGCCCCACTTAGTGGAACTGATTCGCAATTTATACCTATGCAATACAGCAAAAATATGAGTCAATGACGTATACTCCACACAATTTCAGTGGCGGCTATTCAGGTGAAGTAGGTGAAGTGCTACTTCACCAGGAAAAATAAACAATCAAACATCTACTACTACAACTATATTTATTATATATCTTTTAAAATTTAAGTTTTTACATTCATTTATTTACCTAATTGGCAAAAAATAAACTGTACATGTCGAATAAATATTTTACTTGACCATTGGAGGCATGTCTTTTTAAAACTTTTAGTCGAACTTTATTATAACAACTATAGCAGTGGCGCAAACCACTTCGACTTTGCTGGAGGTGCTATGTTTAGTTTACGATTTTCCTACTACGTTGCCATGACAACGCGTTCGCTATGACTTCGAGCACATGGAAGAGAAACTTTCTTCCCGCTTATTCGTTGCAAAGGATACTAAGAAGAAATCTCCTACTTGTATCTCTCTAGCAATATTCTGAGTTTCAAATGTAGGCGATTCCTTATCTTCAGAACTCTCAGTATGGATGAAGAACTATCAATATCAAATTCGACAGACTTGAAATTTGCCATCTCTGACACTTCCGAGATATTATTATTAATTATAACACCATTTCCAAGCACCACATCCACACGTTTGCCTCTGTTTGTGCCAGAACTATCTGCACCAAGTCGGGATTTTTCTAAATAGTTTTTGAAAGCAGCCATCCATGATAGATCTGCATCGTTTTCTTAGCCGTTAATGTATGATTCTTTAGGAATTTGGTCTAAATTTCTTCAATGGTTTCCTCCAGTAAACAAGGGAATTCATTGCTGGGTAGAACACCTCGATTAAAGCAATTCCAATTGCCCAACACCTGCCTTGATTTGTTTTTGATCAGTCTGAAAAACTTACATATAGGAACTGACACAAATGTATTGAGTTTGGTGGTAGTATCATCATCATCATCAACAGCCTTTTCATCCACTGCTGGATATCGGCCTACCTCTCGCATATACCTATACTGTGTGTCTTAGCTGTAATTTACACAGGTATATGGGACCTACAGTTTTTCGTCGAATCCGAACGACACTATTTGAGAGGTGATTTTAGCGTATTACTGACGGAGCGCGCAAGCACCAACCCATCAGAAGACGCGCGCAGTATGTATTCTTAACAAAGTGTGCATTTGGTGACAGGCAGCTAGACAAATTATCCTCTATGATGGCCTTTGCGCCATTACGTTTTTTTAAAATATTGTAATAAAATATTTAAGAACCAATCTTCGAACATCGTTAAGTCAAACCAACCACTGGCGTTCCGATTATATCCTCCACCTTTCGTCCAAGTCGGATAAATGTGTTTAGCGTTGTAGACTATATATGGAGGTAGTAGTGTTTCGCCTAATTTTTCTCCACACCACTTTACCAGTTTATTTCTGTATCACACTTATGTACAGGGTGGTCCACTTAAGATGCTTCTATACTTTATCTCAATAAATAAGACACTGAGAAAAAAAAGTTAAAAAAAGTATTTAACCCTAAGTATATTTTTTATTTATAATATTTTTATGTATACAGGATGTTCCATTGTGCCAGGACAGTAACCAACTTTTTTCTTTTTAATGTAATGGTATGAATATTTTTAGAAATTCTAATTCTACGCTTGATTTTCAGTATTTTTTGTCATCATAGCGTACGAAATTTTGAGTTGTTAACTGTAATTAACTTTTCTAATTTCTTTCGGAAAAACAGGTTTTTGGAAAAATGTGATTTTTTCACACCTGAAGACTAAAATTTTGAATTTTGGTTATGGGTCCATGGGTGTGGTTAATATTTAATACTCTGACCTATCAAGAGCGAAAATCCATTATACAGGGTGGTCACAAATGACCATAAAAAAATGTTTTTGTAACTAAATAAACTTAATTTTTTAAAATGGAACACCCTGTATTTAGCACTTTTATTGTGTTTGGGATTTAACTCTGCATAATTACATATATATAGTTTATATTTCAAAAATTGGTAGTTTAGGAGTTATGACCAATTTTCTATAATAATTCGGGTATTTTTGTTAAGAATCTAACTAAACCTAAATAATATCCTATTCTAAGTTTATTTTAACATTATAATTAAATTTAACATTGAATCAACAAGTAATGCAAGAAAGAAAGTAACTAATTACTTATTACAAAACATTTTCGACATAACCCCCGTCTTTGGCAATACAAGTAGTATACATGGTTTCAATTCTCGCAATAGCATTTCTAACCGCATCGGTTGCATTTAGTCTTTCTACCTCCTGCCTAATTCTCCTTTTTAAATCTTGAACAGTATTACACCTATTTTTATACACCACGTTTTTTAGGTTGCCCCATAAAAAAATCCAGGGGTTTTAAGCCGGGGCTCCTCGCTGGCCAATCTATGGTCCCGTACCGACCAATCCAAAATGGAAACCGTTGAATCAAACAATTTCTAACAGGCATTACAGTGTGATATGGAGCACTATCTTGTTGATAAACAAGCTCTTTTTTAATATCGTTCGGAAGATTGTCAATTAACGGAAATATTTCGTTCTCCAACAAATTTAAATACCTCTCACCATTCAGAACAAAGTCATAAAATACTGGAGCTATTATTCGATCACGGATAATACCACACCACACATAAACACTTCTCCGACCCTGTTTTTTCATTTCTTTTACACGACGTTCATTTGAGTTACACCAGTAGTGAGTATTTTTTCGGTTGAACATGCCGGCTGTATTGAAAATTGCCTCATCGGTAAATAAAATATTTTTAAACACGTCAGTTTCAAAATGGTGGTCAATCCTGAGAGAACAATAAAAAAGCCTTGTTTGAAAGTCTTGTTGGGATAATTCCTGAACTGGTAAAAATTTGAACGGCTGGTAGTTATTATCAGTTAAAATCCTTTGAACACTAGTCTTACTAATTCCCGGTAGATCTCGCGATGCATCTCTTTACGAATTTTCGTTGTTTTCTTCAAAATACAGAAGAATTTCTAATTGCTTTTCTTCTGTTAGGACAATTTTTGGGCGCCGTTTTTGTTTATTGATTAACACTCCACGTTCAAGATCACGAACAATTCATAAAAAAATATGCTTCGTGGGTACCCGTCTTGCAGGATACGACAACCGATACTCCCGCAGGGCTAATGCTGGACTCTTATTATTTCTTATGTAACCTTCATGAAGATTTAAACGCTCTTCGACACTGTATAAAGCCATTTTTCCAGAGTTAGAGGCAACTAAATGTCAAATAAAAACTGTTTATTTATTGGTGTCTACGCAACAATTTTACTAGTTTAGTTTTTCCATGGATATCTTGTAAAATTAAGACGCGTTTAGAAATGCTATTATTGCGAAAATTAAAACCGTAACCGTAATATTATACTACTTGTATTGCCAAAGACGGGGGTTATGTCAAAAGTGTTTTGTAATAAGTAATTAGTTACTTTCTTTCTTGCATTACTTGTTGATTTAATGTTAAATTTAATTATAATGTTAAAAAACATAGAATAGGATATTATTTAGGTTTAGTTAGATTTTTAACAAAAATTCCCGAATTATTATAGAAAATTGGTCATAACTTCTAAACTACTAATTTTTGGAATATAAATTATATATATGGAATGATGCAGAATTAAATCCTAAACACAATAAAAGTGCTAAATACGGGGTGTTCCATTTAAAAAAAATTAAGTTTTTTTGATGGTCATTTGGCCACCCTGTATAATGGATTTTCGCTCTTGATAGGTCAGAGTATTAAATATTAACTACTCCCATGGATCCATAACCAAAATTCACAATTTTAGGCTTCAAGTGTGAAAAAATCACATTTTTCCAAAAACCTGTTTTCCCGAAAAGAATTATAAAAGTTAATTTTTCTCAAAAACTACTCAAAATTTCGTATGCTATGATGACAAAAAATACTCAAAATCAAGCGTAGAATTAGAATTTCTAAAAATATTCATACCATTTCATTAAAAAGAAAAAAGTTGGTTACTGTCCTGGCACAATGGAACACCCTGTATACATACAAATATTATAAATAAAAAACATTCTTAGGGTCAAATACTTTTTGTATTTAACTTTTTTTTCTCAGTGTCTTATTTAATGAGATAAAGTATAGGAGCATCTTAAGTGGACCACTCTGTACGTTAGTACACTACAATGTGATGAGTAGTTTTTAAGCTATTCCGCGAACTGACAAGCAGTCAGACAAACTGACAAATGGACTGAGGGAATTAATAAAACATATTTTTTGAGTTCTAGGGAAGATATGTAAAACCTGAGGGTGTGATTTTTTTTAGATTACAAAATATTTATTTGGCCGCTATACCCTCATTTTGTTCCGCCATCTTGAAATAGTATATGACATTTTTTGTATTAAAACCACGAGCCATCAGGCGAGTAGTTTTGAAAAATGTCATGAGCGAATTTAGAAAATTATTTTATTTATTATTTACAATATTGAAAGTGCAGTTATTGTAATAGGTATTGGTTTGACCATCCTTTATTCCAGCTGATGTCGGTGAAGTTTTTAAAGTTGAAAAGTGAGTCTGTGGCTCAAAAGGTAGTGCAACGTTGATCTCATCTCTTGGTAACTGAGTTTGTGACGACGAGGTGGTGTAGCGTCGACGTCATTTTCTTTTAAATTTTGTACCAAGTTCTTGTGGTGTTCTGAGTCAAGTTGCAGGTAGCTTTTGATTGAATGAACACTAGAATGACCCTTCATTTTTATTATTTAATGTTCACCAATACCTTTTTTTTGCAAGTCCAGATATTGCGGCAGATCGATGTGAATGATTGGTTGAAACTTCTTGGTTTCTAAACCAATTCTTTGTGCAAAGAGTTTTATCCATTTTGCCTAGGTGTTTACCCCCAAAGGCATATTTTTGTATCAATGGCCTTTTTGCCAATTCGGGTGTACCTTTAAAAATAGTTTGTCTGTGGTTATGGTAGATCCTCTTTTATCCATTAGTTTAACAAACAATCTTAGAGGACATAAATTTTCTTTGACGTTAATTTTTATCAACCACTTACTGCTTGCTAGGGCCTTTGCTCCTCCTTGTGTTGTTTTAGAAAAAATTCTCCTTTCATATTCAATTCTTTGGAATGGATGGAATTTTTTTTGTGGACCATCTGGGTTATCTTCATCATAGCTACCTGCCAACGAAAGTAATTCCTCAATAGTGAAAGCCTTTGAGCTTACTTTCCTTTTTTTTTTTGGGAAGCTTGGAATAGTTTTCGCTTAGTGTCTCGGGCCAACCTTGCTGCTTTAAAGCAAATATCCGTAAAAGAATCAAGTTTAATTGCAATCTCATTTAAATAGTTTTCTTGAATAATTTGAGCGCTAGTGTTTTTTGATTTTATGCTTGATTCTTTGTTTTGTTTTCTTATATTGAAGCCGTAATCCTCAAGAATGTAGTTGTAATGCCTCTCCGAACAAAACTGGAAAAAAGGTTCCCAGACGGATTTTTTAGTTTTTACGGTATTGATCGGTATAATATTAGCAACTATATTTTCTATATTTTTTAACGATTCTTTTCTGAATTTGGATGAACCTGCGTCCGAACTCATTTTGAAGATTTACACATTGTCAAAAGCGCGTCTTTATTTATTTGTTTCTATTGTAATAAATAGGGTAATTAAATCGATAACCAAGGATATTTGACCTAGGTGACACTTGTCAAACTGACAAGATCAATTTTTTACTTTAACCCAAAAAAACAATCTTGTTGATTTTGTCCAGGTAGGGAGAATTTTGTCCAGGTATGAATTTTGGCAGTAGAAAACAGGCCGTTGCTATGTCATTTTGCCATTCTAAAACTATAAAGAGGAATAGTCATATATAATGCCACAAGAGAGAACATTTTGTCGGCAAAATTTTCCGAATGTTGCTTTGTGGTAATTTCACTCATGACATTTTCAGTTTTGTTTAAAAAATGTCATTCGCGCAACAAACTTGAACATACAAGAGGAACATTTTGCCTTCAACATTTTTTTTCGCGTGGTATTCGACATGACTATTTCTTGTCAATGTCTTACCATATACAGGGTGAGTCGGGAGGATCGCCCCAAACTCCAGGAGTGTGTTCTATGAAAGATACTGATTTAAAAAAACTCATATGTTCTTATTCGATCCTCATTTGTTTTCAACTTACAGCATAAATTAGAATATAAACAAGATCTAACAAATTAACGTTTCAATCATTAGATTTCATCATATTAAATGTTCAAAAATGCCCCCATTGAGCTCTAAACATTTTCGGCTTCGTCTACGTAGGGCACCTGTTGCTCTTCTAATTGCCTCATGCCTTTCTTTAATTTCATCTGCAATATTTCTGATACGCTGAATAAGTGCTTCTCGAGTGTCCACTCTCACTTTGTACACTTCATTTTTTAACCAACCCCATAAACAGAAATCGAGTGGAGTGAGGTCAGGAGATCTTGGAGGCCAAATAATAGGACCACCGCGACCAATCCAACGCCTTGGAAACCTCCCGTCTAAGTGTTGCCTGACTTGATGTGCGAAATGTGCTGGAGCTCCATCATGCTGGAAGCACATTTGCCTTCTGATGTTTAGGGGAACATCCTCCAGTAGTCCTTGTAATTCATTTTCGAGAAATTCACAATAGTAGTCCCCTGTGAGGCGATTTTCCAAAATAAAAGGGCCAATGACATAACTATCTATCATACCACACCATACGTTTACCGAGAACCTATGTTGAAAGTTGCTCTCGACTGTTGCATGCGGATTTTCCTCTGACCAGACATGACAATTGCGACTATTATTAATACCGTCACGAGTAAATGTTGCTTCGTCCGTGAAAAGTATGCGCGATATAAGATGACGATTATTGTCTATCCACCGACAAAACTCCATACGTTTGGCAAAATCTTCTGGCTGTAGGTGTTGGATTTTTTGTAAGTGGTAAGGATACAAACCTTGCTCGTGGAGCGTATTTATCACTCTTTTTGTGGAATGTCCAACTGAGCAGCCATTCTGCGTGAACTGATGGTTGCATCTTCTTCTACTAGGTCCAGAATATTTTCTACTTCTTCTAAAGTTTGTTGGGTAGCTCTTTCAGAAGTTGTGTTGGCACTGGGAAGTGTTCCGCTTTCGCATAGTTTGTTGAAAACTCTCATAAATACTTTCTTATCAGGATGACGTTGAAATGGGAATCGTTGACGGTATTCTTCAGCAGCAGCTGTAGCATTCCCATTGCAAAAACCATAAACAAATATCATATTCGCATACTCTAAATGTGAGTAAAAATTCGGCATTTTGGAATATGTTCAACAGCTCGAATTCAAAAATGACACTGACAGGTACGAATTCAAAAATGACACTGACAGGTATAGTACCAGTAAATGGAACATTAACTTATTTTGATTTCTAAGCACCCTATAATTATTATGTTGTATGTATGAAATTATGCTTGAAATCTTATTTTTGTTGTAAGTTGAAAACAAATGAAAATCGAATAAGAACATATGAGTTTTTTTAAATCAGTATCTTTCATAGAACACACTCCTGGAGTTTGGGGCGATCCTCCCGACTCACCCTGTATAATATCAAATAAAACAGTGAAATCAAAAGAAATAACTGTCAATAGCGCGTCGTTTTATTTGTTTGTATTGTAATAAATAGGGTAATTAAATTGGTAACCAAGGATATTTGACCTAGGCGACACTTGTCAAAATAACAAGATCAGTTTTTTACTTTAACCCAACAAAATTTTGTCGCTGAAAAACCATCTTGTTGATTTTGTCCAGGTAGGGAAAATTTGGTCAAGGTATGAGTTTTGGCAGTAGAAAACGGGCCGTTGCTATGCCTTTTTGCTATTGTAAAACAAGAGAGTGGAATAGTCAAGCTATATTTTTAACTCTTTTATTAAGTCACCATTTTGTTCCGCCATATGTATTCGTACCAAAATGTAATCACTTGGTTCCTACATAATACTTGATTTTTGTGCAAAATTTAAGATAAATTGGATAAGCAGTTTTCTTATATAGTGATAATTTTTTTTAACGTTTCACTAGGCCGCCATGTTGTTCCGCGTACTGAATTTTTACCAAGATATTACCAGGTAATCACCATATGAGCCTTAATTTTTGACTAAAATTTGAAGTCAATCTGATGAGTAGTTTTTAAGTTATGTAGCGAACTGGCAGACAGACACACACCGACAGACAGACCGACGGAATTGATAAAACATATTTTTTGGCATCGCTAAAACGCGAAGATATGTAAAACCTGAAAGGGTGATTTTTCAGATTACAAAAATTTCATTTTGACGCCATTTTGTTCCGACATCTTGAATTAGTACCACAGTTTTACTAGTTCATCTCTATACTACAATAAGTTAGGCACACAATTTGAAATCAATTCACTAGGTAGTTTTTTCAGGCTGAATTTTTAAATATTTTATTAAGCGGCCATTTTGTTTCGCCACCTTGGATTCATACCAAAATTTTACCAGTTGATTCCTACTTAATACTTGATTTTTGTAGCAAATTTGAGATAAATTGGATAAACACTCTTTTAGTCATATTTTTTTTAACATTTTACTAGACCGGCATTTTGTTTTACCATATTGGATGTTTAGAAAAATGATACTCAATTGGGTAAGTAGTTTTTTAGCTATGTCGGGAACAGACAGATCGACAGACAGACCAGCGAAATTGGGCATCTAGGGTTCCTAAAACGTAAAGATCTGGAAGGGTGATTTTTTCACTTACAATACTTTCCTTGTAGGAGCGAGGACTGAACAGGGACCTATTTTCGACCTTCCTTGTATTTTGGAAAAATTCAAAATAGCCAATCGATGTATTTTTTCTTGTAGAATCCAAAAATGTCATCGAAAAAATATTTGAACCAGAAACAAAAGAGTTACGCTATGCATCAGGTGTTTTTTAAATGGAATGTATCGTTTTTTATACGATTTTTGGAAAGAGTGATTTTTTTTATGTCCGTTCTGATTAAAAGATTTGATTTTGCGATAGCTGTTTATATTACATTTTAATGTTTTACAAACTAAAATTTTAGCTTCACCTGTTTAAAATATACGATAGGTTGGTATAGGTGATCAAGGTAAAATGACGTTTGAATGCTTTGTCAATAAAAATTGACATTGTCGAAGTCTTCACCTAAAAAATATATATTTGACTATTTTACAAGTGCCAAGAAAATGCAAGAGAAGCAAGAAGAAGATTTATTGCAAATTTTCATAGGAATATATCCATCAATACAATTCTAAGGATAAAAAACCTATTTGAGGAAAATAAAACTTTACATGATAGAAAAAGAAATTCAATAAAAAATAATTATTAAATAATAAAATAAAACTACTAATAACATAAGTTTTCAATGTGACCGCCGTTTTTCTCGAAACAACATCGCTAACCCCTTTGTAGCCTTTCTAAACTTGCTGTTACAATATGATTTTCCTGGTTAAGGCGGTTTATTTCACCACCATTTTTTCCCATGATCTCTTGAATATTTTCGTTTCGTTGTCTGTATACGACGTTCTTCAAATGGCCCCAAAGAAATGTATCCAAAACTGAGAGGTCGGGGCTATTGGGCGGCCAAGCATATGTTCCATTTCGCCCTATCCATTCGTTATGGCGCCGATTTAAAAATTGAACCACATCATGAACGGCATGAGGAGGTGCCCCATCATGTTGCCAAATTAAATTCTGATATTCTGCCAATGGTAAGTCTTCCAAAAAATTTTCAATTTCGTTTTCTAAAAACTCATAATATCTGTGCCCATTTAAAGTCCCGTTAAAAAATATTGGTCACAAAATTTTATTGTTTTTTATCACAAACCAAACATGAATAGAATTCCTCCCTTGAAATTTAATAGTCTGGAACTTTTTTGGATTTTCAACGGCCCAGTGGTGACTATTATGTCTATTGAATACTCCCGATGTTGTGAAAGTAGCTTCGTCGGTCCACACAATATTTTTGAGTAAATCAGGGTCTTCGTTTTCTTGCCGAATTACCATTTGAGAAACAAATTGGAAGTGAAGTTCTTTTTGTGCCGGTGTTAGGTGCTGAAGTGGAAGGATACGAAAAGGCCTAAATTTATGAATTTTCAGAGTCCTGTGAACAGTCCCTCGGGTATCTCTTCTGCGCCTTACACCGCCACCGTACTGAACTTCCCGAACTGCATCCGAAATAGATTTGGTTGGATTAACTTGAAAATAATTTATAATGGCCTGGTCTCGATTTCTTCTTCTTTGTATATTTCTTTTTCTATCATGTAAAGTTTTGTTTTCCTCAAATAGGTTTTTTATCCTTAGAATTGTATTGATGGATATATTTCTATGAAAATTTGCAATAAATCTTCTTCTTGCTTCTCTTGCATTTTCTTGGCACTTGTAAAATAGCATAACAATCTGTAGTCTCTCGTCCAAAGAGTATTTCATTTCGATCAGAGTCAAATATATATTTTTTAGGTGAAGACTTTGACAATAATTAAAATAATGTCAATTTTTAATGACAAAGCATTCAAACGTCATTTTACCTTGATCACCTATACCAACCTATCGTATATTTTAAACAGGTGAAGCTAAAACTTTAGTTTGTAAAACATTAAAATGTAATATAAACAGCTATCGCAAAATCAAATCTTTTAATCAGAACGGACATAAAAAAAATCACTCTTTCCAAAAATCGTATAAAAAACGATACATTCCATTTAAAAAACACCTGATGCATAGCGTAACTCTTTTGTTTCTGGTTCAAATATTTTTTCGATGATATTTTTGGATTCTACAAGAAAAAATATATCGATTGGCTATTTTGAATTTTTCCAAAATACAAGGAAGGTCGAAAATAGATCCCTGTTCAGTCCTCGCTGGAACACCCTGTACATACAAAGAAGAATTACATGCAATGTTAACTTTTGGGGATCTCTATTATCACAACGCGTTCTCTACCACTCCCTAAATCAATGTATTTAGACTCAATAACACATTTCTAATAACAAACTACATAAAATGTATATTTTTGCAAGCTCGCACTTTGTGCCCATTAAAAAAAAGAAGGCAAGTGCAGTACCGCGGAGTGCCCGCAGCTCGAATTATTATATTTTTAATAGAAACACCATCCCGAGCCTCAGAAATATTAAAATTGACACTGATTGTCGTGATTTATGTCCGGCCGCCATTTTGGGCCCCCGAGGTACGACCGGTACGATCATTTAAGGTAATTGACTTAATGTATGTGTTGGATTCCAGTATGATCTCTCCCGGTAATTGCAGTACGGTTTTTATTGATCACTGATTGATCTATGGTCGGTCGTACCGTACGATTCGGCATTCTCGCTCATAGAGCACGCTTGCGGGCGCAATCGGTACTAACTCGAGATGACCAGTTATGAGGGGTGGTAGCCTTGCGCGCCTTAATGATGGTCTTTGTTTCTTGGGTAAAAACAAATAGAACCGGCTCTCAACTTAACGCGGATTGTTTTCCCTTATAATAACCTAAATATTTCATTATTGATAGACTAAAATAATTTCACGAATATTGTTTATGCCTCAACGACTACAATAGAACAGTGTTGATTGTATTGTGTAGACAACAGCTTGGCGATAAAGAAACCAAAATAGTTCAGATCTGTCACAAGTACTGACAAAAAGTAATTAAAATTAAATTATATGTACCAAATACTTACGAAATAAACAAAACAAATTTAAGTAACAAGTTCCTTCAAATTTTAAAAGTATTTGAAGTGTCAAGTAACTGTTAATTGTACTTGATTCTTGTCAAATAAAGTATTTCAAGTACAGGTAATCCCATTTTCGATACTTTTGTGGGGTCTGTATCTCCCTGAGATACAGGGCATTTTTGAAGATGTTGCATTGTTGCAATATGATTTTTTTCGCAGAATTCCACGCCGCTTTTAGAATAAATATACGGGGTCAGGTCAAAAAGTTATCGGACCCTATTTTATTATTTCAAATGAGACACCCTGTATATTATTCTTTATCAGGGGTGTGCGGTGAAATTTTAAGAAAGGGAAGCAATTTTTAGAAACTTTGTAATGTAATTAGATTCTTCGATCACTTTTTGCAAATTCGTCAATGACGTCATCATAAAAACGTCGATGCTCCGACGTATTTTGGAGAAGTTTATTTTCAATGGACAACAGCCATGTATGCAAAAATCTTTCCTGCCCCGTTGAATTTCTCACGTAATTTTTTATACGTTTAAGTGGTGTTGAAAAATTGCGTTCTACTGATGAACTTGTGGCAGGTATTGTCAATACTAATTCACACAATTTCGACACTTCAGAGTAGGCATCTTCCAGCTCCTTGTCTTTTAAAAATTGCATTAGTTCCAAAGCGTTATTTTTTGCGCTAATGTCATCAATTTCGTAAATCACTTTTAGTTCAGATCGCAGTAACACTCGGTCGAAGAGCTGGCCATAATGAAGAAGAAGAGATTTAAACGCATCTTCTGGAAAAGTTTTTCCTTTAAATGCATCAAAATTGTAGAGTACGAGGAATTTAAAATCATTTAAACCGTTAAATAATAATAAAAGAGGCGTCTGTATGATATCTGAACTTCTCCGACCTTGTCTGTTCGAAGACGCTTGGCTTGTGGCTCTACATTTAACTTCATCGTTTTCTCCCAAAATAGGTCAAAGTCATCTCTTTTTGGCTTAACATGGACTTAAAATCATCCACTTTTTTTAGGCAAAAAGTAATATCATTTGTTTTAGTTTGGAATATATTAAAAATTTCTGAAAATATGTTCAACAAATAATCAAAATTAAAATCTCGTTTCAAACAATCCAAAAAACCCCTCGAACTATTTATTGCTTCTGAGTCCCACGTTTTATTATTTTCTATTATATTCTCAAATAGTTCAACCAGTGATTCAAGATTTTCAGATACTGTTAACACAAGTCTTCCATTATAGTTCCACCTAGTAGGACCTACTTTGGGCAATCGTTTGTTGACAAATGGAGTCCAAAGCTTGTGTACGTTTTGTTGACTTGGAAAAAAAGCAGCTACGCCACTTAAAGTAACGAAAAATACACTCTTTAATGTGATTGATGGACTGGGATAAAAATAAATTTAATTTATGAGCAAAACAATGGACAAACACAGCACTTGGGAAAGTGTCTCGAACTTAAGCTTGCAGACTCCCTAATTGTCCTGCCATTCCTGCAGCTCCATCATAGCTTTGAGCAACTAATTTTTTCTCTCCATTAATTTCTTTAGTAACGTTATAAACTACGGTATATAATGCATCTGCTGTACGATTTTCGGACACATTCTTAATACCTAAAAATCGCTCTTGAATACTTCTGTCTGTTTTAACGTAGCGTATTACTATAGATAATTGGCTAAAATTAGTGATATCAGTTGTTTCGTCCAGAACAATAGAGATGAACCGCGCCTCGCCAATCTCATGCTTAATTCTTTTTAGAATAATGGTTGCAACAGCGGAAATTAAATCATTCTGGATTCTCGACGGTCCGCGAAAAACGCTAGACTGCTCTAAGTTATTTTTAAGCAATCATCATATTTGGCCATTAAACTAAGTAAATCTTGAAAATTTCCTCTATTTGAAGAAACCCTTGTTTCGTCATGACCTCTAAATCCCAATTCGTGCTGTCCGAGAAAACAAACAACATCGATAAGTCTTCTTAATATTTGCCTATTTTTATCGACTAGTTCATTGTGTTGGCGGTGACTAATTTCCATCTGTTTATTAAAGGTGTGTTCAATTCTGGTTTTGCCGAAGACTTTTTCTTTTATGACGGCCAGCAAATGCGCTTTGGACATAATGTGTCTTTTTACAGCTTGATGGAAATTGTTTAAATCGGAAAAACCAGTTTTATTCCAGAGACCTTTTTCATTTTCAAAAAGTAAACCTGGCCAACGAAATAATTTACTTAAATGTCTAATACAGGTTAAATTTTTCATAGGCGGTTTTGCCCTTCATTTGGAAATTATTTGAAGCTTATCAGCGAAGTTTAATGTTGAAAGTACCTTTATTATTAAGACACACACCACACATTCACACACACTCTTCCTACTAAATTCTCCAACATTTTCAACGTTATTACCGACAGCCGAAGTTGACGGTAGATTCTACAGCAGGTCAACAGAGATAGTTGAGCTTTCTGAATTATTTTATTCAGATGACCATTTCAGTTCAGCGTTTTATCCAGGACAATTCACAAATATTCAGTATATATTTCAGCTGAAAATGGCATCAGCTGTCCCCGTAAGGAAGGTGGTCGAAGTCTTTCCAAATTCTTCTTCTTTGTGAAGGGGACTAAAATCATTTTATTAGGGTTGATAGACATCTCTTCCCTCTCACACCATGTTAGTGTGGTGTTCAGTACTTCCTGAAGGATTGCTGAGATTTTCTCTTCAGCCTTTGCTATTACTATGATGACTAGATCATTAGCATATGCCTGCAGATCAACCTCCCACAGCCGAACCACAGCCAGCAGGTTGTCCATCAATAGTGATCACTGCGTATATATATATATATATATATATATATATATATATATATATATATATATATATATATATATATTGTTGCGAATCTGGCCCTAGTTATAGATTTGTTAAGATTTAGATGAATTTATTTAATATTTGTTATTTTATTGAAGTAGACTTACCTTAATTTTTATCAATGTAACGACTATGGTAGTGTCAAAAATCGTTCTCGAATGTTCTGTTAGGCTTAATTCTTCTCACCCTGTAGTATTTAGATTATTCTAGAATTTTCTAGATCATTCCATTCTTTTCGAAAGGCCATATAAGCGCGGCGCGCCACATTTTGATTCAGTTGTAATTGAGATTTCGAAGTGTTAACAAGCTAACATTGACAAGTTTAAAGTTACCTTAGTTACGATTGTTAGGTATAACCAGTGTTTACCTGTGATACCTGTGTTTTGAGTAAAAGGAGTGCATTCAGAAACTACGTGTTTATCATCTACGTTCTCTCATCTAGGGAGACTGATTTGATTGATTGTAAAGATCTCGGAGAATGATTTTTTTCACGATTACAATACTTCCTGAAGGAACTAAAAATTAATTCAAATTGGTCAAACCGTCACTGAATAATTGATATACATACCTAAATACATAAGTCGGTGAAAATTAACAGATTTTGTCGTGATTCACTGTCTTAATTTTTTTAAAGGTCAGGAAATATCTATCACTATCAACTATCAATATGTCGATATATGGATCACTATCGATATGAGTAACAACTATTATTACTCCTCCGTTGAAAAATTAAGCTTCACTATCATACCTATTTTATTAACTGACACTATTAATCAAATTCTCCAAATTTTCTCCACCAAATTAAAATATCGAGTAAAATATATATAAAAAGCAAATATAAATTTAAACTAAAAATCTGTAAATTATCTTATAAATTCGTCGAAGTACCTTAATAAACCCATCGGTCCCCCCGAAAATTTTATCAAGAGACTTTACCAGCATTTAGGAAATGTATAGCATATAGATAAAGGTATTCGAAAATTTTATTGCAAAATAGCATTATTTGTAATTAACAAAAATAATTAAATCATCAGTAATTTAAACCTGCACTGACATTATTGATCAAATTCTCCGGAATTTCTTTAACAAAATAAAATATCGAGTTAAATATATATAAAGCGAGTATAAATTTCAACTAAAAATCTATAATTTATCTTATAAATTCGTCGAAGTACCACAATGACCTTTATAAAAATTATCGGGAGCAAATACGCTTGTTTTTAGCGCGTTAAACTTTTTATTCACATCTTATTCAGTTGCTCTGGAGGTCTCTTTCCTAGTATTTGGTTAAGAACATCATGATATACATTAATCATTTCCTTAAGTATTGTATTTTGTTGCGTTTTGCATTCGACATGGTTTGTTTCATCCGTAAAGTAAGTAAATGCAACAAACAGAGATGTATCGCGCAATATGGTGATAATTAACTTTAATGGTCAATGTTCTACATCTAAAAATTAAATAAAAAGAACATTTCTCCATACAATAAAAAAAAATGTTGTTAAATTTCAAACATAGTAGACACTTAAAGAAGTTTGTGGTTCAACCAAAAACAGAGCAAAAGGTTTTACTTTTTGTACAACTAATATCTATTTTAGTCTGCGAATTTGGTAAAATCCTTTACCCAGAACTTTGCCCGTAATATATTCCATCACACACATATAACACGATTTATATATACATATAGTTATTTGGTAATACATTTATACTCATTATATAATTATTAATATGTGTGAGAAAGTACTGTTAAAAGGTTATTATAGTCAAAAGCAGTGTTATCGTGAGGGTCATACGATTTGTCAACGACAAACTTTTTAAGTTTGTTTTTGTTTTATTACGTGTAATCATATCCTCCGCATGAAATCCGGAAGATGAATTAGATAGACCTACGATCTTTTGCATATGAGAAAAGAGGATAAATATATAAATACCAGCAGTTGCAAAAATCTCTGAGCGATGTCACTTCAAAGTCAGATTGACAAGTCAGTGAGAAAATGAGTAATAGAAAACAATTTCGGGGTTTTTTGCATCCACAAGCGAAAACAATGGTATTAAATCTAATAAAATATTACGAAAACGAAAATACACCGGCCAATATCCAGGAGACAGTAGCAAAGGCTCTGGGAATCGGTATAAGGACGGTGCAGAAAATTGTGCATGAAAAAAAGCATAATTTACTACCGAAGAAGATTAAGAAATGTACACGAAAAAAGCCAAAGACAGAAGACTTAAGTGACAATGTAAAAATGGATGTTCGTAATGCAATTTACGATTTATACACAATCAAAAGCTAATATAACCCTTCAAGTTTTAAAAGAAGCTTTAAAAAATCGAGGAATATTGGAAATTGGACTAAAATCGTTGTCAGAATTAATAAAAATGTTGGGTGTTCGATATAAAAAGGACTGTAATCGAAGATTTTTATGCAAGTTGCCACATATAGCAAGTCAGCGTATCCAGTTTCTAAAGAAATACACGGAAAATGTTAATTCAAAATTTAGAAAAGTGGTATTTTAGACGAGACTTGGATATTTTCTAATGGAAGTGGTTCGAAATCTTGGCAGGACGAGTCTGTAAAAAGTGTCAAGAGAAAAAAGGGATGTGGGACGGGAAAACGGTTCATCATTTTGTGTGCAGGTTCTTCAACAGGATTTCTCCCAGGTGCAAGTTTACTGTTTTCTTCAACATCCAAAAGTATGAACTACCATGATAATATGAACTGTGAAGTATTTGAAAAGTGGTTAAAAGAACAACTGATTCCACATTTAGATGCTCCATCTTTAATCATTCTGGACAATGCATCTTATCATTCAAGAATCTTAAATAAACAACCTACTTCATCCTGGAAGAAAAGTGATATTTATGATTTGCTAATAAAACAAAAACAAAATCCTTTACCCAATATACTGAAACTAGAACTTCTTTTAATGGCAAAATCTATTAAGAAAACAACAATATATGCCGTAGATGAAACATTACGGGAAAATGGACATAAGGTTTTACGACTGCCGCCATACCATTGCCAGTTTAACGCAATAGAATTAATATGGGCTGAGGCAAAATCATATTACGAAAAACACGTGAACGATGGTCTTACGTCAGATGAAGTGCAATATGTTTGGCAAGATTCATTAAATTATATTACGCTGGAGTACTGGAAGAAATCTGTGGGACATACGGAGAAATTAATATGGGATTGGTGGAATTGAGAACGAGTTCTACATGTCGAAATAGCACCAATGATCTTTGCGCCATTTGGGGACGACTCAGAAGATGAGGATTTTTTAAGTGATGATGATATTTTTTAGTCTATAATACTAAAAAGTTTCTGAAGGGTTATATTAATCTTTGACGTGTATAAATATCATAAATTGCATTATGAATATCCATTTTTGCATTGTAACTAAAGTCTTTTGCCTTTGGATTTTTTCGTGTACATTTCTTAATCTTCTTCGGAAGTAAATTATGTTTTTTTTTTCATGCACAAGTTTCTGTACATTCCTTATACCGATTCTCAGAGCTTTTGCCACTGGCTCTTGGATATTAGCCAGTGAATTTTAATTTAACATTATTTTTATTAGATTTGACATCATTTTTTCGCTTACTTTTTTAGTACATTTGTAATTTTGTAGGCAATAAATAAATAATTATAGAATAATTATACAATACTTGTTTCAATTTCAAAGCGTGTTTGAAATAAGTATATTTTTTTATTAATTATAAGACAAAATTTGATATATAAAAATCGGTAAAATCGCTTTACCAGAAAGTCGGGGCTAACGAAAAATACAGGCTATATATATATATATATATATATATATATATATATATATATATACTTGAAAAATGATTTCTTGAACCAATAAAATATATTCTTGAAGTAGAGTTTCTTGGGTATTTGGTTCTTTAATGGAAGGTATTTAAGACATCATATAAGTGTAGAGATTCTTATATATTACCAAACGTTTCGACTAGAATCTAGTCTTCATCAGTGCTACAATAATTTATTATTTAGGTTTTTTTTTGAAAAGTTTAAAATATGTGTTTAGTTCGACTCACCTAATGAAGTAATTACTTAAAAATCCTAGTGGTTTCATCGTTGTGCTCTATTAAAATAATAAACTAACATTTAACACAACATGTATATAGTTTCAAAAGAAAGATGGGCACAGTATTTATAACATAGAACGGACACAGTGCTCACATGTATTTTAAAATATAAACTGACTAGTCGAATCTCATATTATTCTTATTTCTACCTTAGCCTTTTTTTTTCCTATTAAATATTGATAACGATAACATATACTGGTGGAATAATATATATATATATTTATTTTGATTTTAGTAGGTGGAGTATTAATTAATAACGTTGTAATAAATTTTACTTAAGTTTTTTATGTCAGGTTTGTCATTTATAGAATTTTTATTTTTTTTTATATATAACATTTCTAGGAATTCCCTCTTTCGCTGATTTGGCTCAGTTTTTAAGATTTTTATTTCTTTAAAATTAAATTTATGGGAGGTTTGGGTCTCGTGATTTGTTAGGGCTGTTTTATTGTTCTTGTCATACTTGTAGCCATTTATGCGATTTTGTAGGTATTGTGTTGTTTGTCCAATGTATACAGACGAGCAGTCAGAGCATGGTATTTCATATATGGTGTGGGTTTTTCGGTGTTTTACTTTTAACTGAACTAAAATATTTTTTGAGAAGATTATGTCCTTTATGGCACACTGAAATTTCATGTTGTTTAAGATATGATTGTAGATTTTCATACAGTCCCTGTATATATGGAATTGATAAATAATTTTCGGTTTTTTTTTATTTGATTGTTATGGATCGTTTTTAAGAATTTTTAGCCGGGAGTTAAATAAAGTGTTAATTAATTTTATGGGATAACTATTTTTAACTAAAATGTCTTTTGCTTTATAGCATCATTTCTAAAATTTAAGTCGCTTAATTTTATTATTATTTATAATATATATATATATATATATATATATATATATATATATATATATATATATATATATATATATATATATATATATATATATATATATAATGTGTTTTCATTCCGGGTGTACATCCGTTCACTACTGTCGTTCTGAAAAGAACAGTTTTGCTGACGTTTCGCCAAAATCACATTTGGCATTTTCGAAGCTTTCTTTCTCGCGTCCAAATAGAGACTGAAGTGTTGGTGACTGCGACGCCTCCTTTTATACCCCCACTCGGGGCTGAAGGTTATATCTGCGCAGGCGTTGGTCGTTATGTTTTCCGGATGGTGCTGTTGTTGTTGCGCTAATTGCGCTTGAGTTTTTGCGATTTTAGATTTGTCGATTATTGTCTTCCATACTGTTGGTAGTTTTAATGATTCGTCCCTTTTATTCAAATCACCTTGTTTTTCAATTTCTATGGCTTCTCGGATTATTCTGGTCTTATAATGTTCTATATTGGCAATCTTCCTACACCCATCGAAATTTATTTTATGGCCGGTTTCCTGATGATGTAGGAATAAAGCTGAGGTTGTATGTTTATTTCTGATGCTGAGTTTATGCTCTTCCACTCTTGCTGATATTCGCCTGTTAGTTTGCCCTACGTACAACTTTTCACAGTCCTGGCACGGAATACTGTACACTCCGTGGTTTTCCAGTTTGATTTTATCTTTTTGGGTTTCCGAGTAGTTTACCTATAGTTGTTTGTGGCTTGTGTATTGTTTGTATGTTGTGTTTCCTCAGAATTCTTCCGATTATGTCTATTGTGCCTCTTACATATGGTAAGACTACTCGTTGCTTTCCCGGTTCATATTTTTTGTTGTTCGTTGTTCGGGAAACCTGTGCATTAATAGCTTTCTCTATGGTGCGATTTGTGTAGCCATTTTTTTTAAAGCACTAGATATTACCTTAAGCTCGTTTTGTCTCGCCTGTGTTTCAGTTAGTCGCACGGATCTAGATATTAGAGTATTTGCCACAGCTTGAATTTGTGCTGGGTGATGATGTGATTTTGCATTTAAATATCTGTCTGTATGTGTTGGTTTTCTATCCACGGTGTATTCGAAATGTCCGTTATGCAGTTTTGTGACCAAAACATCTAAAAATGGTAGTTTGTTGTTTTCCTCTAACTTTAGAGTAAATTGTATTCTGGGGTGGAGTGAATTTACGTGAGTCAGAAATTTTTCGAGCTCTGCATGACCATGTTGCCATATAATAAATATGTCATCCACATAACGAATCCATAATTTGGGTTTTAAACTTGCTTTCTCAAGAGCTTCTTTCTCGAAGTATATCATAAATAAATTCGCGACTACTGGTGATAGCGAGGACCCCATTGGAGCACCATCCATTTGTTTATACATTTGCCCGTTGAAAGAAAAATAAGTATTTTTGTGCCAATGCTCCGAGAATTCTATTACATGTGCCTGGAAATCCTCGTTCATAGCAATCTTGTCCAATGCTTCGTCGATGGGAATACTGGGATATAACGATTTGACATCTAGGCTTGCTATGATATCGTTTTTTTCAAGGACGATATCTCGTATAATTCGAGTGAAATGTTCCGAGTTTTTTACGAATGAATCAGCTTTTTCTACAGTTGGTTGCATAATTTCAGAAAGGTATTTCTCCAGTTCTCCACAAATGGATGGTGCTCCAATGGGGTCCTCGCTATCACCAGTAGTCGCGAATTTATTTATGATATACTCTATATCTCTATTCGGACGCAAGAAAGAAAGCTTCGAAAATGCCAAATGTGATTTTGGCGAAACGTCAGCAAAACTGTTCTTTTCAGAACGACAGTAGTGAACGGATGTACACCCGGAATGAAAACACATTATATTTTATATATATATGAATAAAAATTATATATATATATATATATATATATATATATATATATATATATATATATATGCGTAGGCAAACGAGTATAATATCAAAAATCGACGATATATAAAAATATATTTAAAGAATTTGAAGGTCAGAATTTTTGTGATTTCGCTTATTATTTAACAAAAAAATATATTTACCAACAACAAAAGCATTTTATTTTATTATTTTATAAAGTTATATAAATGATTTTTAAAAATTTTATTTCTTAATTATTTTTTTATATTTATACATATTAATTTTTATACGGCTATAAAAAAAATATATACAATAGTTATATAATATTTTGACCTACAAAAAATAGTATTTTATTATACGCATATAAACCACATATAAAAATTATAAAAATAAAGTGCAAATACATTTTATATATTATATAAAATATTTATATAATTTTTTTTTATTTTAACATGAAAAAATATGAGTTATACTATTTTGACCTACAAAAAATAGTACTTATACAATGGCCACAAAAAAAAGCAGAATAAAGTGCAAATACATTTTTATTTTGAAATCAAATTTACAAGCTAGTATCAAAAAGAACTCGGAAATAATGTAAAATAGTATTTTAATCTTCACTGAACTCTACAACATCAGGGTAGGTGTCCTGTGCGGTCTCACACAAATCAAGATAAAATTGTCTGAAAATTGGTGATATCAAAGGAAGTAATTGTATTAAATCATCCTTTTTTTCTTTTGATATTGAGGGCCGTTGTGAATAGCATGGTTTCGGTGATAATACAACGTTCCTTCCACGTCTAGCAAAACAAATTTCCTGAAAATCGCCTTCATTGGATAAGCTTTTCTTAAACAATATTGTAGCGTGCTCTTTTGTATAGCGAAGCCATTGAACATCATGCCATTTGAATAAGTTCCCAGAAGAATCTTTCTTGCGCAATACTAGCTCATTTTTATATACATCAGCAAAGTCTAAAAATTTGTCATGGGTTAGTTCCTTGACTACAAACTTTCTTTTTTTGCCCACACTTCTAACGAGTTGATACCAGTCGTGTGGATGAAAGATGTCAGTACACAGCCTTTTTTTCTGCTTTTCTATTAGCGCATGGTCAACATCGCACTCCATATGGCTATGACCACTAACCATAAACTTGTGATCAATTGTTTGCAATGACTGTTTTTGTTGCATCAAAGTTAGGAACATTGCAGCAACGTGCGAGTTTTTATTCTGACTGCCACATGTATCGGAGTACAGAATAATATGCTTAACGTTTTCTGGCACAGATAGAAGTTCCGTAAAGATACATGTGGCAATCTGATTTCCTCCACGTCCTCCTTCAGCTTCATGCCACATGAAACAAGTGACTTCGCCACTTCCCATATCATGAATGGTTAAATTGAACACTGGAATTAACGAAAGGCGTAGGGAGGCATTGTTGCAAA
Source organism: Kuschelorhynchus macadamiae (assembly GCA_030620095.1). Classification (NCBI taxonomy): domain Eukaryota; kingdom Metazoa; phylum Arthropoda; class Insecta; order Coleoptera; family Curculionidae; genus Kuschelorhynchus; species Kuschelorhynchus macadamiae. Next base: position 207,783 of record JAUTXW010001522.1, read on the forward strand.
TCGAAACAGTAACATTTGGTATCGTCGTTTTGTTTAGCCAATGATTTATCAGAATCTTTCTGCTTGTATGCATTGTCCGCATCAAGATGGTGAGCATCTTTCTCGTTTTCTATGATCTCTTTGCTACTCTCTTCAGCCACCCTTAATTGCATTTGAAATACGTCACATTTATGACATGTGTCGACCTTCGGTTTCTTAAAAGCTAACTTTAGCTTATGAAATTCTGTCTCATAAATGCGCCTAGAAACTACATTTTCCCTATTTTCACAATACAGGTCATACATTGTTTGAAGCGTCAAACTAGGAGACAAATACTTCTTATCGTTTGTTCTTCTCGTGTAATGAGATTGGTGAGCAGGGAATGACTTAATGTGATCAATTGCTTCTTGTAGCACCTGGGGAGAGTGTTTATTTTTCGGTTCATGGCGACCTCTGCTATCAGGCCGTACAACTCCAGATACGGAAAGCTGAGAGTTCTTTAGAGCAACGGTAATAAACATTTGTGTTTCATCCAATACATTCATGAAGCATCCTCGACAAACCTTAACTTTTTCTCCGTTAACTTTAAAAAAAAAAGAATGACTAACGTTACGATTTCTTGATTTGGTAGTGTCGGTAGTCCGTTTTCTTTTAACAGCTGTGGTCGTTGTGTTTGAGTGACTAGCAATATAAGCTACCCTTTTATCGCGAGCTCCAAGACTCCAGTAGTCCTCGAAAATAACTTGTCTAATATCTTCGGAGATTTTTTCCCGGCATTTCGTCCTACAATTGCGAAGGGCTTTCATTTCTCTCTGCTTTACTTCTTTCCCCTTTGAAGTAATTTAACTTTGTCCTGTGTTTCTTTTCTTTGTTCTTTCCTGTTTTTTTTTCTTGTAAATGGACCTTCTTTTGACCTCTTTCTTGTTTTGGGTTGCTCTTGTCTCGGAAGATTGTTTCTTTGAAGTAATTTATCCCTTATTGCTATTAATGGAATGTTATCTTCGCTTGAACTATCCGTGTCTGGAATATACGTCTTATCCTGGATGCTGTGATCACTATTAATTTCATGTGGAATCTGTGGCGAAGCGCTAATTTCTTCTATGGAAGGTTCTGAAAAAAACAAATTATACTAAAAAGGTATTCCTAATACTTTAATAATTTGGAAAATACCTGGCGTGAAATGTTCAGAATTTTGTATAGAGTCTGTTTCCAATGTCATACTATCACGTTGATTTGCCTGTTCTTTGTCTAGTGAAGTATCTAAAAAAAATTACATCTTGTTTAATTGAACACTGAAAAACTAAATACCGTGGAAGGTATGTAAATACTTTATTATAATCAAAGAGACACAAATTTAACTACAAAAATGAACTTACGAATGAAAGTTTACTTGACTTATGATTTGGAAAGTCTACTTACCAGTCTTATTACCAGCATCTTCGTCTTCGTCATAATAGTGATTTAAAGGAGCCTCGTTATAGTAGTTATTATTATCGCTATATAACTCAATATTATTATTTGTTAACGAATTTGATTGAATTGGCTCTTCGAATATCGATGGATCTAGACCTACAGACACACACACACACTTGATTTACATCTTTTCAATTACGCATTTGAAGAATGAATGAACTTACCTAAATCAATTCGAGCCAGTTCTACTAATTTTTTGGACCTATTTGAGCACATTTTTATACTTTTTTTCTCTCAAAAACTTCAGAAAATCACTGAAAAGTTGGAAAGTAAACAAGTTTGTACACACAAAAACAATAAACTTAACCTCACATTTTAAACTAATACTTGATCCAAACAGTACAAGTCAACGCTAAACCATGATTGATATAGTATAAGTATATTTGTACTATTTGGATCTTTTAATTACTGGTGCTCAAAACAGTATAACTTGACTTGTACTATTATGCCCACTAAAAATTGGTAATTTTAGAATTAAACTACTTAAATCAATGTTAATATTTTTTATTTCTTTTGGAATAGACTTATACTATTAGGACCAATTGATGCAAAAGCCTAATATATGGGCAAAAATGACTTAAACTCATTTTCCCCAAATTTTGACTTATACTCGTTTGCCCTCACGTCAGAGATATATATATATATATATATATATATATATATATATATATATATATATATATACATATATACATATATATATATATATATATATATATATATATATATATGTATATATATATATATATATATATATATATATATATATATGTATATATATATATATATATATATATATATATATATATATATATATATATATATATATATATATATATATATATATATATATATATATATATATATATATATATATATATATATATATATATATATATATATAAAATATATATATATATATATATATATATATATATATATATATATATATATATATATATATATATATATATATATATATATATATATATATATATATATATATATATATATATATATATATATATATATATATATATATATATATATATATATATATATATATATATATATATATATATATATATATATAATATATATATATATATATATATATATATATATATATATATATATATATATATATATATATATATATATATATATATATATATATATATATATATATATATGTATTACGTGCGTGAAAATTTTTCCATACTAGTGCGTGAAAACGATTTTTCCTCATGGATATCGATGCGGAATATTAATTTTTCCGCACGGCTGTAGAAAAAAGTGTATTACAAGGTAGTGGAAAATAAACCAATAAAGGAGAAACAGAAGCTTTTTATTATCGCATATAAACTAAACACTTCAGTACCAAATTATAAAAACTAGTGAAATGTCACGATGACTATTTATATCTTCTGTTATTTAAAATCGTCGATGATGTAAAAGTAAGATCGGAACCGAGAGAGCTGTAATTACTAAAATTACAAGAAAATTACGGAGTGAATTATGAGGCGACAGTACTCTTTGCCCATATACATCTCAGGTCGTACTCACACACACCATGTTCTCTCTTGGGCTACGTTTTTTTAATTGGTTTATAATTTTTCAGACCGGGGTATAATTTGGAGTGATTCCAGATTAAATTCGATCGGCCCGACGCCATTATAACTATTATAAGTATTGTGTTGGGGGCAATTATAGACACTAATTTTACAGCAATTATGGCGATTTCAACAAAACAAAATCGTCTCGGCGACCAGTGGTGTACAAAATATCGATCTGTCCGACATCGTCATGAGGTAAAATGTGAATATTCAAACAATAATGCTCTGTTTTGTTTTACTCTAGGTTTTTGTCTTTTTTTACCTCCCTCTTACGACATTTTTTCAGATTTTCTCGTTTCGAGCTCCCTGGATGCCGAGAAGCATGTTTTCTTCTCAATTGCTAAAAAACTACTTATTCGATTGACTTTGAATTCTGGTAAAAAATGAAGGTTCATTTGGAGATGAAATGGTAACATTTTGGCAAAAATCCAATATAGCAGAACAGAATGGCGGCCTAATTAAATGTTTAAAAAATTATTACTAAAAATCTGTTTATCCAAGTTTTCCTCAAAATTTTCACCTAAATCAACTACTACGTTGAAATTAATTAGTAAAATTTTGATACGAATCCAAGATGGTAAAACAAAATGGTGGCCAAATAAAATGTTCTCAATTCTGTAGGTATGTTTGTCGATCTCTTTGTCTGTTCGCCGCATAATTGAAGACACAAGTGGATAAAGGTGTCATGTAACATTTTTTAAAAACGTGTTTTTTTCGTTCAATATACTTAAAATTTACCTTATTTTCACTCTGAGGTGTTTTTATTATTTAATTTTAGTAAATAATCTACATTTTTAAGTACTAAAGGTGTTATGTACCATGTTTTTGCTTTTTGCACAGCGGATAAATGTGTCATGTTACCTGTGAAGTATACAATTTTGTTTCTAGGGTCCACTGCATGAGACTTAAATTTAAGGTTATGTCTTATTGTTTTATTGTAGTTTTGAGTAAAGGTACCGTTTTTGAAAGAGTTTTTTTATTAAGAAAATATTCAGTGATGTCTAGAGGATCAACAAAAAGCATAAGCTACAAAAAAAGGTAAGAAATTAGTAGCTCTTATCATTTTGTTATCAAAGATCTACTGTCCTTTTGTACTATACTACAGTGTACGTGATTAATATTTTTAGAAACCAATAATCAATTAATCAGTCCTATTAGAAGCTTAGGAAATAACGAGAGAGAGCGTAAATCAAGACAACAATCCCAGAAGCTGGCCTTTTTGTGATACTTCTAACCTGCCTAGCACAAGTAAAAAGGATGCAGTTTTAATTGAGAATTTAAATATTCCTGAGATATCAAGTATTACCAGTACCTGCAGAGGTATGTACTTTTCCAAATCCTTCTCCTCATATCCTCAAATAATTTGACCTAATAAATTGAAGAATGCCATATTATATATTTTTAAATGCCGATCTGCTGTCATGTAAATCCGATTTGAATTTCCCAAAACCCGACGAAGCGATTACACAATTGCACAAGAATGAATGACAAATAAACTTTGGCAATTAAAAGAACTCATTGGTCTAGTGGTAGAATTCTCACATCTCACTTTACCATCTCGGGTTCAAATCCCATAGAAACCAAGAGTTTTTTAATTAATTTTGTGTTGGGTTAGCACCAGTTATTGGTTTGGTTTGTTGCAAGCCACTGTAACGATCATAATTACGCTGGCAATCTTTTAAGAAATATATGCTACCAGTTACCTGATAGCAAGCAATCATGGTTTATTTTAAAAGGTCATTTTGTAGTTTTAGTATTTTTTTTTAAATGTTTATTGCTCCCCATCATCACATAGTGATTTCAGTGATGAGGATATAACATCTGGTAATGAATACATCTCGAAAGCGAATTGAGTGAAGAATCAGATAATGAGCTGTTATCCAACGTTCGGAACAAGATATTATCTCAAACCAAGCATGACTCAAATCAAAACTCAAGTAATAAAATTCCGGAAAATACATATTTATCACATATTGCTGCTGATAGTAGATTGCCTAATTTAAAAGAAGATCTTGTTTTTTGAAGAAAAAAGACAAAACGTGAAAAAGAAAATATTTCAGTTTAAGAAGGAAACATTAAAAACGTCCTAGGAATCCAGATCAGTGGACTAGAAGAAAATCTGCAATTTCAAGAGCAAAAGGAGAACAATATCTCTCTCAAACATGAAAATTTATGGCGAAAAAGGAAATAAATTCTGCATTGTTGTGCAAGAAAAATGCAAATTAAATTGTAGTGACAAGTTTCTCTTAGAGAATAGGAAAGCAATTTTAGAAAAGTACTATTCATTAGATATAAATGCGAAAAATTCTTTGTTATTTAAAAGTATAAACATTAAACCAGAAAAAACCCCATTTTGTAATTACGTTTACCGCATAAAATTTGAATTACTGCCAAGAGTTAAGCCGTAAAGACGTTTTACATGCTGCAGGTCTTCCTACAAGTTGCAAGAACTTATTTGCAATTGAAATACAACTGCCGCTTTACAGTCTAAGACAAATTGCATAGAAAAACAAATTGCTAGAAAGGCATAGAGCTAATGTAAAAAAAGAAAAGCTTATGGCGAAAGACAAAATTTATTTAAAACGGTGTATCGACGTGTATATATAATACAATGTTCCAGCAGAAGAAATAGAGCAACTGCCCCAAAACTTTTCTTAAAATGCAGTGACAAAGAAAAAAGGGCTTGGGTTTGCTTTAGAATATTTGCCACAAAATACAGATTTTTGGGAAAAGGTGATATTTTTTGACGAAAAACTATTGTAATTGGTGGTAAAAAGTCGCGTCTACCAACCTCCAAATTCTCGGTACGATCCAAATTACGCTCAAAACAAGCAAATTAGCGGCCATTTGTCAGTCAGAGTTTGGGCTTCGATAAGCGCACAGGTTTCAGGTTTTTTTATTAGTTTGTTTTATTATTTCTGCAATAGTGAATTTAGTACATGTCTTTGAAAATAACCTAATATAGAATTCAGTTACGTAAAAAACCTTAATATATCTATAAAACCACTCAATCCGTATGATTGTAACCTAGGTAACAGGTAAAAATAAAAGTCCGTATTACCAAAATATCTTAAAACGAGGTTATACTCATTTGACACCGTACGGATTTATCTGACGCCAACTGTACATAATCCTTCGTCCAGCAGTAGCAAAGGATCACCGTTTGTTTTATGCATATCGCAATGGAAAATGTATCAACCAGGTGGCGGGTAAAAATCAGTTTTGTAAGGTACCTGAAACCATAGCTAATTTTCTTCAACTTAAAAATGATAAATCATATATATCTCATTCATTTCGAAGATCGTCTGCTATAATTTTAGTTGAATCTGGGGGAGACTTGATGACACTAAAGAAACATGGCGCCTGGAAGTCACCATAAAAGTTATTTTTTTGTGTTTTTTTAGTATTTCTCTAATTGTAGGCTTGACTGAAATGGCAAATGAAAATAATTTTCACTTTATCATTGTCACTTTCTCTCCTCTACAAATTGGTCAAGTTAGTTTTTCAATCCGACATTTTGGATTCGAGCGACTACCAACAAATTTTTTAATTTAAATACCGACCTGGATTTTTTATTTCACTATTCGATACCTTTTATAACTTTAAATTAAAATATGACAAGAAAAGTCATATTATACCATTTGATTTTTTTGGGAAAATCCGTATTATTTTAAGAATTAAGAAAAAATTAAATTATTACGGCACAATTACTAGCCCTAAGTGAAGAGCAAAGAAAGCTCTTTCTTCTAACACCAGGTTCAATGTCATCGGTTCATCCAAAACAGAGATTTAAACGTTTGAAAGAAAACAAGTTTAACCTACCCCCACCACTTTATAATTGAAAATAGAAAATAAATGATATATAGCAAAAAGTTGTATAATTGCCTGAAGAACACAACGCTTATATTTTCGACAAACCTTAATTAGGAAAATTGAAGAGAAAATCGGCATTTCCATTCATCCATCCATGAGTTATGAAAATTTAAGTGAAAATATGGCTTTGACCCTTTTGTGTTGCTATTACGCCCCCTAGTGGCCATTTTTCGAAATTGAAAATATTTTCGAGTCATTTCATTTGGCCAATTTACCCATAAATATTTTTTCCCCATAATATTATGATCAACAGTTGTCGTCTTAATGGATCACCCTGTATAGTCTTTTCCAATATTAATATTGGGTACCGTTTTGTTCATATTGGATTCTTACCAATATTTGACCAGTTTCTACCTGTGCAACATTGGATTTTTGGGCATAAGTTATAATAAATTGAATAGAGGGTTTTTATATTGATACACACCGCCATTTTATTCCGTCATATTGAATTCGTACCAATATCTCTTTTTTTTAAAGAGATTTAAAGTTAATTGATAAAAAAGATTTTGTTTACGTTGTTATTTTAAATATTTTATTTGCCCGCCAATTTGTTTCGTCATCTTGAACTCCTACCACAACTCCCTATCACACTTAATGCTTGCAAATAATTTGAAATTAATGTAATAGGTAGTTTTTTTAGGCTGATCTTTTCAAATATTTTATTAGGACGCGATTTGTTTTGCTATCTTGGATTCACACCAAATCGTTAACAGTTCATTTCTATGTATCATTTGGTTTCTGTGCAAAATTTGACGGAAATTGTGTAATTAATTTTTTAGTAACAATATTTTAACACTAGGCCGTCATCTTGTTCCGTCATATTAGATTTTTATCAAAATATTACCAGATCATCACCGTATGACGCTTAATGTTTGACCAAAATTTCAAGTCAATCGGTTAACCAGTAACAGACGGACAGATGGAATTGATAAAACATATTTTTTGGCATCTAAAGACCCTAAAGCGTGAAAAGTTTTAAAACCTCGTGATATTTTTAGCGACTACAAACATTTTATTTGGCCGCCATTTTGAATTCATACCCCAGTTTTTCTCTATACCATAATTAATTATTGCACAAATTTGAAATCACATCAATCAATTAACCAGTATTTTCAGGCTAAAGGCAATAAAAGACATTTCCCAGTTCTAAGTAAAAGAAATGTTGATCATGTCTTTTGGCATTATGATTACATTTAGGCTGATGGTTGTTTAAAGTCTAACATCTAGAAGAAGAATGTTACATTAAAAAAACCTCAAATAAATAATTTATTTGTTAAATTTTTAAAATTTCCCTCTATAAATTAGTGCATCTAATATCTTCTTTTAAGATTAAGATTTTTGATTTCTTTTTTCTAATTAACATAATAGCCGATTAAGCTTTAATTTATTATACATTATTTTTATTAAATTATGATATAATGTGCATTAATTACCCTGTTGCATTAGTTACCCTGTATAAATGCGATAGATATCGTAGAATATTAATTTAAGTCTTTTTTCATATTAATGTCGATTTAAAAAACCACTTGATTGATGATTCCCGAAATACGTCTATGTAATTTTAAAAATAGAAATATACAACTTTGGCACGTGGTTTCTCGCTGACCCTGTAGTTTGTGACATATCCCAGCTGGCACTAAAGTAGCTAAAACTGTTTCCACTACTACTCTTTAAGAGTTTTTACGTATTTGTTACTAATAATTTTACTATATATCAATAAACACTTTGTGTTACACGTTTTTAAGTATTATGTACGTAATTGTTACTGCGAGTAATACTTTATAGTAATTTTCCATGTAAAGTAATTATATAATAACAATTAAGCAATTACTTAAGGAATTGACTGCAAGGTTGTTGATTTCCGTGACATAATAGTAATTATTTAAAGTTGCTGTTTCCAATCTGTTTACTAAATTATAACTTTTAAGTATCAGTACCTTCCTGAACATTGCATAGACTACTCCATTACGTTCAAACGTACTCCTATAACGTATTACTATCAAGTAAAACGAGGCGTTGCAGAGTAGAAAAGGTTATCGTCTAATGTTACTGTTACAAATGTACTCCTATAACGTATTACTATCAAGTAAAACGCGGCGTTGCAGAGTAGAAAAGGTTATCGTCTAATGTTGCTTTTAACTGGCTATTACCAGTCGTTATTCTTCGCTTGCAACTTTGAAGTAAGAATTACAGTAATTATTTACTACAAGTAAACTATTACCTCTTGTACTTGAGGTTCCTGAAATAGGTGGCGCTGGTACGAGATTTGGTCTACACTCACTTTATAAGGACAGTGGCGACAATAGTGTAATTAATTTTTGGGTGGTTCGGCCATATTTTTGCTAAAATCGTTTTGTTTACTTTTTGCCTACGTGGGTTTCTTATGAGGTTTATTGTTTGGGTGTATTTTCTATTAGTATTTGTGATTATTTAAGTAAATATTAATTCAAACAATAAGTTCTAAACCATAAATGTTTTAAGTTTATTCCACGAAAAGTTATTAAATATTGCACATTATTATACTTTGGTTTTATTTTTCTATAAAATGCAATATTGTTTCATATCTTAGTGTATGTTTTACTTCATTCAGCACCTAAATTTGAGTTAGAGCTCTCAAAAATTAGCATAAAAGAAACTATTTTGTAGGCCTTCTTCAGTACATATTATATTACTACATTCACTTGGCAGACAAGTCTCATTAATCGCTTATACAAACATTGTTATTTGTTAAAAATCCAAATGAAAAAGTAAGTTTGAATAGATTATTAAAGTAAAACATTAACATAACCCTACACTTACAACAGACGCTGATAGAGGTTGTCAATGTAAAGGCGAGAAATTTAAATTTCGATTTTTTTTCTGGGGAATATTACTCCTTGTAGACTGAAATTAATAATACTTTCATTAATTAACCTTTTAGCTGATCCAGTTTTCTTATATTAATGTGGTACCCCAACTCTCCGCATGCATTAAATTTTAAAAAACCGGCGGAATGTTCGCAAATCGTAACTGCTTGGTAATAATATATAGTATGGGATTAAGAGGAACTTTGTAGATAACTAATAGACTTCAAAATAATTGGTTAAATGGGACAGTTGCATATTTAAAGAATCCAAAACTATAAGGTCGTATGTGGGCAGTCGTAGATACTTGATGTTAAGTCATTTTCTCAGTAAAGAAGTGCAGCTAACTTAAAAGTAAAAGTCCAATAGAACGCCATTGTTTTCATTTCCCCTACAAATATTTAGCTATGATGTTTGTTTCTGTGAGTATAAAGATTAAAAATGCGTACAAATTAAACATTACGTTAAAAAAAGAATCACTCTTTATAATAAGATATTTAATGATAATTACTATTTAATCCAAAGTTCAAAATTACATTTTTGAGATCTAAATTGGCCAATATATTTGACAAAAAGGAATTGAATATTAGCGAAATTTAAAGGGGCGTAATTTTTTTACGACATCTTCAGCATATTTACTAGAGAAATTGCCTGCATTTTAATTTTAGGTCCTTAGCATAGCCAGAAAACTAAGTGAAACGCATGTATACCAATAACGTATTCTATACGCTCTACACCATATTGCCAATTTGAGTGTTTGTAGTCGCCATAACTGTTGTTTGTATTAAAACGAACCATATTTTTAAACCGGATTAAATAAAGACAGAAATAAGGAAGTGACGAATAGGGTGAATTATTACTATTCGGCTACTTAAACGGAACTACACAATTCCGTACTATCTACGTAATAGTCAAAGTCAGAGTTACATGTTATTCACGAAATAGTTACCCTAGAATTGTTCCCCATTTTGGTAGTGACTACGTAGTCTCAGCTTAAACAGAACGTGGCGACACCAAGGTCCGGTTATTTTAACGAAAATACTTGTGGTAACAATGACGTACTCATGCCTAAATGTGCTTCTTGGGATGATGCAATGGCAAAAAGTTTCTTTAGCTTCCACAATAATATACTAGAATATTAAGGAAAGGTTGACGGAACCCAAAATACTTTCATAATTTGTCATGTCCTTTATTTGACGATTGCCGCTCTTTCACGACGCCACTGGTTTGAACCTTTAATAATTATCCTCCGCAGTTATACAGGAATAATTTTATATAAGAAATTAAAGACCGAGAGGTATGGAGGGTTATTAGTACTGATTAGTTTTTAGCCGTTTTTATTCGTCTTCTTCGGTGCATTAACCGACTTTTTTTTGTTGTTTTGTGACCAATATAGTTTTAAATTGGTATTATATGAAAGCAAAGTAGACGCAATTTGTCTTATGCACGCCACATTTAAAAGAAGTTAATTTACTCTTATACTTATGTTGGTACTGTGTTGCTTAAGCATTTAAAATAAGTTAATTTACTCTTATACGTGTGTTGGTATTGTGGGGCTTAAACAGAAGAGACGAATGACTTGTGGACCTCTTTGATTAAAACTGACCAAATAATGAACTTAAATTTTCCTACTATTATAAAAAGTAATACTTATTTAAGTTATAACATTTACAAATTTACGTATAATTATTTAATTTATAGTAACACTGAGGCAATTACAGAAATTGGCTAGTTATCTAGTTTCTGATTTTCACAGACTGTTCCGTCACAATCCTGTCGAATAACTGTACGGACTAGTTAGACTTTTCTATATTTACATATCATGCACTTCATAGAAGAATGTTAATAGAGTCTATATTAATAGTGAAAAATATTGAAAGTGATATATTTTGAATGTATAATCGGTTTTAATTAATAAGATACTGGCCTTCTTTATCGATAAAAATAACAATTTTTATGATTTGTCATTTACAATACAATATTTTATTTTTCTGGTTTCTTCGTTGGGTCCATTTCACTCACATGAATATATATGATAAACATGTTTACTCTCCTCTTTCTTGTAAAATATCAATTTAACACTTTGAGAACATTTGAACTAGTAGACACATTCAGCTTACATAGTTTTTCGTTAATCATTTATCAAAGCTGCTTTTCTTTATGTTAGCTTTATATGGAATGTTAAACGGACATTTTGGTGAGTGTGTTTCATTATTTTAAGCCTATTAGTAATCTGAAACGAAATTAAACATTATAACATTGAGGTTAAAATATATTCTTTAAAATATCAAAACTTTTAGGTAGATTGCATCTTACATATCTCAATATGGTTTTTTCGTAGTTCATTGGATTAAATTTTGTAAAGTATGTTTAGCCTCTCTAAATTAAGACAAAAGATTTTTGTTTTTGTTTTTGCAAATGTTTGGAATTTCGCCTTTCGCTTTTGTTACTATGGTTTCTTATTTTCCAGCATCCAGCCAGCTTTGACAATGTCTGGTTTTTCATTTCAGTTAACTTGGTTCTGCTCAGGAACAATTCGCCAGCTCTATCCGGGGGGACTCTGGTTATTACCGGGTTCTGAATCTCTTTTACTAGTGACGTCAGTAAACACTGAGTGTCAATCTTCTTAGAATTTTCTGATGATGATTCTCTCGGCCCCTTTTTTTGGCTCTCTTTGGAGGTGCAACTTGTGTCTGGCTTTATAAAAGTGCCCTAATGGACCGAAAAGATCGTACTGAAAGTATGTCCTAATTTTTTTAAGTGCAATGCCGTTAAAAGCATAAGGCCTATTTATAGACATCGTCTGGCCCTAAATTTTGTTTGGTTCAGCATTTGATAATAGATGTCTGGAGATTCCTCTTGTTGGTGACCGGTGATATCAAAGGAGCCCGCTAGGTGACTAGGGGTAAGGCAATGTCTCTGAATATTTTTGTTGTAAATAACTTATGTTTCCACATTCCACGTCGATTTTTTTTAAAACAAACAATCGTTTGCAGAGTTTCAGTATATAGTTTCAAGATATAGTTTGAAGTTTATGGTGTAATTTTTGGAGTATAAGCCAAGAGTTCTACAATGGTTTTGGATTTTCCTCATGTAAGACTACTAGGATTTAATTTTTAGGTTTATATTTATAAATTTTATATAAGGTAACAGAAAGAAATATAAGTAACTTATTGTGTTGGAAAACAGCCTTGGCGAAAGCTTTTATATTTTTATATCTTTTTTGCGGCAGTGTGCTGAAAGGAAAAATTCATGAATTTTGACTTCCCTGTGGGCTATCTATTTTAATTTTTATATTAACATATTTGGAGGTCAATAACAAATTTAAAAATGGGCATACTTAAAATAAAAATAAATATCTTTTCTTTAAATTGAGGAGCGATTGTTCAAAACGCAATAAATCCATTTTTGACATAATTTTAGCTTGATATTGAATATTGATCAAAAACATGAAATAAATCCAATGAAAATATCAGATTCGATCAAAACGCAATAATTCCTACTGAACTTTAAACCCTATTATAGACCATTCGTTCAAAACGTTATAAATCCAAGAATAGTCAAATTTTATTTAAAATTCATTCAAACTGCAATATATCCCAATTCCTAATATAGAACACTGTATTATATTAAATTATCGGGATAAATACAAAGTCTGTTAGATGGCGGCATAAGGCACAAATCAGACTAGGTCTGAGAGATGGCAGTACAGTCATCGTTCTTTACAATTGATTTATTTACCAGTCTGATCTGATCAACTGTCAGTTAATGCATTATTTTTCTGTTAAAAAGAACAATGGAAGAGATAATAGAAAGTGAAGGGGTACTTGTGAAGGAAAAAGGCCGTAGAAGTATGAAGAATGCTCCTAAAAAGCGCAGGTTAGTGTTTGTATATTGTTTGAGGAGGTTTGAATCGCCTTCGTTGTAAAGTAGGTTATAGACTTTGTCTAACCCATCATAAAACCGTTCAACGGCAGTTTTTGAATATTAGTATTTGCCCGTGGTATTTGCTAATCTTGTTGAACTTTATTTGAAGGGTTCAGTAGAAAAGTTGCCTATACCACATAAACAAGAGTTTGCAGAAAATAAAGCTAAATAATTTTAAAATGTTAAAAAATTTGTAGTAAAGCAGAGTTACCATTAGATGTCGCCACAAAAATTATTATGGAAATAATGAATGAAAGCAAAAAAAAACGTTTTTGTTGGTTAGGCACCTTTTAAAATCTTCAATAGCATCGAAATTTGGACAGGTAATCTATATTTAGGTGGCAATTTTGTTGTTTACAGATTGTATGAGGATCCCGACCCGAATTTGGAAAAGTTTAACCGTCGCTGCAATCACGATGGTCCAAGTTATTATTGCAAATCGTTAACGCTTCGTGACATTCAATTAAATAAACAAAACATATACAAGACAACAGATAAAACTGAGCAGGAAGTCAAACTATGTCATTTGATTCTGGCTTGTCCTACACAAAGAAAACGCTCGACTAATGCCAATCCAAAAAAACGTCTGATGAATGTAATTTACCACTTGAAAAGTTCGAGTACGAAAAAAATGGTGTGTCAACAGTTTTTTAAGAGCGCATTGAACCTGACAATAAGAAGAATAAACCGTGTTGCAAATACAATTCAGAACGGAGATGTACCTAAGGAAAAAAGGGGTGGAGATAGAAAATCGAAGAAATCGGCGAAGAAAAAAGAAAGTATTAGAGAGTTTATTGGCAACCTTAAAGGACGCGAAAGTCACTATAATCGGGCAAAGTCTCGAAGAATATACTTGGGTTCTGACTTAACCATTTCTAAACTACATAAGATATATAACTGAAAGTGCAACCAAGCATCAAAAGCTAGTTTATCTATGTTTTCCCGAATCTTTAGGAAAGAGTTTAATGTAGGATTTTCTTCGCCCGCTTCTGATTGTTGTGGGACATGTATGCGATTAAAATACCAAATTAAATTGGAAGAAGATAAAGCAAAGAAAAACATCTTGATTGCGCAATATCGAATACATCGTAAAAGATCCAAGGCTTTTTACGAGTTATCCAAAGAAAACCCTGAATCCTCTAAGACGTTTTGTTTTGACTTGCAGCAGGTCCAACCATTGCCAAGAACTCCGATATCAGATGCCTTCTACTCCCACCAAATTAGTTATTATATATTTTGTTGTGTAGACATGCAGTCAAGGCATCCAACATTTTACACGTGGTCAGAAAACTTAGCCGGTCGAGGATCAGTTCAAATAGGTTCAGCCCTTTCAACTCTTAGATTCACTCAATTTGGAAGAAATAAAAATACGATTATTCTGCGATGGATGTGGTTAAAAAAATAATTCATGCTCTTTACTATTGGTTAAAAATTAAAGCTCCTGCCGGTTTGGAAGAGATAAGAATCACATACCCTGTACGTGGTCACAGTTTTCTGCCTGCAGACAGGGTATTTGGCAGAGTAGAACAGACTTTAAGAAAATTGCCTTTTATCAAAACAAAAGAAGAGTATAAGGATTTATATTCCAAATTTGGTGTTGTCAAAGAACTTGGTGTTGACTGGACTCTATTTGACATTAAAAAATTGGAAAAGATTCTTAAAAAAATTGATGGAATTTCCGACTTAAAAAAAGATGTAAAAAGAACAATAAAAGTCACATGCTACCAAAATTTTAGATTTGAAGCTCTTACTGAAACACCAAAGATATTAACAAAAAGAGGCAAATCAGAAAAAAACTTACAACTACTAGAGCCATTGCCCCTTAAGAATTCTATCCCAGAAAAAAAGAAACCATCTCTGAAGCATTTGATGCAGGAACAATTTGGTGCAGACTGGATGGAGGATCCCAGCTTATCCTGGTACAAGGCTCTTCTAATTTCTGAAGATGAACTAGAAACTCGAGGAGAGGATGAAGATGATGAAGAAGAAGAGAAAGAGCAAGAATGCGATTGCTTGGAACCTGATCACGACGTCCACATATAAGTTTAATTCTATTTTTTTTTTGTTCAGTTACTTATTTTGTTACTTACGTATTTTAAGTGGTTTTATAAATTTTTATTAAAAATATAACACATATAAGTTTAATTCTATTTTTTTTTGTTCAGTTACTTATTTTGTTACTTACGTATTTTAAGTGGTTTTATAAATTTTTATTAAAAATATCGACATTGTTTTTTTAACCAAATGTTTTCATACAAAATGAAATAAATCCAAAAGTAAGTCAATCAATTAAATCCATTCTAGTCAATCAAAATCCATTTTTTATTTTCAAATAACTCTTAATAAAATGAAAATATATTTTATGAAACACATGATAATTTTGTCCCCTCTGACCTACATAACAATATCAAAGACCGATTTTGAGAAAAATTTTTACTTACGGAGCAAGAACATTTCCTTGTTTTACTCAAAACTGTTCCAAATGGATTTATTGCTTTTTGAATAATTGCTCCTCAATTAAGCTTTAAAATCTCTTAAAGTTCAGGTCTACTCTTCGTTCTTTAGAATTGGAAAAATGCTGAATGACACGTTCGTTAAAATTGCACGCACATTCCTTTTATAAACGATTTCTCGATACTTAACATTGCTAAAGCGGATAGTCTATCTTGGCCCAACTCCTCAACAAAATTTATGAGCACTTGAAAAACCCTTGGATTTCCAGGCAAAGCCGTTTCGTCACGGCCACGTAGTGCCAGCTCGAATGCCCCACAAAATTTTACACAATCTATAATTTTGTTTAAAATATAACGATTTTTGGATACATTTTCATTAAAATCTCTAAAGGATTTTCTATAAGCTGTGTCTAGTGCGAATATCAACACTTCCTACCGTAGCATAGTTCACCGAACATTTCATGTGATCTGCAGAAAACACCCGTTTTTTTATTTTTTCATTTAAGCGTTTTAAGTCTTTAACACCGGTTTTGCACCATAATGAGACCGACGGGTCCTTAGAAAACAATAAACAAACATAACAGTAAAATGAGTTAGAGACTTCACAACCACATACCCAGTTAGCTAAATCGTACAAACTTTTGCAAAACTAAGTTTGTAAACACTTTTTAGTTGTTTATTTTTTTGGACTAGTCACTACCAACATTTTATTTCCTATATATTTCCAACTCACACATGGATGAGAAAAATATATATTACAAAAAACAGTATATAAATTAATTGTCATCGATTAAAAACGTCTGAAATAATATCGAGTTAAAATATTGGCCGCGCGACCTCTGAACCACTGAACTTCCGCATACCGACGTGATGCCGCGACCGATCGATCGAATTATGAGAAGAGAACGGCTGATGACCCAAATCGCGATTTGTTATTCCATTTGCTATCACGTTCGGCTGCCGCTCGGTAGCTGTGAAATCTTCGGGTACTTTCGTCAAGCTTTAAGGTAATCAGGGCAATTCGGACTGCCCAGCTTAGCTTAGTATAGCGTATTTTATTATGCCTAAGGAACGCAACGAGACCATTCGAACCGCCGCGCCGCGTGCGTCTAATAGTGTAGCGTATTTAACTTTTCCCAAGGTTCGCGTTTTATTACAACTATGAGGAGGGACGGTCAAACGAATAATTTATTTTCTGAAATATTTTTGGGGGTCATTGATCAAATGACCCTTTGGAAGAGCCGCCACTGGACCAGCTGTGTGTTGGGCGCCAGCCCAGATATTTTGCTTATTACAAAGCACTGGTTACATGATGTATTGGCCTTCCAAACTATGAGTTGGTTTCTAATTATTCAAGACTAATTTCTGTACATGGTGGAACAGCCATTTTTATACAAAATAATTTTTCGCAGTATTCGTTTTTGAATTATAATAAGTTAGATGCAATGTTGGTCGAGAATTTTGCATTGTTCACTCTCTCGGATTAAAACTGTTTATTGTTTGCATGTATAGACCACCAAATACAGAACTGCCTCTGTTTATAACTAGGTTAGAGTGTCTTTTAACTGAACTTCCTTCACAAATGAATGTTATCTTAGCTGGTGACTTCAATATTAATTATGTAGATAAATCTAATTTAGGTATGCAAATGTTAGACAACTTACTTGACTCCCTTAATTTAAATACGCATGTCGCTGAACATACTTGAATGACAAAATATTCTGCTATATTGATTGACTACATGTGCTCCAACATGCAAAAC
Organism: Kuschelorhynchus macadamiae; assembly: GCA_030620095.1. NCBI lineage: Eukaryota > Metazoa > Arthropoda > Insecta > Coleoptera > Curculionidae > Kuschelorhynchus > Kuschelorhynchus macadamiae. The sequence continues at coordinate 225,709 of JAUTXW010001522.1, forward strand.
GATGCTGTTACTTGTTTTGTGATGAATGCTGGTCTTGCAGACCACGAAGCTGTATTGTGTGAATTTGGGATTACCACAGAATCTAAGCACAGTAATAAGAAACAGCTAAAACGGCTTTTTACTAAGCGAAATTATAATAGGTTTTCCCAGTTATGCTTAACCGTTCAATGGAATAATATATTTAATTATGAAAATCCTCTTGAACCATTTTACCGTTTACTTTGTAGCGTGTTTAATGAAGCGTTTCCACTCAGAATGGTTAAAAACCGTAAAAGGAAATGTTGGTTTACATCGGGTCTAAAGGTGTCTGCCCAGAATATGCGTTCCTTACATACTTTAAGAAAATTTTGGTTTGATAGTACTGTTTTCATGGATTATTACAAAAAACACCGTTCTATATGCAGATCGACTATCAACTTGGCAAAAAAGATATATTTCTCGAAAAAAATTGAAAAATCCCATAAGAGGCAAAAGGAATGTTGGAGAGTTGTTAATGACTTAACAGGCAGAAGCAGTGCTGCTGTGGAATATAATATTAATGCAGACCAACTGAACTCCTTTTATTGCACCATAGCTGAAAAATTAGCTCAAAATATATGCCAAAGAGGTGATCCATTATAATATCTTAAACATAGTGTCATAAATGACACCTTCTATATATTACCAACTAATCCCAAAGAATTGATTAAAATTTTTAAGGATATTAAAAATGTCAAAGCTTCTGGTTGGGACAATATTACTGTAAGAGTACTGCTAAGGCTTCCATATTATACATTAATTACGTTAGCAGAAGCTATTAATTGGTCATTCTCATGTGGAGAATTTCCATCGGAACTAAAATTTGCCACAGTTGTTCCAATTTTTAAGGGGGGTGAAACTGATTCTACGTCCAATTTTAGACCGATTTCTCTGTTACCCACCTTGTCTAAACTTATTAAGAAACTCATGAAAAAAAGGATGCTATTCTTTTTAAAAAAACATAATATTTCCAACATACAACAATTTGGGTTTCAATCATCGTTGTCTACAGATGATGCTATATTTAATTTTCTGGAGGCGTTGTATGGACGTTTAAATACTGAGAGGTTGCTGCTGCGGTATTCTGTGATCTAATTAAGGCTTTTGACTGTGTTGATCATGGAGTATTGCTCAGAAAGCTTGAAGTTTATGGATTTAGGGGGAGGGCCTATGCTTGGTTTCGTTCCTACTTGGCTGACCGGTATCAGATTGTAAGTGTCAATAATGACCAGTCTAACAGGTTAAACATTTCTGCAGGTGTTCCGCAAGGGTCGGTTTTGGGCCCATTGTTTTTCTGTTATATGTAAATGATCTGCCATTAATCGATATCCAGGGTTCATTCACAATGTTTGCAGATGACACAACTGTCTTATGGCACCACCGTGATCCCAACCAGTTGGAGCAAATTGTTAGAAGGGATTTGGATCAAATAAAAGACTGGTGTAATTCAAATTCACTTACATTGAACATAACAAAGACAAACATTATATCTTTCAAATGCTCAATAGATGGTGTCAAAATGAACGAACAACCGATAGGTACCTTAAATGTTAACAAGTTCTTGGGTGTCTATATTGATAATAAGCTCAAATTCGGATTGTGTTTCTAGGGAAGTTGCCCTAACTATCTGCTAAACTCTACATTTGTTTTACAAAAAAGAGCTATCAGATATATGTCTAAAGCTGGGACCAGAGATTCGTGCAGGTCTTTGTTTAAGTCCTTGAAAATATTGACCCTAGTTTCTTTATTTATTCTTGAAACGGTGTGTTTGGTTAGGGAGAGATTCAGTTCAGAAGTCCAATATGAAACTGCATATTCCACAAGAAGTACCCATATAACTAAATTACCTATCCCTTCAATAAACTTTATAACAAATCCTTTATTTTCAATGGAAGAAAAATGTTTAATAAACTTTCTGCTAATTTAAGGAAAATTACTTGTAAAAGAAAATTTAGAAAGGATGTTAAAAAACTTTTAATTGGGAAGGCCTATTATACAATTGACGAATATTTTACAGACATATTTTCACTTTAATTTCTTTTTATTTTATTAAATATTGTTTTGTCTAGCATATAAATATATATATATATATATATATATATATATATATATATATATATATATATACAATGTGTCCCAAATTCGGCTTACATGCATTGTTATCTCGTAAACCGCTATAGCTACAGGGTGGGTTAAATTAGGAAAGTTTTAGAGAATTTTATTACAAATTTGATGACGTTTTGAAGTTTAGGATATCTTTTGTGGTTTTCAAGATAATTGTGAAAAATCAAAATGGTGCATTCTCAACTTTTGCCCGTAGCTTCTAAACGACTCGTATTATGGTTTTATGGTTTATACATTATTAGGGCACTTTTATTAGAGGAACATTATGCAGGTAAAACGAAGTTTCTAGCTTCAATTGTTTTTGAGATATTGGCATCAACTTTTTATTTTCTTACCGACGCCATATTGGATTATTGTATTTTTGGAAAGATCTTTTTAAGAGCTTTCCAATGATGTATAACAAGGTAAGATTATTATTTTTCTTGAGCTCTAAAAACCAAAATAATTGTTTTTTTTTAAGTAGGCTTTGATTACGCATGGCGGCCATAATGAAACAAAAGAATGCCGCATGTCAACAATCATTTTGTGTTCCTGAATAGTACTTGTTATCATTTTCTCATTGTGCCGAGTTTTTACAAAGTTTATTTGAGTTTCTTATACTACTTAAAATGGAGGGTAATTATTCCAACGAAGAGAATTTGGATATGATAGAACTTTATTTTAAAGCAAATAGAAATACACAAGCAGCTGCGCGTTCATACGAAGATCAATTTCCAGACCGACATCAACCAAGCCAAAGGCATTTCAGATTTCTAATTGTAAACTTGTTAGCTTATGGGTAAAAATATTAATTTAACCATCGATGTTTCAGATTTTCAACTAAGATATTATACTAACAGTGAATACCTAGTGACTAAAATGTAACTATCACACTATTGAAAATACCTAAACTAAATTTAAATTAACACATAAAAAAAATATAAGTTACACCACATGCCTCCCTCCATTTTCCACACATTTTTGACATTTCTCCAATACCTTCCGTGTAACCCTTCTTAAGGTGTTCCTGTTAATATTAGCAAAAACATCTCGGACTCTGTCTTCTAGCTCTCTGAGACTTTCTGGCGGAGAAAATTCGTAGACCTCATTTTTTGCGTATCCCCATAAATAAAAATCGGGAGGAGTAATATCCGGTGACCTTGCCGGCCAAGCAACAGGGCCATTATTAGCGATAATATTTTCCCCGAAAGTATTTCTGAGGACCGCCATCACCTCTCTGGTACCGTGAGCCGGACAGCCATCTTGTTGGAACCAAATATTTTGCAGGTCGTTTGGGGGAACAGAATTTATAACTTCTGGAATAATTTGTTCCCGTAATAGTTGCAAATATCTGTTACCCGATAAATTTTCTTGGAAAATGAACGGCCCAATCAAACGGTTATCTAAAATACAAATTGTTATGAGTGATTTAAAGCAGAAGTGCATTGTTTGGAATTACCTATAATGCCACACCACACATTGAACCCAAATTTTGTTTGTAAACGTCTTTCTTCTAAATTATGAGGATTCTCGGTGCCCCAGTAATGAGTATTATGTTTATTGAAAATTCCACAGTTTGTAAATCGTGTTTCATCTGTCCAAAGTACTTTAGAATGAAAGTTGGGTATTTGCTGGCATTTGTTGATGAACCATTCACTAAACGTGATTCTTCTAGCAAAATCATTTACTTGAAGACCCTATACAATAGTAGGTTTATAGGGATGAAAGTGAAGTTTTTTCAAGACTCGTTGGCCGGTTGATTTGGGAATTGCCGTTTGTTCTTCAATCTTTCTTACTGAGGTTGTTGGGTTGTCCCTGACACTTTCTATTATAGCTGCGTTTCTTGCTTCATTATCTATTGAATAGGTCTTTGGTTTCGGTTTCAAAACAGACCCGTAGGCTAACAGGTTAACAATTAGAAATCTGAAATGCCTTTGGCTTGGTTGATGTCGGTCTGGAAATTGTTCTTCGTATGAACGCGCAGCTGCTTGTGTATTTCTATTTGCTTTAAAATAAAGTTCTATCATATCCAAATTCTCTTCGTTGGAATAATTACCCTCCATTTTAAGTAGTATAAGAAACTCAAATAAACTTTGTAAAAACTCGGCACAATGAGAAAATGATAACAAGTACTATTCAGGAACACAAAATGATTGTTGACATGCGGCATTCTTTTGTTTCATTATGGCCGCCATGCGTAATCAAAGCCTACTTAAAAAAAAACAATTATTTTGGTTTTTAGAGCTCAAGAAAAATAATAATCTTACCTTGTTATACATCATTGGAAAGCTCTTAAAAAGATCTTTCCAAAAATACAATAATCCAATATGGCGTCGGTAAGAAAATAAAAAGTTGATGCCAATATCTCAAAAACAATTGAAGCTAGAAACTTCGTTTTACCTGCATAATGTTCCTCTAATAAAAGTGCCCTAATAATGTATAAACCATAAAACCATAATACGAGTCGTTTAGAAGCTACGGGCAAAAGTTGAAAATGCACCATTTTGATTTTTCCCAATTATCTTGAAAACCACAAAAGATATCCTAAACTTCAAAACGTCATCAAATTTGTAATAAAATTCTCTAAAACTTTCCTAATTTAACTCACCCTGTAGCTATAGAGGTTTACGAGATAGCAATGCATGTAAGCCAAATTTGGGACACATTATATATATATATATATATATATATATATATATATATATATATTTATATTTCATGTGTTTGCTTAATTTTTAATTTGAATGTTTTGTTTGTCTCAATTCCATTGTTTTTTTTTACACGGCGTGTTTTTATAATACATTAACTTTTAAGCTTTTTATTATAATCAAAAAATGTTTTATTATAATTTTCTAGTTTTTAGTTCAATTTTGTAAATACTGTGTTCTATAAATAGGGCAAGAAAGTTCTTGCCTTTTTATATTTTTATTCTGATTTATCTTTGTTTGCTTAGCTTTGTCAATGATTTTGTATTTAGACAATAAAGCTTTTTTTGACTTTGACTTTGACATACTATTTTTTTCTAAATAAATATTTCGGAAATTACTGTTTTTACTGATTAGTTCATAATGCATAAGTCGACTATACAAAGAATTTCCTGTAATAAATGCATCGAATGTAAATGGGAGTTTCCAGGAAACTCGCCCCTACTTTCCCTACACTTTTCCTCGAAAACAGGAACAAAACGTTATAATTGTCTCATGCCATGGAATATTAAATCTCCGATATTGGTATATATGTACAAATCAAGTCTGTGTCTTCCACTTCCACGTCATTAATGAAAAAGATAATTCAAATATGTCAATCATTGTCACCGGCATCACCAGCTGCGGTAATTGTTTTCGTGCGCGCTTTCATTATGTTTTCTTTTCGTTACCGAAGTAAATAATGGAGAGAATGGAAATAGTGGAGTGTGACGTGGTCGCGTTTAATTGACGTTCCGTTTACATAAGAAGATTTGTGTCCTATTAACGAAGGAAGGACAGATTTAGAAAAAAATATAATTGTTTGATTGGGATCGGAAATCATAATGGTTCCAGAATTTGGAACGGATAGATATGTCTGATTTATGCGTTCACGCTTAAATCAATTTATAGATATTTATACTATAAGGGATGTAAGTAACATTTACCAGTCGAGGACGAGTTTGCGCCCGAGCGATAGCGAGGGCTGGCAAAAAAGTTCGAAACCGGTTAATGTACTTACATCCCATATAGTATATCTCATTTTCCCCCCTCCTCCTAGATATATTTTTGTATTTTCATTAACATTACATTCGATAGCATTCTCATTAAATTATGAAGACAGCTGTGATCCGTTGCCAGAGCAACATAAGCAGTTTTTATTTTATCAACAACGTCAAGTTGACAATTCATAGCGAAAAGTTTGAAGAAGTCGAATTATTTGATTCTGTGTGGACAAAATGGATGTTTCAGACATAGAAGAATCAGCGAATATTGCTTGTTTATCTTTACTACCGGAAAAGTCGAAAAAAAGGTATGACGCAGCATATAAATCCTTTAAGAATTGGTGCCAAAGCAAGACGGCTACCACAGTCTCAGAAACCTTGTTTTTGGCGTATTTCCACCAAAAAAATGCTATATTGAAGTCCCCATCAAGCTTATGGTGTTTATTAGCATTAACTATTAACTTTATTAGCAAATACTTTGAGTTGATATATTACCTATCAAGCGGCATGGTGGATGGAAATCCGCTACTATTGCGGAAAGTTACGTAGCTGAGAGCCTCAATAATAAAAAAGAAGTAGCTAATAAAATTTTTTACAATAAGACCCAGCCAGAAGTCTCTTGCAGTGCTTCAACAGTGACAGAAACATTGGTTAAAAATGAAGGATCTGTGGAGTCAGAAAATGGAATACACTTTGAGAAGAAACGAGAAAACGTGTTTCCAAATGTTGTTAATAATGTGAATAATTGTACCATTAATGTTCATTTTAATTAATATCACCGGAATTTTGTCCGGATTTTTGTAATATGTCGCTAAAATCAAAAATTAAAGCTACTTATAATAATTTTAGATTACTATTTCCCTAGGGATGTAAGTTGACTTACATTCTGTCGTTAAGGGCAACCAATGCATTGTTAAGTAACTTTCACTTACGTCTGTCAAAGCAGTGTCAAAATAGGTTGCTTACGATACAGAGAGGGAGAAAAATTATTTTCGCACTTCAAAGAACATAACCAACGTCGAACCTGCGTTTGTTACTTCTCAAAACCACCTTTTTTATACCTCAATAGTTACTAGTAATGGTGTGGCAGATAAGTCTGCAATAAGAAGAGCAATACCGGCGATAAAATTGTCTACTGTACTGTACTGTTAGCATCCTATTTTTACTTCCCTCGTAAAAGGGAAGTATTGTAATCGTGAAAAAATCACTCTCCAAGATTTTTTCAGATCTTCACGTTCCAGGGTCCCTAGATGACGAAAAACATGTTTTCTCAATGCCGTCGGTCTGTCTGTCTGTCTGTTCGTGGCGTAGGTAAAAAACTACTTGTCCGATTGACTTTAAATTTTGGTTAAAAATTAAGAGTCATATGGAAAAGACCTGTAACATTTTGGTAAAAATCCAATATGACGAAACAAAATGGCGGCCTAGTGAAATGTTAAAAAAATTATTATTAATAAACTACTCATCCAACTTATCTCAAATTCTGCAAAAACATCAAGTATTATGTTGAAATCTAGTGGTATAATTTTTGTACGAATCCAAGATGGCGGAACAAAATGGCGGCCAAATAAAATGTTTGTAATCGTGAAAAAATCACCCTCTCAGGTTTTACACATCTTTACGCTAGATGCCAAAAAATATGTTTTATCAATTTCGTCGGTCCGTCTGTGTGTCAGTTCGCGACATAGCTTAAATACTATGGGGATGGCCTGATAATATTTTGGTAAAGATCAAATATGGCGGGACAATGCTAAAAAATGTTTGTTAGAGTGGTGTATTATTTCCGGTTAAGATCCAGTCCTAACACTGGAATCTGCGGTGGATTATAGATCAAAATAGAAGAGTTCTAACCACACTACACTACAACTTGCTACGTTCTGGACGCGCGTTTCGCTAACCAATTTAGCATCATCAGCAGATGATATAAACTAAAGTAAGTTATCCTAACCGAGACTATTTATAGGTAAATGTGGTCACACTTGGTTGCACTCGACTGCACCGTTGTCAAGTAAACAATAGATGGGACTATAGGGAATAGGCCATCTGTCTTTATTTAGTGCTTTCTTACCACATTTAACTATTTCTATACTCTCAAATGCATCCAATAATCTATTATTAGATACATTTGTAATCAACTTAAGATTATTTATTCCTATTTGGTGATTGTTTTCTAAAGCATGTTGGACAACACTCGACTTTTCTGTTCTTCCGTATCTTAAATGTGCCAGGTGTTCTTTAAAACGAATGTTTATGGAGCGTTTAGTTTACAACATAACTAATAATTTAGATCGCAGTCGTTACAGCTAATTTCATAGATGCCACTCCTCTCCTTCAAGTCGACCTTGTCTTTGGGGTTTCCAAGGAGATTTTTCAAACTGTTCTCAGTTTTGTAGGCTACTCTAAAACCTACGTTTTTAAATACTCTTTCTAGACCTCTCGTATATCTGGGATCATATGGGATTACTGAAGCTTGAAGAGTAGTGGCATCTTTTAACATTTTCTTATGCTTATGTCTATTCACTAATTTATGTAGTTATCATTATATCTATTACTTTTAGCTATATTTTTAATCCGATTCATTTCATTGTTAATGGAAAATTGACTAATCTGTGAGTTAAGAAATGAAATGCTGCCATTTTGTGTTGACGGCAATGAAATGAGTCGGATGTTATATGCCTATCAGTATTAGTAAAATTTCTATAAATATCAAATTCTAATTTTTCGTTATTTCTAATAACTAACGTGTCGAAAAAGGTAATTGCCCATTGTTCTCCTTTTCGTACGTAAAATTAATAGAAGGATATTTATTGTTTAATGTTTCTAAGAAAGTGTCCAAATTTTCTGTTTTAGTATCAAAAATGGCAAATATATCGTTTACGTATCTATACCACACCCTTGGGAAATACTTGAGTTTTTTTTTGAACTGGGTTTCTAATCTACCTATAAACAAATTCGCAAGGAACGGAGATAAGCAATTGCCCATCGCAGTTCCCTCAAGTTGTTTATAATATTTGTAGTTGAACTGAAAAAAATTTTGGTTCATATATAATTTTGTAAGAAGTAAATATTCATCAATAATTTCTTTCTTTAAATTATTGATTTCAAGTAGTTCCTTTAGGTACTCTAAAGCTAGTGGTATGGATACACTAGGACACAACGAGCTTACATCAAAAGATAATAAAATTTCACCTTTTTTTAAGTGAACACTCTTAATTTTATCTAAAAATTCTAACGAATTAGTAACTTCAAAGTTATCGTACGAGATATTTAATCTGCTGAATTCTTCTACTAACCATTTTCAAATATTGTACGTTGGTGATCCAACAGCTGAAACAATAGGTCTCATGGACTTACCAGCTTTATGGATTTTGGGAAGGCAATACAGTTTAGATAACAAAGGAAATAAGGTTGTTATACTAGACAAAACAGATTATCTTGAAAGAGTAGACCATTTGATTCAAACTGGTCCCTACGATTTAATTGAGAAGAACCCGTTATCAAAATTGATAACAGAAGTAAAAAATACCTTAAAACAGTGTAAAAACCTTGTGTCCGATAAACTAAAATTTAAACACATAGTAACCCACAGTTATAGAAAAGTCAAGCGTTGCCCAACATGCTTTAGAAAACAATCACCAAATAGGAATAAATAATCTTAAGTTGATTAAAAATGTATCTAATAATAGATTATTGGATGCATTTGAGAGTAAAGAAATAGTTAAATGTGGTAAGAAAGCACTAAATAAAGGCAGAGGGCCTATTCCCTATAGTCCCCTCTATTGTTTACTTGACAACGGTGCAGTCGGACCCAACCAAGTGTGACCACATTTACCTATAAATAGTCTCGGTTAGGATAAGTTACTTTAATTTATATCATCTGTTGATGATGCTAACTTGTTTAGCGAAACGCGCGTCCAGATCGTAACAAGTTGTGGTGTAGTGTGGTTAGAACTCTTGTATTTTGATTTTTGGTTAAGATCCAGTAAAAAAACAAGTATTTTTTTAAATTGTCGACGTTTTGCAACTTAATTGATGCATCCTCAAGACACCTGAGATATAAATCTTATAACCTGCATGAAAGCAATATTGTCAGTACTTTTACTCAATTGTTCCGCATATATTAACTATATATTAAGTTTCTAAATGGTTTTCGTTAACAATCCTTTTTTTGTTAGTAGTGTATTATTTGGGGTTAGGATCCAGTAAAAAAAAAACAAAAGACTATATTTAAATAGTCGACGTTTCGCAACTTTATGGTTGCATCTTCAGGACACATGTAGATTCTATATCCATCATGAAATCCATATTTTTAGTCTTCACATGTTCCATTTGCAATATTATCAGTACTTTTACTTCATTGTTCCGCAGATATTTCCCAGATATAAAGTTTCTAAATGGTTTTTATTAACGATCCTTTTGTTTTTATGTTACAGTGGTGTATTATTTGGGGTTAGGATCCAGTCAAAAAACAAAAGACTGTTTTTAAATTGCCGATGTTTCGAAACTTTATTGTTACATCCTCAGGACACATATATAGATTCTATATCGTGCATGAAACACATATTTTCAGTTTTTACCTACTACGTTGGACTGCAGATATTTCCCAGATATTAGGTTTCTAAATTCTAATTAAAAATGCTCTTGTTTTTATGTTAGAGTGGTGTATTATTTGGGGCTAGGTTAGCTATTCAAAAAAAAACAAAAGTGTTTTTTAGTTGTCGACGTTTCGCAACTTTATTTTTGCATCCTCAGGGCACATACATTTTATATCCTGCATGATACCCATATTATCAATCTTTACCTACTCCGTTGGTTTGCAGATATTTCCCAGATGTTAAATTTCTAAATGGTTTTCGTTAACGATTTTGTTGTTGTGTTAGAGTGGTGTGTTATTTGGGGTTAGGAAATATCTGCGGATCAATGGAGTAGGTATAGACTAATGTGGGTTTCATGTAGGATATAAAATCTTAGGATGCAACAGCAAATTGGCGAAACGTCGGCAAAGAAAGGTCTATTTTTTACCACCACTCTAACATAACGACAAGAGGATCGTTACTGAAAACTATGCATAAACTTAATATCTGGGATATCTGCGGACCAACACAGTAGGTAAAGACTGATAATGTGGGTTAATTTAAGATGGAGAAACAAAATGACGGCCAAATAAAATTTTTTAAAAATCTACGTAAAAAATCTTGATTTTAAATTTTGCAGAATTATTATTGAATTTATTTTAAATTATGCTCAAAAGTCAAGTGTGGCATAGGTGGAAAGGAAATGGTAAGCATATTGGTAGGATAGATAGATAGATAGATAGATATGGATTATAGACACATCAGCCTAGAGACTTTTTAGTGTCTGTCTAAATTTATTTGGTTTTCGGTTATATTTTTTCATATAGGTTATCGCTTTGAGGAAATTGATTATATTGGGAGTGTTTTCATATGTCAGTTTATTCTCTAAGTTGCCCGTTAAGTTATGTTGTTGAAGTGGTGGCGTGTATGAATCACATTCTGCAAATATATGTTTTACTGATAGTTGTGTGTTGCACGTATTACATGTGGGAGGATTAGTTTTTTCGATTAAATGGGAGTGGGTGAGTTTAGTGTGTCCTATGCGAATACGGGTCATAGTTTTGATGACCTTGCGAGGAAGGTTGGGTATGGATTTTTTAGTGTGAAAGGTATTTTTTATATGCCTAAGTTTATTGTCGTTTTCCAAAAGATCCCATTCGAGTTGTATTATGTTCTTTGATGTATTTTTTGTGTATATATGTAGGTCTTTATACCAAAATGGGTTGTTGATGTTTATGCTATTACTGATACCATGTTTAGCAATATGGTCTGCCCTTTCATTGCCAGGGATGCCCATATGGCTTGGAGTCCAAATGAAGGATAAATCCTTCCCCTGGATATATATTTTTTCTATTTTGTTTTGTATTTCTAACGCCAATGGGTGTGTTGGGGATAGTGATTTTATCATTTCAATTGAATTGAGTGAGTCAGTAACTACTGCCCATTTGTGATTAGCAAATTGTGTAATATGGGTTAGAGCTTTGGAGATGGCTAAAAGTTTTGCTGCTAGGATGCCAGTTGAATTGTGCAGTAGGAAGCAAGCTTCCCTGAAAGGGCTGGAGAATGCGGCCGACGTGCGATTTTCAGTTTTAGATCCATCTGTGTATACCAAAATATGGTGTAGATATTTGCTGTTAAGGAGATCATTAAATGCGCAGCGTATTAATGATGTATTGCATTGATTTTTGTCATATCTTAGTAATGAAGTGTCCATTTGAATGGTAGGTCTGTTCCAAGGAGGAAATGAGCTTATTTCGAGAGGGAAGGCTGGTGTAAGTGAAATGTTCAGTCTTTGGGATATTTCAGTGTATCGAGTATTTTCTCCTTTGTTTGAGTTCCTGGAAGGAGGAGTGAGTGGTATGCGGACAGGAAAAAAGTCCTTATAGTGTTGGATAAACTGACGGAATCTTAGTTTATCGGCGTATTTCATCAAGAGGAATTCGCGACGATGGGATAGTGAGGCGCATTCGGATTCGCAATACAAGCTCAGGACGGGGCTAGTTCTAAAGGCGCCAAGAATCAGTCTGAGAGAAGTATTATAAATGGAATCTAACTTTTTTAAGTTGGATTTTGAAGCTGAGGCGTATGCTATGCAACCATAATCAATTTTTGATAGAATACAGGCTTTGTATATGTTTAGTAATGGAGTTCGGTGTGATCCCCATTTAACTCCCGATAACATGCGTAATATATTTAGGTCAATTAAGCATTTAGCTTTTAGGTGATCTATGTGAGCTTTCCAAGTTAGACTGGGGTCTAGAGTCAATCCCAGAAACTTGACTATAGTTGGGGATGGTATATAAGTGCCTTCTATAGAGAGGTTTGTTAGTTTAGAGCAGTTTCGTACTCGACAGAAATGAACAGCGGATGATTTGGAGGCTTGGAATGTCAGTCCTATTTGTGAGGCCCAGAGTGAAAGAACACTAAGACTGTGCTGTAGAATGTCTTCGCTATGTTTTGGATCGGATGAGGTGTGATAAATAAGGATATCATCGGCATACATTCTGCGTCTAAGGGGGTAGGGGATGCATTGTTTTATTGAATTAACTGCGATTATGAAGAGTACAGGGCTAATTACTGATCCTTGTGGAACTCCATTTGTGTGTGGGTGAGTGGGAGATAGGATTCCATTTATTTTAACTTGAAATGTTCTGCTGTTTAGAAAGTCGTATACAAAGCCTAGGAGATTCCTTTAATATCCCATCTCTCCAAAGTACTGACAATAGAAGATCTCTTGATCGAGTCAAATGCGTTAGACAGGTCCAGGAAGACAGATGTAGTGTGTTTCTTTTGATTAAAAGATTTATGTAGGTCGATTTCTAGTCCAACTAGGTGATTTATCGTAGAGCGATTTCTTTGGAAGCCCAATTGTTCACTAATGAGTAACCCCCTCTTGTGGAGCACGTAGGAGAGACGGAAATTTACCATCCTTTCCAGGTTCTTGCACAAGTGACTTGTGAGCGCAATAGGCCTATACCCTTCAACTTTGTGTCTAGTTTTAGATGGTTTATGAATAGGTATTAGAATAGCGTGCTTCCAACAGGATGGTACAGTGCCACTTTCCCAGATTAAATTATATAGTTTAAGTAGATGGGCGGAGCCTTTCCTTGGTAGATTGGCAATATATGAAATGTAGATTTCATCATTTCCGGGGGAGCTATTCCTGCAATGGGAAATAGCGTGTTCTAATTCTTTTTCTGTGAATGGTAGGTTGTAGGATTTTAGATTTGTTTCATCCGAGAGTATGGGGGGAGGAAATGGCGGGTCATAAATGTTGTTGAATTTGGTGTAAAAGTGTGTAGCAAAGAGATCAGCAATGTTTGGAGGGTCCTCGATCCAATTTCCGTTTTCTTCTATGCCAGAAATTATGTTAACAGGTCTGCCTTTCAGTCTATTTATTTTGTTCCATAATTCTGAGCTGCTTGTGTGAGGGGAAAGGCTATTAGTATATTCATTCCAAGAAGTTAACTTTGATTCACGAATAATGCGCCTAGCTAAGGATCTTTGTTTTTTATATTCGATAAAGTTTAAAGTGTTAGGACAATTTTTGTATCTGTTAAGTGCTTTCTTGCGATTTTTAATGGCATCCTTACACCTTTCATTCCACCAGGGGCCGGGGGGTTATTGTTGTTTATTGTTATTTTCGGGATGCTTAAGGAGGCAGCTGATAGTATAGAGTCAGTGAAGTTTGAGACTGACTTTTCAAGATCGGGAGTAATATTAGCTAACTTTAATGATTCTCTGAATAAATCCCAGTTGGCTTTTTTGATATTGAATTTTGTGATCGGAAAGTATGAAGGACAGCTCATTAGTTCGAGAGAGGTGGGAAAGTGGTCGCTTCCATAGGAGTCTCCAAGAACGCTCCACTGAAGTGGGATGGTGAGTTGACTACTACAGTATGCCAGGTCGATGCTGGAAAAGGTGCCAAAATGAAGAAAATCACCCTCAGGATTTATATATCATCACGTTTTAGCGTCCTTAGATGCCAAAAAACATATTTTATCAATTTCGCCAGTCCGTCTGTGTGTATTTACCCGATTGACTTCAAATTTTGACCAAAAATTATTGCCCATATGGGGATGGCCGGATAATATTTTGGTAAAGATCCAATATGGCGGAACAATGTTACAAATGTTTGCTAGAGTGGTGTATTATTTGTATATATAACACATATATACTGCGACTACGTACTGAGCTAATTGGATTACACTTCACTCTTCCCAATAAAAGTAATAATTCATAACGAAGGAAACTTCCTTCCCGGGTAAAGGAATTTACCGATTTTTCACTACCGAGTTGTCATTAAAGGAAAGGATTGTTTGCAACATACAATGACTAAATGCATGCAAATAATCAAAATAAAAACTGAAAATATGCAAGGAAGTAATCGAAATATGCAATAATTTACAGAAATTATTTTGTATGCTTTTAACATTTTACATCATATATTTTTTTCGACAAACGTGTTAAAAATGCAATTTTTAAGCTTTAAATATGTTACTTTAAGGCATTAGTGCCTTAACAATTAAGCCAATAATGGTTTTATTATATAAATATATTTTTTAATTTAATTAATTTAATTTAACAGCAAACACCAGAGTGGATATTCTGACCGGTAAGCGGCACGGGGGATGGCGGTCAAATAGAGTTGCAGAAGGATACATTGAGGCATCGGAAGAAAACAAAAAGAAGACTGCTTTGAGTATACTCAAAAATAAGCAAAATGAAGCAACTAGTATCCAAAAACTGAACATATTTAATGCAAGTTCATCGCAAGTTAAGTCAAGTTCATCAAGTACATCTGGTATTAATTTAAATAATTGCAATAGTTGTGTAATTAATATTTACAATAAATAGTTTTTAATGCTGTATTTTTAACAAAAATAAACGTATTTTCTTTAATATACGGTGCTATTTAAAAATATCTGCTTCCAATTTATTAAACACACTAAAAATTTAATTTGTAACCGTGTTATTGCTTGTTATTTCCGTTTGTAGAAAAAATATTGTATGATTAAGAAATCATGGTTCTTGGGATTAGACCGTGTCAAACTAGAATTACTAACCGACGTTTCGCCTTCGATTGCACGAGGCATCTTCAGGAATCTTTACTCCACGAGATCTGAACACTGAATGAGCTCGAAGAGATTCAGGCGGGCTTTTATACCCGACTTGTGCTCGCCGAACAGTGACCCTGAAGATATTTTGGTCAGTTTCAATGTAGAATCACTTTACACAAATGTTCCTGTCAACGACTCAATTTCCATTTTATCAGACATACTGGATATTCTTGATAAGAACTTACTAGACCTAGTGGAAGCTTGTTTTACATCTACTTATTTCATTTTTCAGGGAACTTTTTATAAACAAACTTCATGGAGCAGCTATGGGATTTCCCCTATCACCTGTGGTGGCGAATATCTTTATGGAAGCCTTTGAGGATATTGCTCTAACATCCGCTCCACTAAAACCGAAGCACTGATTTAGATATGTAGATGATAATTTTGTTGTTTGGCCTCATGGACAGGATAATCTCCTCATATTTCTGGACAACCTTAATCAACAACATCATAATATCAAGTTCACGATGGAAATTGAATCTAATGGAACAACTCACTTTCTAAATGTACGTGTTCAAAGAAAGGAAAATGGTACATCCGGGCATTCTATGAATAGAAAACCGACACATACAAATAGATACTTAAATGCAAATTCTCATCACCATCCAGCACAAAAGAATTCGGTTATTAACTCACTAGTATTTAGAGCTATTTTGGATATATATATATATATATATATATATATATATATATATATATATATATAAACATCGGAAATATCGAAACTGACCGAAGCTCTCAGAGGGAATGGCTATTGCACTGAAGATATTACGCGTTCAATTAAAAGATATAGTAAACCAACTCCGCCAAAGGAGAATAATAAAGAGCCACCATTAGGTAGTGTTGTTCTTCCCTACATACATGGCACTACAGACAAAATAGGACGATTACTTCGGCGGTCCAACATACTTACGATCTTCAATACACATAAGAAGATTGGACAATGCTTGCGATCCCCGAAAGATCTTGTACCTTTCCAAACAGAAGGAGTATATAAAATTCCTTGCTCCTGTGGAGAAGTGTATGTGGGAGAAACAGGACGCTCAATATCAACTAAACTTAAGAAACATGAACGATGTATTAAAAAGAAACAAATTGTTCAGTCTGCTGTAGCTGAACACCAGCATAACACTGGCCATTTCATAAATGTAAAGGAAACCAAGGTTCTAGCATAGGTTCCAGGTTTTTATAAACGAAAAGTAAGAGAATCTATTGAAATATTTAAACATACAAAAAGTTTCAATAGAGACACGGGTCACGATTCGGCGAGCACAAGTCGGGTATAAAAGCCCGCCTGAATTTCCTCGAGCTCATTCAGTGTTCAGATCTCGTGGAGTAAAAATCCCTGAAGAAGCCTCGTGCAATCGAAGGCGAAACGTCGGATAGTAATTCCAATTTGACACGGTCTAATCCCAAGAACTATGATTTCTTAATTGAACAAAGCCGGGAAAGCTTCCGTTCTATAATATTGTATGATATTTATTTTAAAGGAATTTTTAAGGCCCTCATGTGAAACTTTAACAAGCGAAATACAGTTTTGATTAATTTCTATAGTTAATAAAAAAGTTAAATATTACACATTTCCGTAGTGAAATTTGGACGTCATTCGTCTAAAAACACAGAAAAAGAACGATCCAAATCCACCGATGCTACATAGCAATTTTTAAATACATACATACATTAAATATATAACGTAATTACTTGAATATTTTCCTAAAAATCCTTATCTCATTTGACAGTAAAGCTCACTGAGATCTACGTACAAATACATAGAGCCCGGACTAATGTAAATTTGGGAACTTTTAATTTGTATTTTTAGCCTTATTTCTGAAATTTAAGAACTTTCTTTTTGAAGCTACTCAAAACTTTGATTTTTTATTCATTCGAAAGGACCTTCAAATAGCTCGAGAGTTTTTTGTAACATAAGAAGACATTGAAGGTTTAGATATGGTGAAAATTGTCCGAAATTATATCAAGTTACGCCCTAAACCCGCCTTTTATTTAATGTTTCTTTATTTCCATAAACGAAAATGAGACCACAAAATAATAGAACGAGTCAAATATTTTTTGTACTTCCCAAGTAGCACTTTTAGTCAAGAATACGTCATTGTTATCACAAGTATTTTCGTTGAAGTAACCGGAACTTGGTGTCGCCACGTTCTGTTTAACCTGAGACTACGTAGTCATTACCAAAATGGGGAACAATTTTAGCGTAACTATTTCGTGAATAACATGTAACTGTGACTTTGACTATTACGTAGATAGTACGGAATTGTGTAGTTCCATTTAAGTAGCCGAATAGTCATAATTCACCCTATTCGTCACTTCCTTATTTCTGTCTTTATTTAATCCATTTTAAAAATATGTATGGTTCGTGTTACAACGACAAACAAAACAGTTATGGCGACTACAAACACTCAAATCGGGAATATGCTGTAGAGCGTATAGAATACATTATTGGTATCTGAGGTAGGATACATGCATTTCACTTAGTTTAGCTATGCTAAGGACCTAAAATTAAAACGCATTCAATTTTTCTGGTGAATATGCTGAAGATAGTCGTAAAAAAATTACGCGCCTTTAAAATTCGCTAATATTCAATACATTTTGGTCAAATATATTGGCCAATTTAAATCTCAAAAACGTAATTTTGAACTTTGGATTAAATAGTAATTATCATTAAATATCTTATTATAAAGAGTGATTCTTTTTTAACGTAATGTTTAATTTGTATGCATTTTTAATCTTTATACTCACAAAAACAAACATCATAGCTAAATGTTTATAGGGGAGACGAAAATAAACAATGGCGTTCTGTTGGACTTTTACTTTGAAGTTGGGTTGGCTGCATTTCTTTACTGAGAAAATTACTTAACATCAAGAGTCTACGACTGCTCCAATACGCTTTTATAGTTTTGGATTCTTTATTTTTGTATTTGTATATTATTACCAAGCGGTTACGATTTGCGATCATTCCGCCGCACAGTGCTTTGAGCAATGGACAATAATCACAAAACAAAGTAATAATTATTTATATTTTTATAACATCAATATAAGTATAAGTATCCAAAAAACGCATTACAAAGTTTATTTAAATCAGGTCATCCTTGATTAGCACTGTAGAGACAAATGAATTTCGATCAACGCCTAGCTGTCAGTTTAACAATAATTTGTTTGCGTTCAGAACGGAGTTTTCATTAACGAGTTATTGTTGAAACTGTTCACTCTAAAAAGAAAATCGCTATGGATTATCAAGCTCCAGGTAGGTTTATTAAATTTTAACTATATATTTAATTGTTGAGTCCAAATGTACGATTTTACCTGATATTTCAATTAGCAATAACAGATTAGTTGTTAACACAACTATATTTGAAAACTTTGGTAAAGGTTTACAAAATATCTCTAAATATCTCTTTCTGATACTGTTTTAGTTAAGTAGGAGAAAATATAAGGTTTCAGATTTTGTATCGATATTCTGCCCCTACCTGCCACCACAGGTAATTTCAGATATTTTATTTCAGAGTGTATTTATATCAAAAACGCTGATCTGGTAGATGTTTGGATAACTAGTTCACATAGTCATCGCCAGCAAAACACATTTAAAAAAATATGTGAAATACTTGATTTAACAGATTGTTCGGAAGAATTATCGGCACGAATTTCAAAGATGGGTAGAATTTTTTGCATGAAAATGACTAAACTGTGGCAGGAAAGCTCTAGAACTCGAGAAAGATTTATAAAGCGCAACAAAAGTTGGCTAAGCAAACCGGTAGCCACATCAAAAGATTTTGTGGCTTTTAAAAGACCTCAAGTGCAACCATTACAACCGTTGGCGTTGCAACCACGATCAAGTCAATCTCGAGGAAGACCCACCATCCCTTTTGAGGAAGCTTCTACAAAAACAAAAAAAAAGACGCGTCTCAGATTTAATACAAAGCAGATCTCAAGCTGAGCTTAACTTTGCTGCTAATTTGGCTGGTAGCTCTAATAATCAAGATTCCTTAGATAAGGTTTTGACACCACATCAGGCTTTAGCCCTGTGCTTGGACCTAGACTTATCCGAAAGAAAATACTTAGCTTTAAGGTCAGTAGTTAATGCTTTGCACAAGGATTGCTTTCCAAGTTTGTACGCTTTAAACATTGCAAAAAAAGCACTTTTGCCGTCTCAAATTAATACTGATGAAGTCAGTTCTGAAGTAAATTTACAAGATCTTCTAGATAAAACCGCAGAAAGTATTCTAAATGTTTCAAGCGTACCGAGTGGGAAAGAATTAAAATTAATTTGTAAGTGGGGCTTTGATGGCAGTAGTGGGCATAGCACATATAAGCAGAAGTTCAGTAATGACCAACATACGGATGAATATATCTTTCTAATTGCACTAGTGCCATTAAAATTGATTAATACTTGCACAAATGAGGATGTATGGGTAAATATGACAAGTTCCTTGACCTTGTTTTGTCGACCAATAAAGTTTATTTTTGCTAAGGAAAATGCTGAGTTAGTGCGATTGGAAGAGCAAAAAGGATAAAAAATATCAATTTTCTGAAAGTATCGACAATAAATATGCACAATCAAACTTATAATATAACTTTCGAATTAATTTTCACTATGATGGACGGTAGTGTAACTAATATTCTTTCCGGCACCAACTCAGCATCCAAGTGCATCATTTGTGGAACCACCCCAAAGCAAATGAACCACGAAAACGTTGTCAATCGGTCTGTAAATAGGAAAAACTTTCGTTTTGGCTTATCCACACTTCACTGCTGGATACGTTTTTTTGAGTGCCTTTTGCATATTGCGTATAGACTCCCAATAAAAGTATGGCGGGTTGAAGGAAATGAAAATAAAAAAATAGTAGAAAATAATAAAAAACGTATCCAGTCAGAATTTAAATCGAAGATGGGACTGATTGTGGATAAGCCAAAACCGGGATATGGCTCCACAAATGATGGAAACACCGCAAGGCGTTTTTTTTTTAATCCCGATCTCAGCTCGGAGATAATATAACAATGAAATTAATAAATATCTAAAAAAAAATGATTTAGTTGTTTCAGAAGATTTAAATTTGGAATTCAATGTTTCTGAAATATTAAGCAATGAAAGCGATTCGGACTAATAATTAGCTCTGAGTTTAACGTTTGTTATTTATTTTATGTTTAAAAATTTTAGTAATTAAGTGTTAGTGTAGTTTAAATAGTGTTTGTTAAATTTTAATTTTGTGTTTTATAATAAAAACAAGCTACAATGGCTTATAAACGCACATTTTTCTTTTTGACCCTCTATGTCAATGTTACAAATCTTAGTTGTAAGTTTTTCTGGACACCCTGTATGTGATTAACTTAGAAAATTATGCGCAAAATGTTTTCGCCTAAGTAAAAAAATAACAATTTTGTCAGAAATTGTATTAAGACCGCCAGAGGTAAGTGGTATTATTTTTGTCCAATAATCTCTACTACTCGAAGCACTGTGCGCCGGTTCTTTAAAATTTAATGCGTTGTGTCATAGCATGCCGAGAGTTGCGATACTTGAGTCACTACTATAATTCTGCCATCCATCATAACCATAACCCTTTGTTTCGTTTTTATTTTTTGTTTTCTTAATATACCGCTTAAGGTTGTTTTGTTCAGGCATGACATGACAACCAAGTTGTGATATTTTTAATTTTCTATAAAATGTGGCTGAGTCACGAAAGCTACGTTGTTTTCTTATGGTATGTGAAGCCATTGTGAACTATTAAAACTTGTTACTTGTAGACGATACCACAACACATACACAACTAATTAAAACTGTAGACCGAATTACAATGAGTTCATAAGGACAGTGGCGACAATAGAAGCCCACCCCCCAAATTGATCCAAAATTTCTAAAGGTTTAAATGAGGGCATCCATATTATCGTTAGTTTTTCGCAAAGTATGACTAAATTAATCTACTTTTATATTGACAACCTCTTTAAGCGTCAGTTGTAATGTTAAAGTTTAAGTTTAATAATCTATTCGAACTATTTAGTACAAACTTACTTTTTCATTTAGATTTTCAACAAATAACAATGTTTGCGCAAGCGAATAATGAGACTTATCTGCCAAGTGAATGTATTAATGTAATATGTACTGAAGAAGGCCTACAAAATAAAGTTTCTTTTATGCTAATCTTAGAGAGCTTCTACCTCACATTGAGGTGCGGAATGAAGTAAAACATACTCTAAGACTGTTTCATGTATTGTCTTTTATTATATTATTAATAACTTTTCTTGGAGTAAACTTAAACTTAAGACATTTACGGTCATAGTCATTTACACATTCATCACAAACACTTTATAATTATAAGAAAAAAACGGGTGAACCAGGCTTAAATACATTTCTCCATATGGTCAATGGCTGAGAACTTCTTGTTTGAATCAATATTCATTTTAATAATCACCAAAGATTAATAAAATGAGACACTAAAACAACAAACCTCATAAGAAACCCACGTAGGCGAAAAGTAAACAAAACGATTTTAGCGGCAATATGGCCAGACCAATAAAAAATTGGTTACTCTATTGTTGCCACTGTCCTTATAAATAAAATCACCGACCGAATCTCGTACCAACGTCCCCTATCTCCGGACCTCAAGTACAAGAGGTAATAGTTTACTTGTAGTAAATAATTACTCTAATTCTTACTTCTGGTAATAGCCAGTTTAAAGTAGCAGTGGAATAAAACTTTTTCTACTCTGCAACGATTCGTTTTACTTTATAGTAATACGTTAAAGGAATTCATTTGAACGTAATGGGGTAGTCTCTGCAAAGTTCGAGAAGGTACTGATACTTAAAAGTTGTAATTTAATAAACAGATTAGAAACAGTAACTTTGAATAATTACTATTATGTCACGGAAAGGAAATGACGACCTTGGAGTCAATTCCTTACGGCAGTAGTTATTAGATAATTACTTTAATGGAAAATTACTATAAAGTATTATTCGGAGTAACAAATACATATATAATACTTAAAAACGTGTAACCCAAAGTGTTTGTTGATATATAGTAGGATAATGAGTAATAAATACGTAAAAACTCTTAAAGAGTAGTGGAGACAGTTGTAGCTAGTTTAGTGCTAGCTGGGTTGTTAGATAAATAATTATTATCTATTGGATTTTGCAATCATAAATTGGCTAATTTGAATTGGTCCACCCTATACAGGCGGTTACAAATTCGAAGCTCACCATTGATATCTTGTAATCCATAAGAGATAAAAGGATGGTTAAATTGGAGTAAAATTGCGCATTTATGTGCTTAACAACATGCCATATGCCGTTTACAAACTTTAAATATTTCGAGTAGTTCCGAAATTTTGTAAATTGTTTTTTGTTTTTTCCTGAGTTTGTTTAATTATTTGAAATAAATGTCATATCACTTTAGCCAGTTTTTCCCTCTACAAAATTACGTTATTAAATTTAAGCTCACCGAGCGGCCGTCCTCAACTTCATTTTTTGAAATACCATTGAAAACTTCTTCTTGATTATTATAAATTCACTGGGCATGTTGTCTTTATCTTTAAAAACATCTTATTATCTTTAAAAAATACCCGAAACATTTGAGAAAGAGAGAATCACTGCAATGCGTTTCTATTGACCCCACTACATAGTAAACTATTCTCCGTCTCTTACATCTTTTAGCAAGAATTTGTGGGGATTTTTTAAAGATAAAGGTATCAAACAAGGTAAATTTATAATCAGCAAGATGCGACGCATTTAAGCTTCCAGCCGAATGTGTAAAAATACGTACTCGCGGGTAAAAAAGTAAGTGAAGTGCAAATGAAGCAAGTAAATATCGCAAAAATCTTTTTTCCAGAATTCTTTTTGATATGTAGAAGGAGTAGAATATTTTTTACGACTTATCTAAATTTTGTATACTAAATCAATTCTCCTATCCTTCATAGCAGCAAATTTATTTATAACATCCTCATAAAATGGATGAGTTGCCCTAATCTTCTCCAGACATTCCTTTCGAATTGAAATATTGCTTAGAGAAGTAAGTCTTTTTTGAGATATTGTATTTCTTAAATAAGTTTATACACGTTTGAGGCAAGAAAAACTTCTTTCCACTGAAGCACTTGTCGACGGTATTGTCAAAATAAGGGCAAACCCTTTATATGCTTTGGTTAAAATATCTTTATTTTCATTAATTTTTTTCACTTGCTCTTGCAGCGATATATTCCAATTACTGTCGTTGGCAAAAATAAGACCAAGCTCATTTTTTAGTCGTTGACTTTTTGAAAATATTCCCCCATATAACTGTAACAAATTTTCAAACGGGCCGGTCGGAAAATCTAAACTATATTCAGAAAATCTAAACTATATTCGAAAAATTTAGCAGAATCTGCCAAACATAAGAATGTATGTTTCAGAGTCTTGAAACCTTAGTGTCATTTCCATTAAAATATGGTCCAATATTTCATATAAAAGGGTTCTATACTTAGCCCTAATTTCTTCAGGTGAAAGCTTAACAAGCTCACGTTTGTAATGATTTATTTCTGTAATAGAATTTGCTTTATCAAACATGGTATTAAAAAAATGTTCATTTTTTTAACAGAGCGCCTCACGACAGGTTTTTATATTGGATACTCAAAAATGAACGTCAAACCATTTTTTTTGAAGAAGGCAACTTAAACAATCACATTTACTAACTTCGAATTTAAAGACCAACGAGTTTCTGTAATTGTTGGTATACGCCTCGTAGATACAGATGTAAGAGCATACGTTCGTTTAGCTGATGAAAAAATGTTGGAATACCACTAAGGCTTACACAAAAATTCGACATTTAGAAATATTTTTAAACTTTGCTGCATCAGGACAAATACAGCTTGCGGCGCTTTTTCTTTTTTTTTTAAGGCCATTTAGATGACCAGACATCACACTTGCGCCATTGTAACAGTGCCCCATTAATTTATGTTTATAGTCAAATTGGTCCAAAATTTGATCCAATAGAGAATATAAATTCTCCGACGTTCTGTCGGAGCTGAGATTATAAAATCCTAAGAATCTCTCGACTACTGAACCTTCAGAATTAACGTATCTTAAAATTATGGAGCACTGGGAGGTTTGCGTAATATCAGTGGTGTCATCAAGTTGCACAGAAAAAAACTATGCGTTCATTATTTAATTTTTTACATGATCATTTAAATAATCAGAAATGCATTCAATTAAATTCAATTAATACTTAATTATTTCGTTTTGAATAGTTTTCGAGTCACCAGTAAAAACATTTTTAATTTTTTTGTGATGATCTTTTAGAGTTTGGGAACTTCTCGATATTAATAAACCTAAAAGTTGTTTTAAAATTCCCCCTATTTATTGATTCGCTGCTCTCATCATGGCCGCGAAAGACTAACTCTAAACTGCGTCAATTACCAAGCACATAAATAGCCTATTTAATCGGACGTTTTCGTTAAAATGTATTTTCTATAGTTTAGCATTTTATTTTAAAGTGTCAGCTATAGTGCTTTGATTTTTTGCAAATGTTTTTAGCATTAATTTGCATTTTAAATGCTCCTGTCTTCATGTTTATGCAAGACCTTCATATATTTACCATACCTGCAAAACCTTCCTTATTCCATACTGAATGTTTATTGGAAACTAGTAAACAAGGCCAGCAAAAGAATTTTTGTAATATTTGACTACTACATAACCATTTGTAGACCGAAAACCAGGATGACGATTAAAACTCTGATCTTGCTCCTTCCATCGATTAAATGGAGTTTCCAACAAAATGTAAACCACATCCGTGATCGGATTCGTCAATAACGTAAATTAATAAACTCGACACCAAATAAAGTTGTAACAACACCATAAATAAATATAACACAACACAGTCAAGTAAACTGCAAAGGAACTAACCGGTTGCAGCGAAATCCGCAAAAATAAAAGTAAACAACCACACCAAACTGAACGACACGTGGGTGTAGTCTACTGGGTTAGCAATTCACCGAGAGCGTTGTATGGCGCTGGTTAACATTAATCTTCCATGCAGTCGACGTCGTCGCGAACGCGTTGTCATGGCAACGTAGTAGGAAAATCGTAAACTAAACATAGCATCTCCAGCAAAGTCGAAGCGGTTTGCGCCACTGTTGTTATAATAAAGTTTGATTGAAAGTTTTAAAAATACATGCCGCCAATGGTCAAGTAATATATTCATTCGAGATGTACAGAGTGTCCCATTTTCGTAGGTTTTACGGGGTTTCCAGCTTATGAGTAGAGATAGAGAGATGCGGTTTTCGCGACACCGTGCTACTTTTCGATGAAACTAAAGAGGCCGCAAACAGATTTGCCATAACCATTTTAGTTTCCGTGCTACAGGGTGATTTTGAAAATTTGTCATTTTCGGACACCCCCTGTAACTCAGCTATCGTAAAATATATTTAAAATGTTTCAACTGGTATTTATAGATTTTTTCACGTCGAATTCAGTGGCATACTCAGATTTTTGCTGAGAGTCATAGTTTTTAACATATTGGCATAACCTACTATTTTTTAAATGGGAGACCCTATATATTATTTTTTCATCTTATTCTTCGTGTCGAAACCTTTTCAAAAACATACCATAAGTCATATTTATTTTCATAAATAACATGAAAAAATGCATTTTTCTTTAAACGGATTTATAGCATAGCAGATCAATCGAAATAAGAGAAGGTGGCTGTGGTAGCCATGGCAACGCCAACAAAAATATGATCAGGCAGCCATTACTCATTCATGTCATTTTTGGCATTATTGCATTTAAATTTTTCTTGACGTCTATTATAATTATTGTTTTTAACATGGCTCAGAATCAAAAATTTGAATATTTTGAGAAATATGATATGAACGCGTGTTTTATATTGTCTAATGAAGATGCAGATCAGGCGGCAGAGCTTTATCTGAACAGGTTAGTTCTTTTTTATCTTCCTGCATTTTGACTTTATTGGTTTGCTTTATTTTATCCTAGATATCCCGAGAGAAGACAACCAGAAAAAAGAATTTTTCAAAAAATTAAAAATAATCTTTGCCAATATGGATCTTTTAACAAGCCTCAATCGCGAACTTACAATAAAGACAACGAAGAATCTGAGGTCAACGTTTTAGCCCTCGTTCAGACAGCTCCTGAAACATCTTGCAGGAAAATAGACGAAGAGGCGGGTGTACCGAAAACCAAAGTGCAGAAAATTTTGAAAAAGCACAAATTCAAACCCTATAAATACAAACTTGTGCATCATCTGCATCCTGGTGATGCAGAGCGCAGATTGGAGTTCTGCAATTGGTTTATAAATATGAAGGCAGAAGATATCGATTTTGAAAAAAAGATTATTTGGTCAGACGAGGCACATTTTACTAGTTCAGGGATTTTAAATAGACACAACACGCGATTTTGGAGTCAAGAAAACAACCATGTTATTTTTCCTAGGGAGCGTCAGGGCAGATTTGGATTCAATGTCTCCTGTTTTATTTTCAACCGAAAAATAGTTTACCAAATATATGAAGGAAATCTGAATTCGATTGGTTACGTGCGAATCCTAGAAGACGCATTAGGAATTTTGGATGATGTTCCCTTGGCTCAACTAAATAGGATTTATTTCCAGCAAGACGGAGCTCCAGCCCACAATGCCAGAATAAGTCAAAACTGGCTTAACGACCATTTTCCTGGAAGATGGATAGGAACACACGGACCTGTTCGATGGCCACCACGATCCCCTGACCTCTCAGTTTTAGATTTCTTTTTGTGGGGTTATTTAGAAAACAAGGTTTATGTAAGGCGATACGAAAACTTAGAACAACTAAGAATGGCCACCGA
This sequence comes from Kuschelorhynchus macadamiae, assembly GCA_030620095.1. Taxonomy (NCBI): domain Eukaryota; kingdom Metazoa; phylum Arthropoda; class Insecta; order Coleoptera; family Curculionidae; genus Kuschelorhynchus; species Kuschelorhynchus macadamiae. The sequence continues at coordinate 253,020 of JAUTXW010001522.1, forward strand.
AAACGCTTTTGCAGAGTTACAAAGACAGTCATTTACAATAGAAAATGCATTAAAAAGAATTTTTAAAGTTTGTCACACTTGTAGGACACATAATGGTCTACAATTTGAACAATATTTGTAGTTTTAATGAAATTATAATTATTACCTTTTACCTACTTCCTAATTTTTTCTGATGCTGTTACTTTGTTATTTCGTTAATAAATATTTGTTAACTTTTTCCATGGCTCCACAGCCACCTTCTCTTATTTCGATTGATCTGCTATGCCATAAATCCGTTTAAAGAAAAATGCATTTTTTCATGTTATTTATGAAAATAAATATGACTTATGGTATGTTTTTGAAAAGCTCTCGACACGAAGAATAAGATGAAAAAATAATATATAGGGTGTCCCATTTAAAAAATAGTAGGTTATGCCAATATGTCAAAAACTATGACTCTCAGCAAAAATCTGAGTAAGCCACTGAATTCTACGTGAAAAAATCTATAAATACCAGTTGAAACATTTTAAATATATTTTACGATAGCTGAGTTACAGGGGGTGTCCGAAAGTGACAAATTTTCAAAATCACCCTGTAGCACGGAAACTAAAATGGTTAGGGCAAATCTGTTTGCGGCCTCTTTAGTTTCATCGAAAAGTAGCACGGTGTCGCGAAAACCGCATCTCTCTATCTCTACTCATAAGCTGGAAACCCCGTAAAACCTACGAAAATGGGACACCCTGTACAGTTTATTTTTTGCCAATTAGGTGAATAAATGAATGTAAAAACTAAAATTTTAAAAGATATATATAAAATTTAGTTAGATGTTTGCTTGTTTATTTTTCCTAGTGAAGTAGCACTTCACCTACTTCACCTGAATAGCCGCCACTGGTACTCAGTTGACAGCATGTAATGATTTTTCTTTTTGAAGTACCGACAGACGAGCGAACCTGTCCTCAAGCAAACGCATACGCTCGTCATCCAAGTCGACACTAAGCAAACCTTCGAATATTGAACATGACATTTACATTAGAAAAGTACAATTTGTGTGAAATTTTCTTATCGAATTTCCCACGTGCTTGATTTAATAACCGGAAATTTTTCTAATACACGATTTTTTTCAGAAAATAATCCTTGTTTGCTAAGCGATTCGTGATTATTTTCACAAAATCGTGTAATTGAAAAATTCTCGTAAAATAATTCAAGCAGTAAGGAGATTATAAGGAAAACCGCAGACATACCTACATATACTTGAAAAAAGGTGTAAAATAGATAACAAAAACCAAACGAACTTTACTTTTATTGTCAGTGAGTCGTATTTTTTGTCAAAAAAATATTGTGACTTTGTCGGGCTAATGTTGCGACACTTTGTACAATCTTTGAAGAAATTCAGCAGCAGTACACTCAAATAATAATGAATTTCGCCCTTCACTCGAAATTCGGTTTCATTCAAATCGCGTAAAAAATTAGTCGTGCGAAAAATACTTGATTAGTGACTGAGATTTTTACACGAAACGAATTTCCAACCCCCCATAATTAGAAAAAAAGCCGGATGAGGGAGTTTCGTGAAAATTAAAGCGTCCTTTTCGGGTCCCGAAATTAAATCATGTAATTGCTACCCAGTGATTTCCCTGGCTTTAAGTACAATTTTTTTAAATGCAACGACTGGTAAAACTGAAAAATAATCGTCACTAATCCTGATGAAGTCTGTTTAGATATAAGTAACAATTTAAAGCTGCATAAGTGATGTTGTTTTATATCTTTTTAATTTAAAAAATACTCTCGTATGCGGAATATTACGTTTACCGGTCGTAAGAATCTGACCCTGATGATGATACTGATCAGTATCGAAACGTAGGCATTTGATTTCAGTATTCAATAAAACTGGCCAAAAAAACCTGTCTAAATATTTCCTTTTGAATTACATTGTCGACGTACACTAACGAATGTTTTATAAAAAACCACTAAATCTTACTCGTTGCTGACATGGTATTTAATAAGGTCAGATTAAAATTAAACTGAAATCATAAGTTTCCCTGTACTTTACTGTATCGAACGTGTGATTAAAATCGTACCGAACCGATGCACAGTGGTTCGCTTTTATGGGCACCCTGGGCCAAAACTGTTAGATACCGGCCCAGATTTTTTTCGTACTCTTTCTGTTTATTAAGTTTAACAATTTATAACAAAACATTAGGTAGTGATTTATATTGTTTTCTTCTAGTACAATCGAAATATGTAGTGCCTAGGTTATATTTTAGAAAGCGTTATTTAACAGGGGCATTTAACCCATTTGTGTTGAATACGTTAATAAAACATATCCATTATTTTGGACACAAAAATCAATAATAAATGTGCCATTTATTTAATTCTGGCTAAAAAAATGCATTCAATTTTAATGTTTATATTATCAATAAATATATAAAAGAATCAAAAAATAATACAATCTTCAATATATTTTATAGTTCTTTAGCTTCTTCTGCAATTTCTATTTAAACTCTCTAAACTAGAGTTTGCATCATAAATATAATGAATCTTGCCAAACAATTTGCCCTTCATCATTCATTTGATGTAAGAGCATCGTTCACGTGTTTTTCGTAATATGATTTTGCCCCAGCCCATATTAATTCTATTGCGTTAAACTGGCGGCAGTCGTAAAACCTCATGTCCATTTTCCCGTAATATTTCATCTACGACATATAATGTTGGTTTTTTAATAGATTTTGCCATTAAAAGAAGTTCTAGTTTCAGCATATTGGGTAAATGATTTTGTTTTTGTTTTATTAGCCAGTCATAAATATTACTTTTCTTCCAGGATGAAGTAGGTTGTTTATTTAAGATTCTTGAATGATAATGGAATCAGTTGTTCTTTTAACCACTTTTTAAACAGTTCACAGTTATCATGGTAGTCCATACTTTTGGATGTTGAAGAAAACTGTAAACTTGCACCTAGGAGAAATCCTGTTGAAGAACCCGCAAGCAAAATGTTGATCCGTTTTCCCGTCCCCCCTTTTTTCTCTTGGCACTTTTTACAGACTCGTCCTGCCAAGATTTCGAACCACTTCCATTAGAAAACATCCAAGTCTCGTCTAAAAATACCACTTTTCTAAATTTTGAATTACCATTTTCCGTGTATTTCTTTAAAAACTGGGTACGCTGTCTTGCTATATGTGGCAACTCGCATAAAAATCTTCGATTACAGTCATTTTTATATCGAAAACCCAACATTTTTATTAATTTTGACAACGATTTTAGTCCAATTTCCAATATGCCTCGATTTTTTAAAACTTCTTTTAAAACTTGAAGGGTTATATTAGTTTTTGATGTGTATAAATCGTAAATTGCATTACGATTCCAAAGATACACAAGAGCAATGTACCTCTTCGAACCATCGTCATTGTAATAGACAAGCCCATATAAAAATTAGGTTAATATCTTTTACATTTACTAGTAAAACAGATTCTTTCACAAAAAAACTCTGCACATTTCGTGGAAAATCTAGTTGGATTCCGAGGATATTTTGGTCAGTTTATTATTATTATAATTACGTTTATTATTATAAAAATTAGATTGGACAATTTATGTGACCCGAAAGATGTTATAACCTTTCAAACAGAAGAAGTATATACAATTCCTTGCTCTTATAGAGAAGTGTTATGTGGGAGAAACAGGAAGCTCAATATCCATTAGACTTAAGGAACATGAACATTGTGTTAAAAAGAAAAAATGTTCATTATGCTGCTGCTTAACACCAGCATACCCCTGGCAATATTTTAAATGAAAAAGAAACCAGGTTTCTAGCGTCGGTTCCAGGATTTTATAAATGAAAAATTAGAGAATCTTTTGAAATCTTTAAACACACAAAAAACTGCATAGAGATACGCACATAAGTCAGATACAAAAGCCCGCCTGAAACTCTCCTAGCTCATTTAGTATTCAGACTTCGTGAAGTAAAGATCCCTGAAGATGTTTCGTGCAATGGAAAGCGAAACATCGGATAGTAATCTCAATTTGACACGGTCTGATTCTAAAGAACATAATTTTTTGATTGACCAGAGCCCTGAAAAATATTCTAGTTATTGTTTTTTGAGTAGAAACCTTCATAATCATCCATATAAATCTCTAAAATTTGAAACTGATACCGTTTGTTATAAAAAAGTTACAGCCTAGTTAGTAATTTGTTGGTCACCCGGTATATTTGATTTTTTACGGTATTTTTAGTGGCACTGGTGATTAATTTGGAAAAAGTGTTACGATCAAATGCCCAAGCCATCTCCCATCTACGAGGTTTTTGCCGCGAAATAACATTGGAACGAACCAGTGTGCAATGGCCGTTACCCGGCGTAGTACCGCCGCCAATTACCTCTCTTTCTCTCTGTACCTAATTAACCTCCGTGGCAAAAATGGGTAATAATCGAGTCCCTCCTAATATCGCACCCGATGTGTATCGGTCGAGAGCCGCGTTCGGCCGCGAGATGATCCTCTCCGATAAGGCATAACTTGCCGCGAAATTCTTCTTCTTCGTTTCCTCTCTAGCGCGCATTCTTCTTCTTTTTCTCGGGGCCTCGGCCTCGTCTAATTGCTATTAATCAACGGTTGGGCCCCGTTCACGGCACGACCGATTAAATTATAACTCGGGACCGGCCGCAAAACAACCATAAGCACGGTAAACAGTGCGTTTACACTTCTATAATTATTTATGGTGCGAGTACGGGAGTAGTACTGGACATGGACGGGTGGGAGGACGATGCCGACCGTCGCCGCCGCCGCGGTACTATTAGAGCTCGCTGCGTCGTTGCTATGGTTACGCAGATCTATTATATACTTATTTTTTGACGCATTATTTTAATTTTTGGTGTGATTACGTGGAGTTACGGGACGTATGTTTTCGCCTGGTTTTAACTGCTGTATCTCGTAGGCGTACGTTTTTAAATGGTCAAAATTGATATTTTAAAAGTAAATTCCCTATAGGAAATAATTTAATGTCAGTAGTTCATCCAAATGTCAAATTTGCTAAGGATATGAGGCGTCGAGGCTGCTATTTTTGAAAGTTTTCTGAACATGTGTCAGAAATAAAAATAGCACCATTCGAAAAGACTGACTTTGACCTGAAGAGGGTTTTTGTGGTGAGAGCGAAATTTTTTTTCTCGTATCACTACTAAACTTTACATCTGGATGTTTTAGGTTGTGAACCATATACAGTTGATATTAAGTTTGAAATAAATTGTTTCCTACATTTGCTGCGTTTTCATTTTTGCCGCTATTAAACGAACGTTTAAAACTCAGTAAAAACATGAACCTCTTAACTTTACATAATCATACCAAGAATAAAAAGGATTCGTCAAAATTTAACACCTATATATATATATATATATATATATATATATATGTGTTAATTTGTATATATATATATATATATATATATATATATATATATATATATATATAAATGTGTATTTATATATATATATATATATATATATATATATATATATATATATAGTTAATATATATAATTTTCTTGGGTATAGGTCCGAAAAAAGAAAGTAATTGTGACTGAGGTTTTGGTAGTGTCACATATATTGTCAATTTTAAAAAAATATCATTTTTGACGTTTCGGCAGGAACACCCTTGCCTTTCTCAAAACATATTTATCCTAAAACCAAAAAACAAAATCCTACATTTCACAATAAAAACCTATCACTTTTAACTTACCATGAAACGTAATTAATCATTTAAAATTAAAATCTTAATAAAGAACAAATTTCACTTATTTTTACGAACATACGAAAATAACAAAAGCGATACACACAAGTGTGATATCGCCCAAGAGCGAGCAGCAAACGATATGTTGTTGTAGTCTTTTTTGTTATTTTCGTATGTTCGTAAAAATAAGTGAAATTTGTTCTTTATTAAGATTTTAATTTTAAATGATTAATTACGTTTCATGGTAAGTTAAAAGTGATAGGTTTTTATTGTGAAATGTAGGGTTTTGTTTTTTGGTTTTAGGATAAATATTTTTTGAGAAAGGCAAGGGTGTTCCTGCCGAAACGTCAAAAATGATATTTTTTTAAAATTGACAATATATGTGACACTACCAAAACCTCAGTCACAATTACTTTCTTTTTTCGGACCTATACCCAAGAAAATTTATATATTAACAATATAAAAGGAAGGTCAAGAAACTCTTACCAAATCTATATATATATATATATATATATATATATATATATATATATATATATATATATATATATATATATATATATATAGATTAGACTAGGCTGTGGCAATGAAATGAAAATGTTTTTGAAGCAGGATTTAAAGCAATATGTTCAGGCAATAATTCTGAGAGTAATTTGATAAAAAATAATGGCGACAAAAATATTGCAACATTTTTTATTAAGGTCAACTAATTAAATAAACAAAGAACGAACAATATTATAAAATACTCTAAAATAACAATAATAATATTTAATATTATTCACGAGTTTAATAACCAATAGCATACTCATTGTTGGCTATAACTTTGGCACATCTTCTGGGCGTGGAGTTGATTAAATTTTCTAAGATATGAAGAGGCAGGTTTCTCCAAACTTCTGATATTTTATTCATCAGTGATTGTTTGGCATGAAACAATTCTGTTCGTATTCGTCGTTCTACTTCTTCCCATAGATTTTCTATCTGGCTCAAGTCCGGGGATTGCGCAGGCCACTCAAAAACTCTAATATAGTTCTGCCTGAACTACTCTTGCACATGATTGGAGGTGTGTTTGGGATCAATGTCTGGCTGAAAAATGAACCGTAGGGGCATTTCCCATTCTGCGAAAGGAAGCATCACGTTTTCCATAATGTTTCTGTACATAAACCTGTCCATTATCCCATCGATAAAGTGTAGAGGACCAACGCCCCCAGATGAAAAGCAAGCCCACAAAACAACACTATTCTTGTCATGCTTTACTGTAGGCGTTACATACTTGGGATTAAAACGCTGGTTTGCAAGCCTTCTAACTCTTCTCATGCCATCTGCAGTGGCGTGCCAAAAGGGCCCGCAGAGCACGCGTTGCGGGATGGCACACAGATTTAAGATTCTTACATAATAATAAATATAATATACTGAATTCTATATAGCGGCAGAATATGCGTATACCCCAGAATCTTCCAAAATCAAATACATATTTTTTGTGTTTTATCAGAGTCGTCTATTTTATAGCAAAATTTAACAACATGGCAACGTAGCCTAACAAAATGTCCAAAAACTGCAAGATGTGGCAACGTTACAGTAATACGACGCGTATCTATGACGACCGACTAAATTCCGGGAATCCCAAACGAAGACCGTGCCGCGATTCTCGCGTGACAGAATACTGCCGCTGCGTTAGCGTTATTGACGGTTATTGGGATATTACATTGCCGCGTAATATTTTAATACAAGACATATTAGTATTGGTAAAAAAGTGTTTGTGTTTTATGTTTTATGTGTATTATTTCTATATTATGAGTGGCTCACGAAAATATTTAAGTGGAGCACAAAAACGAAAGTTGAATGAAATCAAGGAGGATGAGAAAAAAAAACTCATCAAAATTGATAATTTTTTTATAAAAAAAAATATTTCTGGTGAGGTTGATCCCATGCAACCATCTACATCAGAATCGACAAGAATCGAGGAAAATAAAGAATTAGGCAAGGACATCAACATTACTGATACAAATTACTCATCAGAAGACGAAGAATCCGACTCAGAACAAACATCCGTATTTTCTAGTGATATAGCTTTATTTTTAAATACCCAATTGGAATTGGATGAAAATACCAAAAAAGAACTTGTGCAAATCGGCCCCCACAGACCTTTAGGACCTTTCCCTAAAGACAGTTTAAACAGGTCATTCAGTACGGCTTATTATAAAAAAATTACTAAGATCGGACAGGAGTTAGACAGGTGAGTAAAATTTTGCGTATTTTTTTTAAATTTTAACTGTGCAATGTGCAATTTTATATAGGTTTTGGATATCCTACTCCCAAATATTGGATGGAGTATATTGTCACCCTTGCTGGCTCTTTGCTGATAGGCGTAGTCATTCGTTTAATCCCTCTTGGACAACAGGAAAGCTAAATGATTGGCAAGGCCTCTCAAAAAAAATTTCAAAACATGAGAACTCTGCAATCCATATAGAAGCATGTTTGCTGCACTCGACATGGAAAGTGAATAAAACGGTGGATTCATATTTAAAACATGATATTGAAAGAATAAGAGAAGTACTTAAAAGGCTCATCGATGTGACAAGGACTCTCGCAATTTGTAATCTACCTTTTCGAGGACATAGAGATGTTTTTTCCACAGATGAACATAAGCTAGAAGCTGATTCCTCAAAAGGAGTGTTTTTGAATATAGTTAAACTTTTGGGAAGATATGATCCAGTGCTTGGGTTACACGTAAATAAAATAGAGAAAAATCAAAGACATTACTTAAGTAATAAGTCCCAAAATGAATTTATTGCTCTGATTTCTGACTCGATATTACAATCCATTGTTGAAGACATTAGAAAGAGTCCATTTTTTTCCCTTATAGTTGACACTACTCAGGACATCAGCAAAAAAGACCAGCTTAGTATAGTTATAAGATACATTAATATAAAAGATAATAAAATTCATGTTCATGAGTCATTTTTGGGATTCAGAGAAATGAAAAATCAAACAGGTAAAGACTTCGAACAAGAAATTTTAAAATTTTTAGAGAAACATGAAATTAGTCTTAAACAATGTAGAGGACAGGGGTATGATGGAGCTGCAAATATGAGCGGTAAGTACGCACATTATTTGTAACACAAAATACGCATTTTTTTTAATTCTCAAGAAATACTCATTGATATTGACAATTAGTTCGCCAGCTTATCCTTCATCAGGGGTAAAAAAAAAATGCAAATCACACACTGTATAGGTATTTTGTGAATTTTAAATACATTTCCGTTTTTACAAGCTTTTATTTAACTTGCTTTGTATGTATGTATGTATGTTTGTTCGGGCAAAATCTTGCAACTTAATTTTGAAATAGAAATTCTTAACCGATTTAGCTGAAATTTTGTATGCATGTTTAGGTAGGATGACAATGCATGTTAAATTTTGTAGCATCATTCTAAATCCAAGGGAAGGTGGATAAATTCGTAAAAAAATTGCATAATGAAATAATATGTCTTTTTCTAGGTTTTATGATTTACATATTTCATAGTAAGGTATGTCTGATATTTTAACAAAAAAAAAGATTTAACAAAAAAAAAAGAGGCGGGGGTAGAAGGGGTTAATATTTAAATTTTATTAAAATAGTGGAGATTTATATCCTTTTTTAATGCTTTGGTGTCTAAAAACAATTTCCAATTTAATTAATATATTTTATTAAAATTATAAAAAAAAATAATATTGGGGTGCAAAAAGAAGAGAGGGTTGAAATTTAATATTTTTTAAAAAGTCGAGTTGTATGTGGTTTTATGGGTTATTTTGGGTATAGATTTCAAATTTAAGACCCATTGTGCATTTTAACAAAAAAGTAAGCAGAAAGGGCTACAATATTAGTTTTTTACAAGCATTTGTTTAACTTGCTTTGTATGTAGGTGTGTTTGTTCGGTGAAGAGACTAAGAGACCAGCGATAACTAAAAAGTAAAAAATAAATTATATAAAAAAAAGTTTTTAAAAACAAGCTTTTATTTAAATGCACTAAACGAATAAAATAAGGTTTTTCTATAAAACTTTTACTATGAACTTATAACGTCTTTACACATTTCATATAATATAAAAGCTTGTTGCGAGATTTAAGTGAACTCGTATTTACTTAGTTTGAAAATTTTAAAAATAATAATTATATTACCAGTCAGATCAAGATATGATTTAATTTACATGCGTGGGTAAAAAACCACGCAGGTAAATCTCGCGACATATTATTATATTATATGAAATGTGTGAAGACGTTATAAGTTCATAGTAAAAGTTTTATAGAAAAACCTTATTTTATTCGTTTAGTGCATTTAAATAAAAGCTTGTTTTTAAAAACTTTTTTTTATATAATTTATATAATGGTTAGCTCTGCTTAGTGTGTGTTTTTTTTACTTTACAGGTAAATATGCGGGACTGCAAGCTCTAGTTAAGAAACATCAGCCAAATGCAGATTACATTCATTGTGTTGCTCACAGCCTAAATTTGATTATGAATGATTCTGTAGTTAATATCACCCAGATAAGAAATTTTTTTGATACAATTCAGGCCCTCTATGTTTTTTTTAGCGAAAGTCTGCCTCGTTGGCAAGCCTTGAACTCCGAAATAAAAAACAGTAAAACTGTGGGATCCACTTTGAAAAAGCTATGTCCCACCAGATGGTCATCCAGGGCCGAATCTATAATTTCATTAAAAAGTAACTATTTATCCGTCGTTAAATGTTTGTCGAATCTAGTAATAATAGCCAAAAAAAAATCTGATAGGGATGAGGCAAAGGCCTTACAAAATAAAATAGAAAACTTTGAATTCATATTTTTATTAACATTCGAAGGAAAAATATTTGAAATAGTCAATTTACTTTCAAAATGTTTACAAAAAAGTGATATAGATATTGGACACGCCACAGATTTAATAGCAAATGTTTCGGAACAATTAGCAAACTTGAGAACTAATTTTGAAAATATTTTTGAGACTTCAATAACAATGGCAAAACAATGGGGCATTGAGCCACAATTTAGAGAAAAAAGAATTCATACTACAAAAAAGTTTTTTGATGAAATAGCGGTGGATGAGCCAATTAAAGACCCTAAGAATTGTTTAAGAGTTTCAGTGTTTAACGCTTGCCTTGATATTATTGTAGTACAACTAAAAAATAGATGTGAGGTGTTCAAAAATGTCTATTCAAAATTCGACATTTTGAATCCCAAAACACTTCTTAAAGTACCAGAAGTTGAAATTATTAATAAAGTGAAAGAATTAGTTCAAAAATATCCAGACGATCTCACACAAAATCTTGCGTCGGAGCTAATTCAAATTAAAAACCTTCTATATCTAAGCCTTAAAAATCTGAACAGTATTAGGGAATTTTATGATTTTATTTTTGAAAAAAATCAATTTTTGATTAGAAGTGTACCTGAGATTTGCACCGCATTTCAATTATTTCTTGTACTCCCTGTTACATCGGCTCAAGCAGAAAGAACATTTTCAAAACTGAAGTTAATTAAAAGTTTTGCAAGATCGACAATGAGCGAATCGCGTCTAAGTTCATTAGCGTTAATTTCTATAGAATATGAACGAGCACAAAAAATAGACTTAGACAAAATTGTCAATAAATATTTTGCTTCACGAAAGAGATTTTAATTTTTATCTCCTTAAACCAATCTGAAATGCGGTGCAAACCGTAATAACATTTTTTAGAGTTGCAGTTTTTTTAGTTATTTTTGTTACTCCTGATGTTTCTATTATGTTTTTGTCTTACTTATATATGTTTATCAATCAATGTTGCGTCCTATTGAGTTTGTATTTATTTTTGTTTCTCCTGACGTTCCTATTAGGTTTTTATGTTACTTATAAATATAGTGTGTTTATTAATTATTAAAGTTGTGTCCTATTATGTTCTGTAGTTTTGTAAACATAAAGCATAAAGCATACCCGTATAATAATACCAGGTAACAACGAAACCTATTTATTTTTGTTACTGGTGTTACTACTATCCAAGGCGGCATTTTAGAACTGTTAATGACAGATGAATGAAATTTGGTTACATTAATACGGTTGCAAAAATATTAACGTATCAAATTTCTCCTAATCTATATACCGATCTGAAATGTCACCGCAGACAGTAATTGCGTCTTCACCCAGATAATTAATTTTCTTGGTGTAGAGTAGGGGGCCCCGTGAAAAAATTTGCGGGGGGGCCCCAGCAGACTTTGGCACGCCACTGGCCATCTGAATTAAAAATATTACAGCGTGTCTCATCAATAAAAAGAACCTTTCCCCATTCAGCAGCAGTCCAGTCGATATGCCAATATAAATCTTTGCATAATAAATATATGGAAAACATATTATCACAGAGCTTAAGTGTAATCTCAGTGCTGAGAATATCTGTAGATATAAAATATTTTTAATTTAATTAAAGCCTTTTGCATTAAGCAACTGAGTGTCATATTTAATGTTGTTGTCCATGCCAAGGGTTTGGCAACAATCAGGTGCAGTTAGTTTTATATTATTAATATGAACACTATTACTGTATACAGTTACATATCATTTTTAATTTCTTTTTGTTTTAGATTATGTCCAGCATAGAGTTTGAAAATAGTTTGGAGGTCTGTGGTAATAAATAGTAAGATATTCCGAAAACAGCTCTTCTTAAAATGCTTATAGAGCTATACACTGTGTCCCAGATTCGCTTCTCTATATAGAGATGTCGGCTCCTATTATACCTACAACAAAGGTTAAATGGGGAAAGTTTTAGAGGAAACTTATTGCATTCGATATTCGATTACGATCGATCAATTGTTTTTGGAAATATCGGGGAAAAACCGAAAACGGCGGATTTCGTTTTTGGCCAGTATATCCAGAACGGTAAGTTTGACAGCTGTCATTTTTCTTATGAACACCATATTGAATTTTTCGATTTTTGGAAAGAGTCTAAAATGTCCAGTTTAGTGATATTTCACAAGTGCATTAAAGATTTTAGTGTCATCAAAATATCACACTTCGTAAATTAGGTTTCAATGGTTTTAAAGGAGGCCATGATTTATTTGTCACAAGATTACATTAATAAGTAAGTAATGTATTGAACGCATTGAATTTTCAATACAATATGAACGTAAATAACGACTTAAAAAAAATCTAAATGAGCTTTAACTACTTTGTAAGTGGGTAACATTAATTTACAAATCTGCAAAATGACTTCCATTTGCTTCGAGACAGTTGGTGTTTTTCGTACAACCCTGGTAAGTGTATTTCGGTTAATATTTCTAAATGTGTCCAGAACTCTTTGTCTCAGGATTTCTATGGTCACGGGGGTATCAAATTCATAGATTTCATTCTTCGTGTGACCCCAGAGGCAGAAATCCATGGAGATCAAGGAGGCCAAGATATTGGACCATTTAAAGAAATTATTCTTTCGTCAAACTACTCTCATAAGAAGTTCCTGACTTAAATGGTATTGTGAGCCGGACATATGTCTTGTTGAAACCAAGTTCTTCTTAATTCATCTTCCGTTAGAATAGCTCGTAAGGCTGGTACAACCTGGTTTCGCAAAAGCTCTAGGTACCTCTGTTCGTTTAGGTTATAGTCAAACAAAAATGTCCAATAAGTCGATTTCCTGAAATGATTAATAATTTATAAATAGGTGCCCAACAGTCAAGGGCGGCAGGGTCGGCCGGGTGATACTAGAAACTATAAATTATAAAGGGAAAATTATCTTTATTAAAAAGTAGATATTTTCTTTCCGAAAATAATTATAGAAGCATCCCGTAATGAATGAGCTTGTATACAGTTGTAACCTATACAGCTTTATTACGAAAAAGAAAAACATATTTGGTTAGCGGGAAGTAATAGCCGTAATAAATTATTTTGTTGGTATTGCATATTAATTTCGGAAATACTAAATTAATTTATTTCAGTGATATAATATTCTTAAAGAAGTACACCGTGCCTTAATAAAACATAAAATATCAAAAGAACAAACCCCTTGTTCTCTAAAATTTAAATTATTCGGAAATACAGCTGAACGACTTTCTATAAATCATAATGAAAATCGAAAATAATTCGACATTTGATTTATATGGTATTTTTTTCATAACGCAAGAACTAGGCTAGTAAATCATTAAATTCAGACAACCAAAATAATTTTAAATTAGCTAAATCTGCAGAAAATTTAGATAAAGTGTTAATAAATTTATAGAACCCAATTCTATTTTTATAGGTTCTTCGAAACTACAATACAAAATGATTGAATAAAAATGTAATACAATATCAAAAAAGTAAGTTGATTGACTAGAGTAGAACGTTTTACTTTTTTTTTATTAGATTATACTCTTTTAGTATCATTAAAGAACTAGAGTAGAACGTTTTACTTTTTTTTCATTAGATTATACTCTTTTAGTATCATTAAAGAACTAAAAAAAAATATTATTATTTTACCATCATTTGTTGTGCCTATTAAAGACTTCACAATTCGTGAACCTGCTCTCATCGGACCAAAGACATGATTTACAAAATCAGAATTTTCATTACATCTCCTAGTATACCACTCACAGAACTGTAGTCGTCTTGGAAAATCAGTTTCCTTAAGTCCTTGTACTATTATGGGTTTGTATGGATGGTACTGGTTCTACAGTTCTTACCGACGCACTAGGGTTTTCGTTGATAGCTTGTAAAATGTGTCTGTCTCGATTTTCATTGTTATTATTGTATCCGCTTCTAGGTTGTTCGAAGGCACCATGGTTAATTAAATTAACTACGATTTTCCTGAATTGGGTTTTATGAGGCTGCCGTCGTTCGAGGTACATCTTCAAATACCTTGCTGAGGTAACGTCGGCGTTTCTGTATGATTGAAAGTACAGAGCTAACATGTCAACCTTTTCTTCGTTTGAATAGGGAAGGCCGTTTCTATAGGTTTTGACAATTTATGTATCAGATTTATGATTTTATTGGGATAAAAGCGTACCTACTACTTATTAAAACACCGCTTTGATACTTTCAACTATTTAACTTAACGTCAAAGTCAGTCCTTAGAAAAGCATTGAGTGCTAACATTATTTTAAATCATTGCCTCCTTAGAAAAAACTGAAACCTAACTTTACGAAGTGTAATATTTCGATGATACTAAAATCTTTAATGCACTTGTGAGATATCACTAGATTGGAAATTTTAGGCTCTTTCTAAAAATCGAAAAATCTAATATGGCGGCCATAAGAAAAATGAAAGTTGAGGCGGGTTGCGGGTTAACAAAAATGTCACATTTTGGCAGCTGTCAAATTTACCGTTCTGGATATACTGGCCAAAAACGAAATCCGCCATTTTCGATGGCGATCAATTGTTTTTGGAAATATTGGGGAAAAACCGCCCCGATATTGTTAATAAGTTTCCTCTAAAACTTTCACCATTCAAACCTTTGCTGTAGGTATAATAGGAGCCGAGATCCCTGTATGGAGAAGCGAATCTGAGACACACTGTATATGTAAAACAACAGTGGTCTCAAAATACTGTCCGGGGAAACATTTTTGTTAAAGTTGGAAGATTTGTCCTCAAGGAACACTCTCTGTACCTGCCGTTCAAGGAGCTCTGCCGGAAAGAAAACAATCTGCAATCAAACCCGAAAAACTCTAATTTTGCCAGAAGAGTACTGTAACTAATGTGTCAAACGCTCTATACCAGTGGTGCACCCAAAAAAAAAAACAGGTGGGGGGAGTTTTGAAATTCCTCCCTGGGTGCGATACTGCCCTATACTGAGCTTTAACAAGATTAAACAAGAATGCGAATGACAATAATAATTGAAAGCATTATAAAAATTGGCTTTTAGTAAAATCTATATTTTAAATCAAAATAATGAATCTACGCACGGGCGTTTGTTCTCCCTGGAAAATGCAAAGATTGTATATTACATATACATTATGATAAAAAAATCGAATCTTCTTCAGACCGGTTTTGGGGATTTCAAGTGGAATATGGGTGACCTTTTATTTAGTCATCAATTGCTTTTGAACGCAAAAAAATATTTTTTTTAAAAACATTTATTTATAAACTATTGAACTGAAAAATAAAGTATACTTAATCATACATAAACAAAGAACTTTTAAAAATTCAAATATTTTCTTAAAAGCTTGAGGCATGAGACGTCATCATACTTGAAATAAAGGTGGGTTTATGAAAGTTTAATTATCTTTTTATCTTTGAGTTCTATAGATAATATACACAAACTTAAAAAAAAAACATTTTTATGTATTTATTTAATTTTGTAACTTTTAGCGTCTTTTTTAAAGCACACTGTACAATATATAGACGATTGGACCCCATAATACAGTATTGTCAACAGATTTGTCTATGCTTATCAAGTCTCAGTCAACTTCGAAAACAGGAACTGTTTTTAATTTTATTTTGTACTTTTTAGCATTTTTTTACGCACAATTTATAAGATATTTACAATTGAACACCATAATATTGTATTGTCATCAGGTTTATATATGTAAATCTCATTCAATTTTAATAACGGGAACTGTTTCAAAAGTTAGTTTCAAAATTTGACCCAAACATACTAATTAACTTTTTAACACATCCTAGTGAAGTTAATAGATATTTACGATACAAGTAAGTTAACAGCATCATTAAGATGCGTAGGACGAGTTTTGAACTACACAAGTATCTTAATGAGGTTAACTCAAATGTACCTATTGTACAAAATTTTATCTACGTCTGACGCACGACTGTTAAAATACACACATATATTTATTAAACAAATTTTTCAAAAAGTTTAAAGCAAGTATAAAACACGTTTCTATTCGCTGTTACCTGTTTGCACTTTAATCCTGCCACTCTGCGTTACCTCGGGCAATGTCAATTTAAGCATCTTATTAACAGAAAGAAGCATTCCTTCGGATATTGAACAGGAAACGTCAATGACAATTGACGGGTTGCTTCCCGAAAAAACCAGACCAAAATATGAGTACATTTTTAATAGGTTCCAAAAATGCTGCAGAGAGAAGAATGTGCAGAACTATGAGAATGAAAAGGTACTTATTGTATACTTCGGGAAGTTATCCACTAACTTCATCTCTCTGGGTGTTTATTTTATGATAAGAACAATGATATATACAGGGTGTCCCAACTAAAAGTATCCACCCCAAATAACAAGTCGCCAAGACAAAAAAAAAATAAAACGCTCGGACCCGTCGATTTTGCTTTTGAGGGGAAACATTTTGCGCCTATTTTCAATTTCGCAACATCACCCTCTGAGCGGGGGTGAGATTCACCCCCAAAATGTTAAATGGAAAGGGGGGTCGAGTGATACCTTATTTTGAAGGGTTTCCGACCCTGGTTACAACTGCCAAGTTTGAAGCCTCTGCTGTCATTCCCGAAGAAATGGCATCCAAAAAAAATATTAATAAATTAACTGGAAGAGTTGGCTGCTTTAAATTTAGGGGATGATGCAAGCTAGTGAAAAGATTTTAATAATAATTACTCCGGACGAGAGGAAAATAAAAATAGTAAATGTAAATTAATGGGGAATTTTTGCATTTAAGAAATGTTTTCTACAAAGACTAAATTATTTTATGAATTGTTTGAAATGTTCGCCATTTACTTCCATGCAATGATCAGACGAGCCTCGAATTCCTCTCGAACATTTTGAAATGTTTCAGGTGTTAACTGACGGCATTCAGCTACTATTCGCTGTTTTAAATCCTCAAGTGATTCTGGCTGCACCTTAAAAATCTTTGTTTTCAAGTGTCCCCAAAGAAAGAAGTCCAACGGCGTCAAATCAGGTGATCGTGCCGGCCATTCGATTGGACCTCTTCTTCCAATCCAGTGATCGGGAAAAGTATTATCGAGAAAATCTCTTACCGGACGAGCGTAGTGAGGAGGTGCTCCATCTTGTTGAAAGAATATCTGATCTTCAGCTAAATCCTGGTCGTTTTCTAGAATCTCAGTAATCTGCGGATCGATGGCATTTTCAAGTAAATTTAAATAACTTTCACCATTTAAATTGCCTTCTATGAAAAAAGGTCCAACAACGTGATTGCCTAGAATTCCCGCCCACACGTTTACTTTTAAAGGATGCTGGCTATGGGTTTCCCTGAATAAATGGGGGTTGCTGTCGCTCCAATACCTGCAGTTGTGTCAGAAAAACAAATATTGTACAATGAAATGGTATGGTTGTTTAATTTTTCAGAAATATTCTCACAAAACTCTACTCTGCGATCAAAGTCATCTTCGTTCATTTCGTGAAGCAATTGATATTTAAAGGGTCGAGACTTATGGGATTTTAGAATCCGGTGAACACTGTTTCGGGAGACTCCTGATATTGCAGCTGTTTCTCTGATGGAGTTACTTGGGACCATAGCAACATGGCCAAGGACTGCAACCTCAACATTTTCATTTCTTATTGGTCTTACTCTTTCATGCTTTTTATTGACAACTGAGCCGGTTTCGAAAAATTTGTTCCATAGTTGTAATACACTTCTATGAGTCAAATAATGTTAAGGATAATTTAAAACAGCGAATAGTAGCTGAATGCCGTCAGTTAACACCTGAAACATTTCAAAATGTTCGAGAGGAATTCGAGGCTCGTCTGTATCATTGCATGGAAGTAAATGGCGAACATTTCGAACAATTCATAAAATAATTTAGTCTTTGTAGAAAACATTTCTTAAATGCAAAAATTCCCCATTAATTTACATTTACTTTTTTTATTTTCCTCTCGTCCGGAGTAATTATTATTAAAATCTTTTCACTAGCTTGCATCATCCCCTAAATTTAAAGCAGCCAACTCTTGCAGTTAATTTATTAATATTTTTTTTTTCGACAAGCTGCCATTTCTTCGGGAATGACAGCAGAGGCTTCAAACTTGGCAGTTGTAACCAGGGTCGGAAACCCTTCAAAATAAGGTATCACTCGACCCCCCTTTCCATTTAACATTTTGGGGGTGAATCTCACCCCCACTCAGAGGGTGATGTTGCGAAATTGAAAATAGGCGCAAAATGTTTCCCCCTCAAAAGCAAAATCGACGGGTCCGAGCGCTTTATTTTTTTTTGTCTTGGCGACTTGTTATTTGGGGTGGATACTTTTAGTTGGGACACCCTGTATATCAAACTCAATATTGATATCAGCAAATTTAGTACGCCACCCTCCTCAAAATAAAATCTGAGGGACATCAATCAAAAAAGTCAAGGGTATTAACTATAAACCAATATTACAACATTTCTTCTAGAAGCGAGTGACAAAAAATTCTTATTTATGAAAGTAGCATTGATTATACTGGTCTGCGTTAAAATAATTTTTCTCTGAGATCAAAGGTTTTATAACTGTTTTTTAATAATTAATATGTGCTGATCCCAGAAATGTAGCTCATTTTTTGATATAAGGTCAAGTTTTTTTACAAGATGAAAAATTAAAATGCATTTATTTAATACCAGGTTTTAATGACTTAAAAATTCTTTACAAAAAAGTTATTGAGGCAGAAAAGGCTTTTTCAAAGATTTGCGTATGTGCTTGGCTTCTGCAACATCTCTTTTTAGGCACCAGCAGTAGTCTGCCAGCATATTTACATCCCACAGGCCCTGATACCTCTCTTTCATTACACGAATGTCTTGGTGAAAACGTTTACCTTGCTCTTCGCTAAAATCGGCACAATTTTCTGGAAAGTAATCCAGATGAGAACTTAAGAAATACATTTTTACAGACATGCGTGCTTTAAGAGACTGAAAGCTTTAATAGGTCTTCAACCACACGTTGATACTCTTGGCTTCTGCGATTTCCCAAAACATTTTGAACGATGGATTTAAATGCCAACCATGCATTTTTTTCATTAGCTTCCATACTCTGATCAAACTTCTCATCCTTCATGAGTTCTCGGATATGAGGGCCGTCAAAAATTTCGACTTCGAGTTTAGCATCACTGGTATTTGGAAATTTTTTATTAAGAAAACTAAAAGCACGTCCTTCTTTGTTTAGAACCTTAACAAAATTTTTCATAAGCCTTAGTTTAATATGTAATGAACGAAGCAGTACTTTCTTTGGTTGCACTAAAGCATGTGATGAAACATTATGTGGGCCAGGTTGCAAACCAGTTTTTGGTTGCCAATCACGTTTTACATAGTGCTGTTTATCGTCTCGACTGTCCCATAGACAAAGAAAGCAAGGGTATTTTGTATAACCGCCTTGTAAGCCCAGCAATAGAGATATAACCTGAAAATAAATAATAATAATAATAATAATAAGACGTTTATTAATCCAATAACAAGTAATTATACATTGACATTACCAACAGGAATAATTATTTTGGATTAAAAGGCCTTTGAGTCAGCTTCCTGAGACAAATTCAGGTGCTGTTAAGGCCTTGCTCTTAAACATTACTAAATATAACAAAAATATATAAGGGAAAAAAAATATAACCATTTACATAGATAATTATATTATATATTTGGAAAAAGGATAAACACAGACAAGAAGCAAAGTAAAAGTTAAATTAAAAAAGAAGATGGAAGAGAAAGTGACAGCTCAAAATAGAGGGAGAAGGAAGTAAGACCTAAAAACTAACAAAAGTAGACACCAAAGTGCTGGGTCACCTGTATTACATTTTATGAATTATTAAAATCATAAAAGTGATAAATAAATCTTATACAGAGCAAACAGACATTATGCAAGCAAAGTTTTCTTTATTTTCCGTTTAAATACAGAAATACTTTGTAATGAGGAGCAGTTGATGTTATATTTATTGGAAAGTGCGGCAGACCAATACGAAAATGGCCTTTTGAAAATTACTTTTCTATGAGCTGGAATTGTAATCAAGGTTTTGCGCCGTAAATTTAAATTATGAACATCAGTCCTAAATGATAATTTGTCAAATACGTATTCTAGTGATTTATGTTTAATTATTTTGAAAATAAAACATGTAGAGTGAAGTAATCGACGATCACGCATATTCAGCCAACCAAGTTTTTTAAGTTTATGTGAAACACCTCGCCCACGCCTAATCCTAACAATGAAACGAATGCAAGAATTTTGAAGCTTTTGAACTCTTCTTATATCCAGACTATCCAAGCCCGGGCCATACACACTGTCACAGAAATTAAGCAGAGAGAGTATTAAAGAGTCACATAGCAAAATTTTAGTTTGTTTATTTAAAAAATGCCTATGGTTAAAAAGAGATTTAAGGGTTCCGTAGGCTACTTTTAATTTTGATGTTATATGTTCTTTAAACCTCAGCTTATTATCAATAATTAGACCTAGATTTCTGACACTTTCCTGGAAAGGTATGGGATTGTTATTAATTTGAATATTTAATCCATTGTTAATGTCGGCTCTCAATGGTTTGCTACAAAAAAGCAATGCAACACTCTTTTTTGGATTTATGTTTAAAACATGTTTTTTTGAAATGTCATATATAGCTGATAAGTCTTTATTGATGTAATCATTGGCAACCTGAAGAGAGTGAGGACTAAAAGAGTAATAAATCTGCGTGTCATCAGCATACAGATGGTACTTACATTGCTTTAATTCCTTCACGAAGTTTGAGGTATATACCGAGTATAGAAGTGGTCCTAGTATACTCCCCTGGGGAACACCAAATTTCAATCTTAGCATAGACGAGACACTGCCATTAAGATCAACTAGCTGAAATCTATTTGTTAAGAATGATTTTATAAAACCTATAGCATTATCTGAGAAACCGTAATAATGTAATACCGAGATTAAAGTTGAATGATTTAGCATATCAAAAGCTTTACTGTAATCTAACATAATCAAAACCGTGGCATTATTTCTATCTATATAAACTAAGGGCTGTAGCACAACTGTAGCCTCTGCGAAATCCGGACTGTTTTGAAGGAATAATATTATTTGTAAATAAAAACGACTGCATTTGTTTTTCCAAGCATTTCTCTTAGATGTTCAAGGTCGGTGGGATGATTTCTTTTTGGCAGCGGAATAACCTTGGCCTTCTTCCACTCCGAAGGAAAGTATGATTATTTTATACACACATTTACAATATGTCGGATATATGGAATTATATATGGACAGCATCTAAAAATCAAAGTAATATTAAGACTATCAACTCCAAAAGCTTTCGACTTGATATTTTTTAAAATTTCAATTATGTCAGAATCGGCAACCGGACAAAATGAAAAATTGTTTGACACAATTTTATTAGTATTATAAAAATTAATTAACTCAGTATCCGGCGAAAATTTACTAACACCTGAGTCGACGAAAAACTTATTTATTAAATTAGAATCATTAAACGTAGAAGGTAATTCAAACTTTTTGTTTTTAGCTATATTAAGTTTTTTTAATTCACACCATTTTTCTTTGCTCCCCGCATTTTGAAATTTTAAATTTAAATAGGCATTTTTTTCCGCTCGAACTGGATTATTTGTTAAATTTCGAAGCTGCTTATAATATTCCCGTAAATAAAATCTGCTTATAATATTCCGGTAAATAAAATCTATTTTAAAATTGCCGGTTTCTAACTAGTAAAGTTTACTGCCAATTTAATTTTTTTGATTGAAGGAACTAAGGTTAAAACTTCTAGAAAGACTGCTTTGACATTACAGGCCTATAGCATTTTGTAATTTACTAATACCATTCATAGGAAATAAGGCAAAAGAGTCTTATTAAAAACGTTTTTATATAACTAAGGTTAAGTATATATAGTACCTTTAGATTTCCACATATTTTCGAGTTGTGGTCTCGATATTTCAAGGAAGTCAGTAAACGTTCCATGTTTTCGTAACTTTCTGTCATCTGTACTGAACTACTGAAACAAAAGAAACTTTATTGCCATTGAGCAAGAGTACTGCCTTTAAACTTCTGCTCGAGGAATCAATAAAACAACCTCCATTCGCTAGGAACATATTTTAAGCCTAAAGCCTCAATGAGACCCTTGATATTGTTGCAGAAAACTAGTGCTGTGTTTTTATCTTTTTCAAAAAAAAACTCTAAATTCTTCCTCTCGATCACAATACCAGTAGAATGTTGTGCCCTGAGCTAGTAAGTGATTTTCACGAAGGCGAGACCCTAACAGTTGGGCAGATTCCTTAGACAGGCATAAATCTTTTATAAATCTCGTAAGACCGTTTAATTGGGCTTGTGTAAAGGGCTTCGGGTGATTTAATTCTTCAAAAAATATATAATTTTCATCTGACTGCTCAGCATTAGAATCTGAAGAAGAATCTGTAAATGTATCCGGTGGTTGTGGAATGGGCACTTCCGGACCATGACAGACATGTTGTCGATTTTTTCTATTTATGCCTTAAAAGTAAAATTAAGGATTCATTCTTACCTTCCAGATTAGTCATACAAGAATAGCAGTCATTCGTATGATCTTTTCTTTTACGCCAAACCATCGGTATGCCAAATGGTAGGCATTTTTGTTTCTTAGTGCTCCATCGTCGCAAACCTTCTACGCATGCTCTGCAGCAAATGTGCGGAGCCCACGACTTGTCTTGGTCCTCGAGTTTAATCCCAAAGTAGGTGTGGTACATTTTTTGCACAAAACGCGTGATATTTGCCTTACGATTTGGTAAAGTAACTTGCCCACATATGTAACAGAACCTGTCTGGGTCATTTTTACATTTTTTTCTGTTCATTTTGAAGAAAATTAGTTCAAATTCACATATTAAAATACGTACTACTGCTCAAATAGCTCGAAAACGACTGACGCCTACTAAACTTAAATAATTGCGAAAATTCCCTATTCTTTTTTTAGTATATTAATATTAATTTTTTACAATAGAACGAAAACTTGATTTGATAGAGCGAAAATCGTTATTTTTCTGAATTCTCTATGTAAAAATAACAATAAGTCAGCCAAAAAAATCGTGACCTCAGAAATGTCGCAGACCAGTGTTATTGGGCTTGCAGGTGCTTGCAGGCGAGAGGAGTTAACAAATTTGTTGTTGGAAAATGTCAAGAATGAAGGGCGATGTGTTCATTTTTTTCACCCACAACGAAAACAAAAATTTCTATTCTAATTCTATGTAACATCTGGAAATATTCAAGAGACAGACATGGTGCAACTAGTTCAAAAATACATTAATCTTTCCCATGTAACATCGCGCATGGTAGGTTTTTCATCCAATTTCGAAATGGTGTGTGCATAAAGCAACCAGTTGGCATTAATTCTTTTGGATCCTTGCCAAAACAAATTGCTTTGTATTTCAAACTTGAACATCCAGAAGAATATACGGCATTGCTTCCGAAGATCATCTGCGTCCTTATTGGCAGATTGAGGAGCTGATATTCTAACAGTAAAGCGTCATGGTGGCTGGCGATCCAATATGGTTGCAGAAAGCTATATTGAAAATTCTACAGAATATTCCACTCATGTACAAATTTTCACGTAAGACTGGTGGTGTTTCGAAAAATTATAGCGGAAATACCACGTCGTCTAGGAAACATGGTGTTTCCACTTCCCTGGTTAGGTGTGGTTACATACGTAACCAAAAAATGAAATCTTGACAATATGAAACCTGCTTTTGAGAGACGCTAGAGTCCCTAGAAACTGATTTTTTTAAGTATCTTTCAAACATTTTTGAAAAGTTGTCAATATGAATAATCGCTCTAGGCTAGGTCAAGAAGAGGAAATTGATGAAAATATAATTGGAAGCGAACCAAGAAACACCGTTAAATTCAAGAAGAGCATCTGGAGACAGTTTATGTCATTCTGCGATGAGAAAAACTATACGTTTGACCAAGATACTCCAGTATCCCAACTAGCAATGATTTGGAAAAGCTGGGCATACAATATGCGAAAAATGAAC
This sequence comes from Kuschelorhynchus macadamiae, assembly GCA_030620095.1. NCBI lineage: Eukaryota > Metazoa > Arthropoda > Insecta > Coleoptera > Curculionidae > Kuschelorhynchus > Kuschelorhynchus macadamiae. The sequence goes on from JAUTXW010001522.1 coordinate 277,470, forward strand.
GGGTAGGAATATAAAGAAGGCACGGTAAAAATTATTTGGAATGCGACGACGAAATTATTGATGGAAAGGTATTTCAATGAATACAAAATTAAAATAAATCCCTTCGAGCAGATGGAATTCAAATCGGCCCGAGACGCAAAAAATGCCATAAGGAGACATTTGCAAGGTATTGAAGGCAAACGCAGAAAATCGGCCGTTTTTTTAACATACAATGAATTAAAAAATCTAATCGAAGCTTGTGATGAATCAACTCCAGCGGGTTTACAAAAGAAGAGTTTTTTTTTTGTTGTCCTATGTATTAGCCTGGAGAGGAGGAGAAGGTGCAAGAGCCGAAGCAACTTTTTTCAAAGAAGAAACTGACAACCTCGGAGGAAAAACAGGTAGAATTCAATACAACCCTGTATTTTCTAAAACATGTCAAGGTGGTGGCCGAAAACTTGCCGATTCGAAGTGGTTGGTGAGAAACGAGAGAAGTCCCGGCTTTTGCCTAGTAAGAATTTATAAAGAATTACAAGATAAAAGGAAAAGTATCTCCAACACTCGACTATTTTTGACGCCAAACCCCCATTGGAAAATTTCCGGAAAATGGTTCAAAAACAGCCCAGTAGGAGAAAACGAGATTTCAACTTGGACAAAAAAACAAGCACAGAAATCAGGCCTCAATACCACAAAAAAATTTACCAACCATTCCCTCAGAGCTACTGCCGTGACCAAGCTGGCCAAAAGCGGAGTATCGGAGCAAAACTTGATACAAATTACAGGTCATTCGAATGCGAAATCCCTATCAAGTTATTTGCAAATGGATCCAGGTCACCACAAAAAAATTATTGAAAAAATGAGGGAACCTGGAAAAGAACAACCTCAACAGCACGTGCATCCTGCCCCTGTAGCAGCATCACACAGCACAAGTACAAGTAGTGGTCTGACGGCATCTTCTACGTCGTCGCAAAACAACAATGTGGTTAATAATTATCAGAACTGTACCTTTTATTATACAATCAATAATTAAAATTGAATATTTAGATTTATATTAAGTACTTTTCAATATTTAGACAAATAATTTTATTAGTATATTATTATTCAATTTGTGTTCAATTTGTTACAAAATTCAAATTTCTGAACTTGAAATAGGTACGTATTTAATATTCAGTTAATAAAGCTTAGTTTCCCTGTATTTGATTCGTGAAATATTCCTCCTAAATACCATTCGTGCTTAAAAATTAACCAGATAATTTTCCACTCATGCGTGTTTTCTCTACAAATTTCTCTCGTCCTTCGGACTCGGGAAATTATAAGAAAACACGCATTCGTGAAAAATTATCGGAAATTTTTAAGCACTCGTGGTATTATTCCCGAAAATAAAGACATCAGACGACCAGTTTAAATAATGAAAACAATATATTGACTACAAATTCAGCAAACGTGGCTGCTTTGTCAGGAATTTATTGGAAAGATTGCAAAGATTGTACTATTAATATTTACAATAAATAATTTTCCATGTTTTATAGTTTTTAATGAAATCTTTTATAAAAATCTTCTTCGATTTTCTTTATTACAAATTTCAAATTAAAAAAGAATGAATGAGTGAAAATGCGTGCGGTAATTAAAAAGAAAAAAGGAATGCGCTAATGAAACTCTTAACTCACGCAAAATTCGTGGGTTAAGAGATTCCTAACTCACGGATATATCTACGATATTAGCTTTTAAAAACGATTTTTGACATCTGCGGACTTTGAGACGTTAAGATCACGTTGATTTGTATATGACTGAACACTTATTATTTGAAATTTTAAAGTCAGTCAGTTTCAGTCGAATCGGATCACAAATAACAATATTTGTCCGCCATATTGGAGTTGCCATCTTAAATGTCAAAAAACATAATCACGCGAACTGCGTTTGTATATCAAAATTCCAAGTTAATTGAATATATCGAAGTCCGGAAAAATCCATCACAGGGTTTAAACCAGTCAAACAAACATACAAACACTGTGGTGAAGCAGAATAGAACATTAATAAAACTACTACAAACTATAACTATTTCTTTTAATCGCTGTAGGAAGAAGACACACTGTACACGAGCAATTAAATCTAACATCATTTCTTAATGTGTTAATAGCAGTAACACGCCCTAGACCTATCAGCAATATTTATATTTTTAAGCGCAAGAATAATTAATATTACTAACAATAAAAATTCCTGAGGAGTTAGCTGGACATTCGAGATCGCATATCTTAAAAGAGTTTGCTTGTCGTCTCTCAAAATACCATTAATTAAAACTATTAACGTTATACAGGGTCGCCTTATTTCAATGGAACAATAAATAACACACAGCTCCTTTAAAATGTTTTAAGAAATTACAGCGTGATCTAATTTATATCTAGTTTAAGAAATGATGAAATTGAAATAAAACAGAACGAACATACTTTAGCAGAGAAAAGAGAGTTCCAAATTAATCATGGGTGTATGGATATGGATAACACATAAACTAGGATTGCAAAAATGGTTAAATAGAATAGGCGCGTCAGGGAGGCAGAGGAGGCAACTGCTCCCTATGATTTTTGTTAGGGGATTAAGGTGTTGTTTCGCTTCTCTCCCCATGATATTGATGGGGTCACCTCACAGCATGGAATTCTCATAGAGACTTTAATTTAGCTGTAGCCTGGAGTTATACCAAAATGTATGTAACTCACTTTTACTAGTTTACTGTGATTTTCTTCTATTGTGCAAAAAATACGATAAGGCGATATATATATATATATATATATATATATATATATATATATATATATATATATATATATATATATATATATATATATATATATAATATATGCATATATATATATAATATATGTATATATATATATAGACAACAAGTAACCTAATTATTGGGGTAACGGTCCTAATTTAGGGCTAGATTTAAATTGCTTTTAAGCTACGTCAAGCTTTCGGTAATGATTATTACCTTCTTCAGGGTACTTTGCAATTAGTATCGATAACTTCTTGGGAAAAACAAACACACTTTGACCTTAACATTAAAATTAGATTTTACATACTGGCCAGGCCAGTCCTGCACGCATGGAAAAATGCCAAATGCGATTTTGGCGAAACGTCAGCAAAATTGTTCTACTCAGAACGAGAGTGATGTACACCCGGAATGAAAACACATCATATATATATATATATATATATATATATATATATATATATATATATATATATATATATATATATATATATATATATATATATATGATGTCTGGGGCTCTACCCACATCAGGCAGGCTTGTACACCTTCTTGAAGAGTTATCTGAAGACCATCCGTATGGGAGAATGGAATTTTTCTATACATCTGTTTTCATATGAAGCTAGACTACATTTTACCCACGCGGTTTAGTAAATCGGCATAATGAACGGTATTGGTTCACAATTGATGAAGGAGGCCGATACGCAATTCCCCAAAAAAGTTAATGTGAGGGCTGGTAATCGCGGTATTGGACCCTTTTTCATTCAAAGAAATCGGAATGGGGCACTTTATCTGCAGCTATTTTAAGTTTATGTTTCGGTATGTTCAATTAAAAATATATATATAAACTTTACGAATAACCCAGTAGAATCTTGTTAGGAACCAAAATAAAATATGGGTTCCTGGTTTGTATTAAAGGGGGGTGATACAGGTAATCTAAAACTCAAAGAAACTTGCCTCCACAGTTCTCGTCACAAATGATCTCTATATTTTTTTAGGTTTTAGCAACACTCTCTTTCTCGTTCAAAAACGTTTTTATAACGCCATTATAAAGCCGAAAATCTTCTCTTTATGGCGCTGCCTTGCTTTACCCTATATATTAAATATTTTAAAACTTAGTTGAAAATGAGTTACGAATTTTAATATCCCTAACTTTTAATGACCAGTTGATGCATTCCTAACTCAAATTGGGGAAAGTATTGGTATAACCTTGTCAGTCTTTGTTTTTGTATCTTCCCGGAAATAGGAACGTGAACTCATTTCGCTTAATATATTCACACAATATATAATTAAAAATCAACGTGTGGCAACGTGTGGGTGTCCCAAAAAACCAATGTCATTAGGAAAGAAACCATTATATCGATTAGAGATCCTAACGGTGTAACCCAAAACTTTAAGGCTTCGCTTTTTAAACACAATACAACAAATGTGTCTTTTATTTTGTTTATGGGCATGGCCTTTCAATAATTAAATACTTTTAGCTTTAATTAATTATGAATGCCATTAGGCCCACGCATACGAACACTCGAATGACAAATGATAAGCTAGATATTTATTAAAACATTATATAGGGTGAGATGCGGCATTACGGAAAAAACTCGCGGAATGTTGCATTTTAAATAATCTTTAAATTTGAATTTGCTGTTTGTATTTTACCTATTTAAACTGAATTAATGTCAGTTTATCACTATGATCGTGCAGTGAAGTTCGTAAATGTAATAGTGTAAAATGCATTTTCCTTTATTTAAAGCTGATGCACTTCAAAAAGTGTCATATCTTTCTTAGTGTTTTATCAGACTGGAGAAAGCCTTTTTCTTCTACAAAAAAAAATAAACAAAAGGAAATAAATAAATATATATATGTTGACTCTTAGTCCTTCACGGATGGAAAAATACAATGTATTTTCATTCCGGGTATACATCAGTTCACTAGTAAATCCACATAATGGCCGGTATTGGTCCGAACAGAACGGTTTTGCTGACGTTTCAGAGCTCGAAAAATTTCTGATCAACGTAAATTCAATGCATTCCAGAATACAATTTACTCTACAGTTATAAGAAAACAACACATATCGACAGATATTTAAATGCAAGATCGCATTATCTTCCATTCAAGCTGTCGCCAATACTCTAATATCTACAATTGTGCGATTAACTGAAACATAAACGAGACAAAACGAAGAAAAAGCTATTAATGCACGGGGTTCCCGAACAACGAACAACAAAAATTATGAACAACATACAAATAATACAACAGCCACGTATAACTATAGGTAAATTACTTGGAAACCCAAAAGAAAAAATCAAATTGGAAAACCACGGAGTATACAGTATTCCATGCCAGGATTGTAAACAAACAAACAAACAACATCAGCTCTATTCCTAGATCATCAGGAAGCCGGCCACAAAATAAATTTCGAGGGGTAATCCGAGAAATTCAAAACCAAGGAGATTTAAATAAAAGTTCGTCCCTTTTTATTATTAAAGCTACCAACAGTATGGAAGACAATAATGGACAAATCTAACATCACAAAAAAATCAAGCGCAATTAGCGAAACAACAAAAAAATCCAATGGCCGCTCAGATATGACCTTCGGCCCCAGGTGGAGGTATAAAGGAAGCGTCGCAGTCACTAACACTTCAGTCTCTATCCGGCCGCGAGAAAGAAAGCTTCGGTAATGCCAAATGTGATTTTCATAGATAGAAAGAGAGAGAGAGAGTAAGTGTCTGGTCTATTTTAGTTAACCCGTGGAAAACTTTTTATTAACAATTTTTGCTTATGAAGAAATAAGTTTGTCTATAACAAATGCAAGAAGTCCCCAAAAAATACATTAACATTATATTAAAATACAAAACAAACTATTAAGAAATCAAAAGTTCTGAGATAACCGAATTAGACTGTGTAAAAATGTGTTTTAAAAAGTCTTTTAATTTTTTTTCTATAAGATATAGTTTTCTAGTAATTTAATGATCAATATATATATATATATATATATATATATATATATATATATATATATATATATATATATATATATATATATAATTTCAGCTTGATTTTACACCAATATAAATAAAGTAAACATTTTTAATATGAATAATCGCCTTTGGCCAAAAAAAACATATGGGTAGTATTTATTTAATTCCTCAAGTCATAACTGAAACATCATTGGTACTATAATGCAGTAAGTGGTTTTATTTCCAAAGTGCGTATACCAATGTATTTTAACAATTTTTAACATTAATTTTAAACTGGAGTTTTTAAAAATTGTAACATACTTCTTTAACATTTTAGTGTACCAATCGATGTTTATAATTTTGTATTTATTGTGGACCAGTAATATCCTCCTACAAAAGCTCTCTATGAAGCGCGATATGTTAAAGAAATAAATAATTCTTTTAAGAAAATAAACAAACCAGTACTCAAGAATTTTTAACAAAAAAATATTACACATGGTTTAAGAAAATATATATATATATATATATATATATATATATATATATATATATATATATATATATATATATATATATATATGTATACATATATATGTATAGATATTAAAAACAAAAAAAATGCGCTTTCCCACATTTTTATCAAAAGTTCTTGGCCCGAAAAGATATATGTAAAATAACAAAAATATATAATTTCTGCAGGTGCAAAAAGGCCTATTAAGAAAAACTGCTTTCGATTATGTCACAGGGTGCTATGCGATCATTATGTCTGACATAAATATGCGCTAGTAGTGCCATCATGCGGCAAATAGTCACTAAAATAGATAAAATGCACTTTCGCACATCTTTATCAAAAGTTCTTGGCCGGAAAAGGTATATGCAGAATAGCAAAAATATATAATTTCTGCAGGTGCAAAATGGCCATGTCCAACAATCTGTAATTTCAGCTCTCCTTGGGTACAAGCCTGCCTGATGAGGGTAGAGCCCCAGAAATCATGATTATACGAGAATACCCTATGACATAATCGAAAGCAATTCTTCTTTTAGGCCATTTTGCACCTGCACAAATTATATATTTTTGCTATTTTACATCTTTTTCGGCCAAGAAATTTTGATATTTTAGTATCCACTGTCTGCATGATGGTGCTAGTGTATACTTTGCCAAAAATACCTATAGGTCTGCAGCGGGGAATTACCGGGGTCTCAAAAGGTGGCGCTAAGTGTTACACTTAGCACATAGTCCAGTTCCAACAATCTGTTATTTCGGATTTCCCTGGGTACAAGCCTGCCTGATGTGGATAGAGCCCCAGACATCATATATATATATATATATATATATATATATATATATATATATATATATATATATATATATATATATATATATATATATATATATATATATATATATATATATATATATATATATATATATATATATATATATATATATATGATGTCTGGGGCTCTACCCACATCAGGCAGGCTTGTACCCAGGGAAATCCGAAATAACAGATTGTTGGAACTGGACTATGTGCTAAGTGTAACACTTAGCGCCACCTTTTGAGACCCCGGTGATTCCCGGCTGCAGACCTATAGGTATTTTTGGCAAAGTATACACTAGCACCATCATGCAGACAGTGGATACTAAAATATCAAAATTTCTTGGCCGAAAAAGATATATGTAAAATAGCAAAAATATATAATTTCTGCAGGTGCAAAATGGCCTAAAAGAAGAATTGCTTTCGATTATGTCATAGGGTATTCTCGTATAATCATGATTTCTGGGGCTCTACCCTCATCAGGCAGGCTTGTACCCAAGGAGAGCTGAAATTACAGATTGTTGGACATGGCCATTTTGCACCTGCAGAAATTATATATTTTTGCTATTCTGCATATACCTTTTCCGGCCAAGAACTTTTGATAAAGATGTGCGAAAGTGCATTTTATCTATTTTAGTAACTATTTGCCGCATGATGGCACTACTAGCGCATATTTATGTCAGACATAATGATCGCATAGCACCCTGTGACATAATCGAAAGCAGTTTTTCTTAATAGGCCTTTTTGCACCTGCAGAAATTATATATTTTTGTTATTTTACATATATCTTTTCGGGCCAAGAACTTTTGATAAAAATGTGGGAAAGCGCATTTTTTTCGTTTTTAATATCTATACATATATATGTATACATATATATATATATATATATATATATATATATATATATATATATATATTGCGTTTTCTTAAACCATGTGTAATATTTTTTTGTTAAAAATTCTTGAGTACTGGTTTGTTTATTTTCTTAAAAGAATTATTTATTTCTTTAACATATCGCGCTTCATAGAGAGCTTTTGTAGGAGGATATTACTGGTCCACAATAAATACAAAATTATAAACATCGATTGGTACACTAAAATGTTAAAGAAGTATGTTACAATTTTTAAAAACTCCAGTTTAAAATTAATGTTAAAAATTGTTAAAATACATTGGTATACGCACTTTGGAAATAAAACCACTTACTGCATTATAGTACCAATGATGTTTCAGTTATGACTTGAGGAATTAAATAAATACTACCCATATGTTTTTTTTGGCTGAAGGCGATTATTCATATTAAAAATGTTTACTTTATTTATATTGGTGTAAAATCAAGCTGAAATTATATATATATATATATATATATATATATATATATATATATTGATCATTAAATTACTAGAAAACTATATCTTATAGAAAAAAAATTAAAAGACTTTTTAAAACACATTTTTACACAGTCTAATTCGGTTATCTCAGAACTTTTGATTTCTTAATAGTTTGTTTTGTATTTTAATATAATGTTAATGTATTTTTTGGGGACTTCTTGCATTTGTTATAGACAAACTTATTTCTTCATAAGCAAAAATTGTTAATAAAAAGTTTTCCACGGGTTAACTAAAATGGACCAGACACTTACTCTCTCTCTCTCTTTCTATCTATGAAAATCACATTTGGCATTACCGAAGCTTTCTTTCTCGCGGCCGGATAGAGACTGAAGTGTTAGTGACTGCGACGCTTCCTTTATACCTCGACCTGGGGCCGAAGGTCATATCTGAGCGGCCATTGGATTTTTTTGTTGTTTCGCTAATTGCGCTTGATTTTTTTGTGATTTTAGATTTGTCCATTATTGTCTTCCATACTGTTGGTAGCTTTAATAATAAAAAGGAACGAACTTTTGCTTAAATTACCTTGAATTTCTCGGATTACCCATCGAAATTTATTTTGTGGCCGGCTTCCTGATGATCTAGGAATAGAGCTGATGTTTGTTTGTTTACAATCCTGGCATGGAATACTGTATACTCCGTGGTTTTCCAATTTGATTTTTTCTTTTGGGTTTCGAAGTAATTTACCTATAGTTATATGTGGCTGTTGTATTATTTGTATGTTGTTCATAATTTTTGTTGTTCGTTGTTTGGGAACCCCGTGCATTAATAGCTTTTTCTTCGTTTTGTCTCGTTTATGTTTCAGTTAATCGCACAATTGTAGATATTAGAGTATTAAGCGACAGCTTGAATGGGAGATAATGCGATCTTGCATTTAAATATCTGTCGATATGTGTTGTTTTCTTATAACTCTAGAGTAAATTGTATTCTGAAATGCATTGAATTTACGTTGATCAGAAATTTTTCGAGCTCTGAAACGTCAGTAAAACCGTTCTGTTCGGACCAATACCGGCCATTATGTGGATTTACTAGTGAACTGATGTATACCCGGAATGAAAATACATTGTATTTTTCCATCCGTGAAGGACTAAGAGTCAACATATATATATTTATTTATTTCCTTTTGTTTATTTTTTTTTGTAGAAGAAAAAGGCTTTCTCCAGTCTGATAAAACACTAAGAAAGATATGACACTTTTTGAACAGTGCATCAGCTTTAAATAAAGGAAAATGCATTTTACACTATTACATTTACGAACTCCACTGCACGATCATAGTGATAAACTGGCATTAATTTAGTTTAAATAAATAAAATACAAATAGCAAATTCAAATTTAAAGATTATTTAAAATGCAACATTCCGCGAGTTTTTTCCGTAATGCCGCATCTCACCCTATATAATGTTTTAATAAATATCTAGCTTATCATTTGTCATTCGAGTGTTCGTATGCGTGGGCCTAATGGCATTCATAATTAATTAAAGCTAAAAGTATTTAATTATTGAAAGGCCATGCTCATAAACAAAATAAAAGACACATTTGTTGTATTGTGTTTAAAAAGCGAAGCCTTAAAGTTTTGGGTTACACCGTTAGGATCTCTAATCGATATAATGGTTTCTTTCCTAATGACATTGGTTTTTTGGGACACCCACACGTTGCCACACGTTGATTTTTAATTATATATTGTGTGAATATATTAAGCGAAATGAGTTCACGTTCCTACTTCTGGGAAGATACAAAAACAAACACACTGGCTGACAAGGTTGTACCAATACTTTCCCCAATTTGAGTTAGGAATGCATCAATTGGTCATTAAAAGTTAGGGATATTAAAATTCGTAACTCATTTTCGACTCGTCATAATTTTTAAAATATTTAATATACAGGGTAAAGCGAGGCAGCGCCAGAAAGAGCAGATTTTCGGCTTTACAATGGCGGGTTAAAAACGTATTTAAACGAGCATGTGTCAATTATACGGAGTGTGAAAGAGAGTGTTGCTAAAAAAAATATAGAGACCATTTGTGACGAGAACTGTTGAGTTTTAGATTGCCTAAATCATCCCCCTTAATGCAGTATAGGAACCCATATTTGATTTTGGTTTCTAACAAAATTGTACTCGGTTATTCGTAAAGATTATATATTTTTTATATATACACTTATGACGCTAATCATTACATTACAGCCAAGAACATACGGAAACATAAACTTAAAATAGCTGCAGGTAAAGTGCCCCATTCCGATTTCTTTGAATGAAAAAGGGTCCAATAACGCGATTACCAGCCCACACATTAACTTTTTTGGGGAATTGCGTATCGGCCTCCTTCATGCATTGTGGACCAATACCGGCCATTATGCCGATTTACTAAACCGCGCATGTAAAATGTAGTCTAGCCTCATATGAAAACAAATGGAAAGATTTTGGTCGCATTGCTCGTTTACATAATTGTATAGAAAAATTCCATTCTCCTACACGGGTGGTCTTCAGATAACTCTTCAAGAAGGTGTATTTTGTAGGGCTTGTACTTATTTCGTTTTAACATTCTCAAAACAAAAGACTGGCTAATATTATTTTAAAAGGCGAACCTGGTACTGGATGTTTCATAGTAAACAATTTTGGAAAGCAGAAGATTAAGAATGTTTTCATCATTGGTAGACGTTTTCAAGCGCTTTGATTATGACAAATATTTATTATGACCTGTTGCTTCAAATTTTTTCAAAATCTTTGTAGCAATGGATTTCATAACTGGGGGCCAATCTGGTAGCTCTTCAGTAAAAAGTGTGTACATTTTTATTCGAACGTCTTCTATCTCCGTAATCTAGCAGCATCAAAATCTTTAATATTTCTGTTTCTCTCAGATTTGCAGACAAAATTTTAAATAATTCTAAAAGTCGTTATTCACAAGAAGTTGAAACTTGACTTTGACAATTCATGACACAATCATCGCTTTCACAGATATCACAGATATAGTCGAATGGGGTCTTATCGTGCGGGTCCAAAGGTCACCAGCATTATGAATGAAATCAGAAAACACAGTGAATACCAAAATGTTGTGTGATTCTTTTATCGAGCTATTAAATCTCGATGGGCTATTTACAAATATACAGGGTGAAAGAAAATAGTTTTTTTGTTATATTACGCAATATTATTAAGATAGCCACTTAATATTATTTTATATATTAAATCCCGGGGGACTAAATAAGAAAATTCGCTAAATATGTATTTGGTGAAAATTTTTTGGTTGGCAAAAACAAAAATACACAAAATGACAAGCGCCTTAATAAAGTCGGAAGGGGGTTCGAATCAGTGGAACAATCAGGATATGTTCTGTTTATACAGCCACTTAATGAAAGTGAGATTTTCTTATCAAACACTAAAAATTATGAGCCCCGCTTGACCTAAAAATCTAACCACTTATACAGTGTCATTTATTTAAATGCGGGCCACCCCTGTGCAAAGGCAACTTGTTTTTTTTTATATTGTAACAACAAAAAATTTTATTTTGCAAAAATATTATACACTTTTGTTAAAAACACAAGATAATTAGTTATTACTTCCCTTGTGAGATTTTTTCAGATCTTTACATTTAAGGGTCCCTAGATGCCGGAAAACATGTTTTCTCAATTCCGTCTGTCTGTAGGTGTGTCTCTCCGTCAGTCTGTCTGTTCGCGGCATTGTTAAAAAACTATCTAACCGATTTCTTCAAATTGCAGTTTAAAATTAAGGGCCTTGCATGCGAAAAATTGCTAATAAAAAAAAATGTATATATATATATATATATATATATATATATATATATATATATATATATATATATATATATATATATATATATATATATATATATATAGCCTGTATTTTTCGTTAGCCCCGAGTTCCTGGTAAAGCGATTTTACCGATTTTTATATATCAAATTTTGTCTTATAATTAATAAAAAAATTGACTTATTTTAAACACGCTTTAAAATTGGAACAAGTATTCTATAATTATTTATTTATTGCCTACAAAATTACAAATGTACTAAACAAGTAAGCAAAAAAATGGTGTAAAATCTAATAAAAAAATTTTTAAATTAAAATTCACTGGCTAATAGCCAGTAGCAAAAGCTCTGAGAATTGGTATAAGGAATGTACAGACACTTGTGCATGAAAAAAACATAATTTACTTCCGAAGAAGATTAAGAAATGTACACGAAAAAATCCAAAGGCAAAAGTTACAATGCAAAAATAGATATTCATAATGCAATTTATGATTTATACACCTCAAAGACAGAGACTAAAAAATATCATCATCACTTAAAAAGTCCTCATCTTTTGAGTCGTCCTCAAATGACGCAATGATCACTGGTGCTATTTCAACATCTAGAACTCGTTTTCGATTCCACCAGTCCCATATTAATTTCTCCGTATGTTCCACAGATTTCTTCCAGTACTCCGGCGTAATATAATTTCATGAATCTTACCAAACAATTTGCACTTCATTTGATGTAAGACCATCGTTCACGTGTTTTTCGTAATATAATATTGCCCCAGCCCATATTAATTCTAATGCGTTAAACTGGCAATGGTATGGCGGCAGTCGTAAAACCTCATGTCCATTTTCCCGTAATATTTCATCTACGGCATATATTGTTGGTTTTTTAATAGACTTTTCCATTAAAAGAAGTTTTAGTGTCAGCATATTGATTAAAAGATTATGTTTTTGTTTTATTAGCCAGTCATAAATATCACTTTTCTTCCATGATGAAGTAGGTTGTTTATTTAAGATTCTTGAATGATACGATGCATTGTCCAGAATAATTAAAGATGGAGCATCTAAATTTGGAACCAATTGTTGTTTTAACAACTTCTTAAACAGTTCACAGTTCATATTATCATGGTAGTCCATACTGTTGGATGTTGAAGAAAACAGTAAACTTGCACCTGGGAGAAATCCTGTTGAAGAACCTGCATGCAAAATGATGAACCGTTTTCCCGTCCCACATCCCTTCTTTCTCTTGACTCGTCCTGCCAAGATTTCGAACCCCTTCCATTAGAAGATATCCAAGTCGCGTTTAAAAATACCACTTTTCTAAATTTTGAATTGTCCGTGTATTTCTTTAAAAACTGGATACGTTGACTTGCTGTATGTGGCAACTCGCATAAAAATCTTCGATTACAGTCCTTTTTATATCGATAACCCAACATTTTTATTAATTTTGACAACGATTTTAGTCCAATTTCCAATATGCCTCGATTTTTTTTAAAGCTTCTTTTAAAACTTGAAGAGTTATATTAGTTTTTGTTGTGTATAAATCGTAAATTGCGTTACGAACATCCATTTTTACATTGTCACTTAAGTCTTCTGTCTTCGGCTTTTTTCGTGTACATTTCTTAACCTTCTTTGGTAGTAAATTATGCTTTTTTTCATGCACAATTTTCTGCACAGTCCTTATACCGATTCCCAGAGCTTTTGCTACTGTCTCCTGGATATTGACCGGTGAATTTTGGTTTTCGTATTATTTTATTAGATTAATACCACTTTTTTCGCTTGTGGATGCAAAAAACCCGAAAATTGTTTTCTGTTACTCATTTTGTCACTGACTTGTCAACCTGACTTTGAAGTGACATCGCTCAAAGATTTTTGCAACTGCTGCTATAAAAAAATTAAAGTAAATTATTAAAACTCTCAAATGATACCTAATATCAGGAATAAATATCAACAATTATATATTTTTAAGAAGATAAAAATAAGTCTATTACAAATAAAAAGTCGATACATTTTCTTTACCCGAAACTTCCCTCGTCATAAATATTTCCTTTTATTAGAAATAGTAAAGCATGTCCTAACTTAATTCATTACCTAGTTATTTAGGAACATATATATGCTGTCTCTTGAAGCATTTTTATTGCACGCCATTTTGTTCTAACATATTGGAGTCCATTTTACCAGTTTCTACCTATGCCTCACTTGATTTTTGGGCATAACTTAAAATAAATTTAATAAGTAGTTTTAAAATTGAGAAACCCGCCATTTTGTTACGTCATGTTGAATTCGTACCGGTTTATCCTTATATACTTTTTCTTCAAAATTTAAAATCAATTGAATAAGAAGATTTTTTATTAAGCCGCCATTTTTTTCCGCTACCTTGAAATCGTAACACAACTTTATCAGTTTTTCTCTCTATCACACTTAATGCTTGCACAAACTATGAAATTAATCTAATAAGTAATAATAAGGCTGATTTTTCAAATATTTTATTAGGCTGCCATTTTATTACCAGTTCATTCTTAGTAACACTTGATTTTTTTGCAAAATTTGAGGTAAATTGTAAATAATTTTGTTAACGTTTCACTAGGGTGCAATCTTGTTCCGGCATATAGTATTTTTACCAAAACATTCCCAGGTCATTCCCATATGACCCTTAATTTTTGACTAAAATTTGAAGTCAATCTGATGCGTAGTTTTTAAGCTATGTGGCGAACTGGCAGGCAGACAGAGAAACCGACAGACGGACTGAGGAAATTGATAAAATATATTTTTTGGCATCCATGGACGCTAAAACGCAAAGGCATATAAAACCTGGGAGAGTGATTTTTTCAAATTACAAAATTTTGATTCGGCCTCCATTTTGTTCCGCCATCTTGATTTAGTACCACACGTTTACTACTTCAGCTCTATGCCACAATTAATGATAATGAAATCAGTTCATTAAGTAGTTTTTTCAGGATAAAATTTTAAATATTTTATTAAACCGCCATTTTGTTCGGCTATCTTGTATTCGTACGAAAATTTTACAACTTGATTCCTACATAATACTTGATTTTTGTACAAAATCTAAGATAAATTGGATAATTAGTTTTTTTAGTGATGATTTTTTTAACGTTTCACGCCATGTTGTTCCGGCATATTGGATTTTTACCAAAATATAAATAAATAAATTTAATAAATTGATTTATTTCCATTGACGTATTACAATTATGTGTAGGAATTGTCACAAATTTAGGCTTAATATCAAATAAAATAAAGTAACATAAAAGGGTCAATATGATTACGAGAATTAAATACACAGTCAAAAGTAAAAGTCCAAAAACTCACACAGAGAATAAACGGGGTTATCAATTATTATGGTCCTGAGCGTTCTCTTAAACAGCCCTAGGCCGGTGACGTTTTTAAGTGAGTTCGGGGTATGGTTAAACATGTTTAATGTTATTTCGGGCCCTTCCTGTAGTTGGGTCAACCGAGCACTAGGTATATAAAGCTCAGGTCGTCCCCATGTGAACCTTAATTTTTGACTAAATTTTGAAGTCAATCTGATAAGTAGTTTTTAAACTATGCCGCGAACTGACAGACAGACAAACCGACAGAAGGTTCGACGGAATTAATAACAAATATTTTTTGCCATCTAGGCATGCTAAAACTCAAAGATATGTAAAACCTGACACGATGATTTTTTTAGACTACAAAAATTTTATTTGGCCACCATTTTGTTCCGTCATCTTGAATTGCTAACACAATTTTACTAGTTCATTTCTATGCCAAGTTAGTTAAGCACACAATCTGAAATCAATTTATTAGGTAGATAGTTCTTTCAGGCTGAATTTTTAAATATTTTATTCAGTCGCCATTCTGTTCCGCCATCTTGTATTCATACCAAAATTTAACTATTTAATTCTTACACAATACTTGATTTTTGTGGAAAATTTAAGATAAATTGGATAAGCACTTTTTTAGTAAAATTTATTTAACATTTCGATTTTTGACAAAATATTGTCAGGTCATCTCCATATAACTCTTAATTTATGACCAAAATTTTAAGTCAATCAGGTAAGTAGTTTTTTAGCTTTTGCCAGGAAATGTTTTTCGTCATCTAGGAACCCTGAAACGTAAACATCTGAAAAAATCACGGAGGGTCATTTTTTCACGATTACAATACTTTCCTTTTACGTAAAAATATACAGAGTGTCTATTTAAAAAGCATGCCTTTGTGTAACATATCAGAAATGTGAGATCTTATTTAAAAAACTGACTACGCCGCTGGGTTCTACGCAAAAAATTGTAGAAGCACCAGTTTTATCATCAAAAATAAACCAGTAACTGAGATAAGTATCTCAAAAGCGGGCTATATTAATTTTGTAATCAGGGGCGTGCAGTCCATGGAAGTAAGGGAAGCAGTGCTTCCCCAAAAAAAAATTACAAAACATCTTCTAAAATGTAATTTTTGAAATAGGAAACCATTAATTTAGTTTATATTAAAAATGTTAAAATATTATCTTAATATCAAGCCCATATAAAATGTGGCCTTGACTCCGACCGTGCGACAATAGAAAATGGAATAGAACCTATGCGGGCCGCTAGCTTCTCTGCAGCCAAATCCTGTATGCTTGATTTGCTGTGAATCTGAATTATTGAACTTTCCACCAGCTGTTTGCAATTTTTGCATTTCAGTCGCGTGCTTTAAGTTGGAGCGGAAGCTATCGTTAGAGTAGGTTTTTTGTTTGAACGGCTATCCGTGTGTTGTGTGATACGTACGTCGCGTCGTGCGTGGTGCGATATGGAAGACAATTATACGGACGTGGATATACAAATACCGTCAACTTCGGTTGTCGGTAATGACGTTGAAAATGTTGGAGAATTAAGTAAGAATTGTGTGTGTGAATGTATGATGTGTGTCTTAATAATAAAGGGATTTTCAACATTAAACTTCGCTGATAAGCTTCAAATAATTTCCAAAGGAATGGCAAAACCGCATATGAAAAATTTAACCACAAAAATGAAAAACTCTATTAGACATTTTTATCCGGAAAAACAATACGAACAATTTAAATGGCTAACAGGGTGTAAAAATATAAGTAAATTATTTTGTTGGCCATGTTTACTTTTTGAAAATGAAAAAGGTCTCTCATTTCCATAAAGCTGTAAAAAGACACATTATGTCCAAAGCGTATTTGCAGGCCGTCATAAAAGAAAAAGTCTTCGGCAAAACCAGAATTGAACACGCCCTTAATAAACAGTTGGAAATTAGTCACTGCCAACACAATGAACTAGTCGATAAAAATAGGCAAATATTAAGAAGACTTATCGATGTTGTTTGTTTTCTCGGACAGCATGAATTGGGATTTAGAGGTCATGACGAAACAAGGGTTTCTTCAATTAGAGGAAATTTTCAAGATTTACTTAGTCTAATGGCTAAATATGATGATTGCTTAAAAAATCATTTAGAGTAGTCTAGCGTTTTTCGTGGAACGTCGAATCGAATCCAGAATGATTTTATTTCGGCTGTTGAAACCATTAGTCTAAAAAGAATTAAGCAGGAGATTGGCGAGGCGCGGTTCATTGATATTGTTCTGGACGAAACAACTGATATCACTAATTTTAGCCAATTATCTATAGTAATACGCTACGTTAAAACAGACGGAAGTATTCAAGAGCGATATTTAGGTTTTAAGGATGTGTCAAGCTGTGTACAGCAAATGCATTATACACCATAGTTTATAACGTTACTAAAAAAATTAATGGAGAAAACAAATTTGTTGCTCAAAGCTATGATGGAGCTGCAGTTATGGCAGAACAATTGAGGGTTCTGCAAGCTAAAGTTCGAGAAACTTTCCCAAGTGCTGTGTTTGTCCATTGTTTTGTTCATAAATTAAATTTAGTTTTATCCCAGTCCATCAATCATTAAGGAATGTAAAGTATTTTTCGTTACTTTAAGTGGCATGGCTGCTTTTTTTCCAAGTCAACAAAACGTACACAAGCTTTGCACTCCATTGTCCACAAACGATTGCCCAAAGTAGCTCCTACTAGGTGGAACTATAATGGAAGACTTGTGTTAACAGTATCTGAAAATCGTGAATCACTGATTGAACTATTTGAGAATATAATAGAAATAATGAAACGTGGGATTCAGAAGCAATAAATAGTTCGAGGGGGTTTTTGGATTGTTTGAAACGAGATTTTAATTTTAATTATTTGTTGAACATATTTTCAGAAATATTTCCATTCTCGGACAATGTTTTTAATATATTACAAACTAAAACAAATGATATTGCTTTTTGCCTAAAAGTAGATGATTTTAGGTCCATGTTAAGCCAAAAAATTACTTTGATCTATTTTGGAAGAAAACGATGACGTTAAATGTAGAGCCATAAGCCAACCGTCTTCGAACAGACAAGGTGGGAGATGTTCAAACATCAGACAGACGCCTCTTTTATGAAATAATGGATCAAATTCAGCAACAAATAGACTATAGATTTAACGGTTTAAATGATTTTAAATTCCTCGAGCTCTGCAATTTTGATGCATTTAAAGGAAAAACTTTTCCAGAAGATGCGTTTAAATCTCTTCTTTTTCATTATGCCCAGTTCTTCGACCGAGTGTTACTACGATCTGAAGTGATTTACGAAACTGATGACATTAGCGCAAAAAAATAACGCTAAGGAACTAATGCAATTTTTAAAAGACAAGGACCTGGAAGATGCCTACACCGAGGTGTCGAAATTGTGTGAATTGGTGTTGACAATACCTGCCACAAGTTCATCAGTAGAACGAAATTTTTTCAGAACGCTATTTCTCAACACTTAAACGTATAAAAAATTTCGTGAGGAATTCAACGGGGCAGGAGAGACTTTCGCATACATCGCTGTTGTCCATTGAAAATAAACTTCTACAAAATATGTCGGAGCATCGACGTTTTTATGATGACGTCATTGACGAATTTGCAAAAAATGATCGAAGAATCGAATTACATTACAAATAAGTAAGTTTCTAAAAATTGCTTCCCCTTCTTAAAATTTCACCGTACGCCTCTGATTTTGTTTAGGGAATATGTATCTGCTAATAAATTAGATACGCCAAAATGTCAACGAAAATTGGACACAAAATCATAAAACGTTATCAAATAGCTTTTGTATGATTTATTTTTTGATTCCGACAAAATGTCGAGTTATTCATTTATATGCCCTATTGTATAAAAAGAAACTGCAAAAACAAGTTGTCTCGTAAAAAAATACATTTGTTGTGAAGTTCTAATACGTACAAAAATCGGTGAAAGTTATAGACGATTATTAGCACAACTAAATCAAATACTGGAAAGCAAATATATAGGGTGGTCCTTTAAAAGTGTTACAAAGCAAAGCGATATTGAGAAAACTGCTGATTGAAAATAAATGAAATTTCTAGGGATGCAATGGGTCATTGGGGGACATTTTTTGACGAAGTAAGTAATGTTTTAACTCTTTCTACTGTTTAAAGGTAGGGGTAACTTTTAAATGTTAAATGGAAAGGTGCAGTTTTTTTTCCAGATTCGTAATCTCCAGAAAAAACTACGTTATAATCAATGAGTAATTTAATGTCAATGTCAATATCACTACGCTAAATTCAACAAAATTAAAAAGAAAATCAACAGAAGAAAAAAACTGATATTAGGTATATTTTTTTATTTTATCTGGGGTCTCATGTCTTCGGCTGTAGTTGGAGCAGTCACCACTTTTTAGGGGTTGGGGGTAACTTTTAAATGTTAAATGGAATGGTGTAGTTTTCTTTCCAGATTCGTAATCTCCAGAAAAAACTACGTTATAATCAACGAATAATTTAATGTCAAAAATTAAAACGAAATTCAACAGAAGAAAAAACTGATATTAGGTACATTATTTTATTATAATAGGTGTTCGAAATGACAACCATTTTGTTCAGAAGCATTGTCGTTGTTTTTTTTACATCCTGACAGAATTGCGATGTCAACTGGGTAAAAAAATACGGTATTTTGGTTAGATTATGTAGTTAATTATTCTTTTTCTGTTTTTTTTGGGAGCTCTGCGGCACTGCAGCGATGATTCACCAGTCGCCACTATTGCAGTTATCCTGACAACGAACGACTTGACATGCTAGGATATTGCCAGTAATTTTCTTAAATTATCTTCTAGTTTAAAGTCTTTAGTTTAAGCGTCTTGTTAAAATGAGTGTTCATTGTGTTCGTTTATGTTTTTTTTAAGTTCTGTTCGTTTATTATTTAGCTGTGTTATTTCTGTTCGTATTTAATAATCTTAGTTGAGATTTTAACTACCTATCCTTAAAATAAATAAATTCACTGCCAAGTTGACATGTTATTAATTCTCGGAGAGTGTAGAAAAAACTATCGGAATGCTTCTGAACTTTGGGCGGTAAGATTTCCCCACTTACCACCAAAATCTCACATGGCGTTCAAACGATTAGAGACTGGGAGTCGCCAGACAGGCCAACTCTCATCCAGAAAACGCAGCAGGAGGAAAACCAAAACGAACGGCGACATGGCGGTAGGAGTTTTGGGTAGCTTTCAACCTTCATATTGGTTCCCGAGAACTATCCAAAGACGCCGGGATGTGTAAAACATCCGTTCTCAGGATTTTGCATACTTTTAAATTTCATCCTTGTCGTACTATTTATTTTATTAACTTACATCAAGAATTGTATGGACAGGACCTCGAGAGACGGGTGCAATTTTGTCGGTGGTTTCGACTATGGATCACTAAAAACAACTCACTGGAAAACATAATATTTTCTGACGAAGTAACATTCACTAACCATGGTCAAGTCAATCGTCACAATATGCATTATTGGGCTGAAGAAAATTCACACTGGATGCGAACAGTCGCTAATCAACACCCTTGGTCGATAAATACTTGGTGTGGGATATTTAGCGATGTTGTTATTGGACCTCATTTTTTCGATGGTAATCTTAATGGACAGCGATACTGCGATTTCCTTCGAAATGACTTGCAAAGATTGATTCCAGAGCAACAACGTGAAGCAATTTGGTTCCAACAAGACGGCGCACCACCACATTACTGTTGAGAAACACGTGCTATATTGAATGACACTTACCCTAACAGATGGATTGGACGTGGGGGACCAGTAAATTGTCCTGCAAGATCGCCAGACTTAACCCTCCTTGATCTTGTGTGTGTGGGGTTTTGTCAAAGAAAAAGTCATGGTGACTGCTCCAACTACAGCCGAAGACATGACAGAAAGGATTACACCTGCAGTTCGTGAAATCACCCCAGATATGTTATTCAGAGTGCGGAATTCTTTTCGAAAGAGAGTTGATAAATGTTTAGAACAAAATGGCCGTCATTTTGAACATCTGATAAAATAAAATCATGTACCTAAGATCAGTTTTTTCTTCTGTTGATTTTCTTTTTAATTTTGTTGAATTTAGCGTAGTGACATTGACATTGACATTAAATTATTCATTGATTATAACGTAGTTTTTTCTGGAGAATACTAATCTGGAAAAAACTGCACCTTTCCATTTAACATTAAAAAGTTACCCCCCACCCCTAAATAGTAGAAAGGGTTAAAACATTACTTACTCCGTCAAAAAATGTCACTTAAAATAACACCTTAAAAGGGCCACCCTGTATATTAAATGGTTACAATACTAAATTCAATGTTATCTCTTGTAGTTTGTAATGCAGAGTTCTGAATATAAGTCCTGAAATCAAAGGCGAAACAGAAAACATATTTGATTTTATTTCGATAAAAAAAGAAAATGATTTTTTTGACTTAGTGTAGTTTTAAATGTTTTAAAATGTGTGTAAAAAGTATCTTTTAGAAAATAGGAAAAAGCTTCTATATACATAAAATTATAAATCTGGGAAGGTTTTTTAATTTGGGAATATATTTCAATACTAATACATCGTCGGGTATAAAAATTACCATTTTTGTAATTGGGGCGTGCTTCAGAAAGAAAGCAAACACTTTTTTCCAATTATGATTAATTAGCAAACCTCTGATGTTACTAAAGGCAGGAGAGAATAAATGAAAACCTCGAAAATAAAAGGGAATTTAATTGTCACTTGACATTAAAGGAAGGCGGTTTGAGTGTCACTTAACATTTTTCTTTGAAGCTGTTTTCTTACTTTTTGAATGATGATAACGCTTGAGTAAGATCATTTATTTGATTAAAAGAAAAATAAAAACAATAACGACAATATGGCTTATGATCATGACAAGGAAAGACAGACGTTCAAAAACTGTAAACCTGACGAATCGAAATTTCTGTAGTTTTATTTAAAAAAATCAATCAATAAGCATAATAAATACTGTAGTGCTTATGAAGAGAAATGAAAACGAACAAAAATGTTATAATTAAGTAATTGTGGTTTCTGATGGCCCCAGTTTTCTCTCCCAAGGAGAAACGCAATCCTAGTATCTTAGGATGTTTTGATAATTTTATAAATTTTGATTGACGCTTTATTTTAGAGAATCCTGAGAACAGAGACGTAGACAGGGGGGGCTTGGGGGTTTTTTCTGTGGCTCCCTACTAGCCCCTCCATTAGCCTGTTTAAATATATTATACGGTACGATCATACAAGCACAATATTTTTAACGAAATAAAATACTCAAACCACAACAACACAAAATATCTCTACCAGTAAGAATCCCAAATATAAGCTGACTCGTACCTAATTAAAACAAAGAAAATATAAACAGTATTAATCGCTGTAACAATCCCGGTCTCTAGTGCTTCATGTCAGCGAACTTTCTCATGTTTAAGAATAATAAAATCATTTTTGAGAAATAGAATTGGAAATGACAGACTATCAATTGAGTAAAAATTGGTGAAAAACATAGATCTTCAAAGAGTAATAGATATTTTCGCAGAAAATAAGAAAATAAATTTAATTTTATGAATTGTTTTTTTTGTATTTTTTAGTTAACGGTTTACATTATTCATGTTTATTTGTTATTAATTTTAATCATACTTCCACAACTGTACATTAAATAAAAGTGAAAAAAATATGTTTCTTCAGATGTGTTTAATTAAGTTACTTTTGTAAAAAATTTGTTATTTAATTCAAAAACCTAAAATAAATGAAGACAATTGGTTTTGATTTTTTTACTGACACATATTATTTGTTACAGGATCCATCAGTAATGTAAAAAAATTCTTCAGTAGGAAAGTATGCTATTTTGACACACTAATGACAGACCCTGTATATAGGCCCCTCTAGAATTATTTGTGACCCCAACTGGCCCTTCCAAAACGAATTTTCTGTCTACGTTCCTGCCTGAGAATTATAATTACAAAACATATGAGGGGTCGTTTTTAAATTCCCGGACTGAGCATGGAAAAAAACCTAGAATACTAACAAAAATTGCTTTTGAATGCAGGTATTATAACGTTTCAATAATAACTGTCAGCTAAGCTATTGTAGATATATTCTTTTGTTTTCTTCTTAAAGAGTTTTTGAGGTTTGGAAACAAAAATAATCAGAGAGGGCCAGGTCTGGACTGTAATAATAATAATAATAATAATAATAATATGGACAAAGGCACAGCTAAAGGAACTCCTTAAAATCACTGAAACATTTACCCTGGACATCAACATGGAATTTGGTATAAGTAAATGCAAGCTACTTCATA
Organism: Kuschelorhynchus macadamiae; assembly: GCA_030620095.1. Classification (NCBI taxonomy): domain Eukaryota; kingdom Metazoa; phylum Arthropoda; class Insecta; order Coleoptera; family Curculionidae; genus Kuschelorhynchus; species Kuschelorhynchus macadamiae. The sequence goes on from JAUTXW010001522.1 coordinate 301,252, forward strand.
TCAACAAGGTACAGTGGAAAGATCACCCTACGGGGGAAATAATCAACAATGAAACTATAGATAATGCTCAAAGAAAAAACGTACAGATACTTAGGCTTCCATCAAAGCACTAAAATTAACCACACTCATATCAAATCAGAGCTCAAGACGGAATTTCAAATCAGACTCACAAAGCTACTAAAAACAAAACTGAATTCCAGAAATCTAACGAAAGCTATTAACACCTTCGCCATACCTATTCTTACGTATTCGTTTGGTATCATCTAATGGTCACACATAGTCATAGAAAACATTCACATTCTCATACGCTCTGAATTGACTAAACACAGGAAGTTACATCCCAACGCATGCAAGGAAAGACTCACCATCGAGAGAAAAGAAGGAGGAAGGGGAATTATAGATATACAATCGCTAAATAAAAAACAAATTTACGAACTCAGAAAATTCTTCCACAACAAACAAACTAACCTCCACGAGGCAATAGTGAAGGCAGACAAGAATTTTACACTGCTCGACCTGTCTCAAACGAGCCAAGCAGCAGACGCACACAGTCACATCCAATCACGACTAGAAAAGATGAACACCTGGTCTGAAAAAACACTTCACGGAAAACACAGATACCACATAAAGCAAAACCATATATATATAAAAAGCTTTCATATACGTGGTTACAAAAAGGGCAGCTGTTCCCTGAAACAGAAGGCTTCCTGCTTGCCATTCAGGACAAAGTCATAGCAACCAGAAACTACCGAAAGCACATCATCAAGGACACAACCATTGAAGACGAGAGGTGTAGGAGATGTGACCAGCAGAGAGAAACGATCGATCACGAAACGAGTGGATGTAGAATAATGGCCGGAACTGAATACACTGCGAGACACAACGCAGCAGCGAAGGTCGTTCGTCAAGCATTAGCCACAACATACAAACTAACAGAGAACACAGACCCTTACTATCATTATACACCAACATCTATACTTGAAAACGACGACTACAAGCTCTACTGGGACATTGACATCCACACAGATAAAACAATCCCCGCAAATAGACTTGATATCACCTTTTAATCCAAAAAAGAGAAAATCACTTATTTAATTGACATGGCTGTCCCAACGACGAGAACATCCAAGCGAAATACAGTGAGAAGATCTTCAAATACACCGACCTGGCAATGGAAGTAAAAAGGCTGTGGAAACAAGAAATAGTCATCAGTGTTCCTCTCGTCATATCAGTAACAGGTCTCACCCCAATAACGTTTACACCGCATTTGGCTCAATTAGGACTTAATACAGACATTCACAGGAACATCCAGAAATCGGCCATTTTGAAAACATGTAGCATAGTTAGATCATTTCTTAATACACAATAGTTGTTTTTTTACCATTTCCTTTTTTTTAATTTTTATATTTTGTACTGACTGGTATAATCTCGTCAGTATAAAATACAACCACAGGAATACTGTGAGACAACAAGTCATAATAACAATACCCTTAAGTAAGCTGTTGACTTATTGAGCCCCGGCCTATCCAAGAGCAACCTACAAAAAGTCGTGAAAAAAAAACAATAATAATAATAATTTTGAATTTGACCGAGTATTGGTCGAACATATGGGAAAAACCAAAAGAGCAAAGCCGAAATGCTACATCGATACACTCTCAGCGTGATCAAATTCGAACACCACAAATGGAATTTGACTCTATCACCAAGGAGGAAGTTAGCAGTTTTATCAAGGGAACGAGCAACCGGAAGTCACCAGGAGTTGACCATATTCACAATTTCTTTTATAAGAAATTTGGGGTCCTCCATGAAGCTATGGCCCGTCATTTAACCAAAATAATGCATCATCCGGAGACAACCCCCCTCATGCTGGGCAGTACAACTATGCTACCCCAAAGTAATAGGACAGAAGACCCGTCCCAGTACAGACCCATCACCTGTTTGCCCATCGTGCACAAGATCCTAACCGGATGCATTGCAAAACGTATCTATCCCAATATTGACAGTCATAACCTATTAGCCGAGGAACAAAAGAGATGCAAAGTTTTACACGCGTGAAATAGCAATTATTTTTGGCAATTTATCTTTTTAAAGATTCCGCCTGTTTTAAGTTTTTTGGTTTTGGTTCTTATATGAATAATAATATGACAGGTACGTTGTTAGTTTTTACTCTCATACAAGAAACTAAGCCCAGACGAGGCTCTTTCTCTAATGATGGAAACAAACTTTACTAAAGCTCAGTACAAATTTATGAGACTGCAAGCTGAGGAAAAGAAATGTTATTTATATCCAGCCTATTATGAAGTACTTAACGCAAAAGAAAGATGCTACCCAGAAAACATTTCTGTATCAGAAACAGAAGCGGAAATTCCTCTTCAATTTTTATTAAACCATACCTGCCAATGAATACTTCACCTACTACAGGAGGTTTTAAAACGTATCGAACATTCTACCGAAAACATTAAACTAATTTTGATTTGCAAATGGGGGTTTGATGGCTCTTCGGGACACTCGGAGTATAAGCAGCTATTTCAGACCCCGGAAAATTCAGACTCTAATGTATTTTTCACGTCACTTGTACCGATTCGACTTACATATAGGAAAGGAAGAAAGCCAGATATTATTGTGTGGCAGAACTCCAGACCTTCCTCAAAACGATATTGCCGCCCTATAAAACTATATATATATATAATATATATATATATATATATATATATATATATATATATATATACACTGGCTAATATCCAGGAGCAGGTAGCAAAAGCTCTAAGAATCGATATAAGAAATGTACAGAAACTTGTGCATGAAAAAAAATCATAATTTACTTCCGAAGAAGTTTAAGAAATATACACGAAAAAATCCAAAGGCAAAAGACTTAAGTTACAATGCAAAAATGGATATTCATAATGCAATTTACGATTTATACCCGTCAAAGATTAATATAATCCTTCAGGAACTTTTTAATATTATAGACTTAAAATTATCATCATTACTTAAAAAGTCCTCACCTTCTGAGTCGTCGTCAAATAGCGCAGTGATCATTGGTGCTATTTCGACATCTAAAACTGGTTCTCGATTCCGCCAATCCCATATTAATTTCTCCGTATGTTCCACAGATTTCTTCCAGTACTACGGCGTAATATAATTTAATGAAAATCTTGCCAAACAATTTGCACTTCATTTGATGTAAGACCATCGTAAACTTGCATCTGGGAGAAATCCTGTTGAAGAACCTGCATGCAAAATGATGAACCATTTTCCCGTCGCACATCCCTTTTTTCTCTTGACACTTTTTACAGACTCGTCCTGCCAAGATTTCGAACCACTTCCATTAGAAAATATCCAAATCTCGTATAAAAATACCCCTTTTCTAAATTTTGAATTAACATTTTCCGTATATTTCTTTAAAAACTGGATGCGCTGACTTGCTATATGTGGCAACTCGCATAAAAATCTTCGATTACAGTCCTTTTTATATCAAAAACCCAACATTTTTATTAATTTTGGCAACGATTTTAGTCCAGTTTCCAATTTTCCGATTTTTTAAAGCTTCTTTTAAAACTTGAAGGGTTATATTAGTTTTTGATGTGAATAAATCCTAAATTGCATTACGAACATCCATTTTTACATTGTCACTTAAGTCTTCTGTCTTTGGCTTTCTTCAGTAGTAAATTATGCTTTTTTTCATGCACAGTCCTTATATCGATTCCCAGAGTTTTTGCAACTGTCTCCTGGATATTGGCCGGTGAATTTTCATTTTCGTAATATTTTATTAGATTTAATACCATTTTTTTGTTTGTGGATGCAAAAAACCCGAAACTTGTTTTCTATTACTCATTTTGTTACTGACTTGTCAATCTGACTTTGAAGTGACATCGCTCAAAGATTTTTGCAACTGCTGGTATTTATATGTTTATCCCCTTTTTTCATATAAAAATATCATAGGTCTATCTAATTCATCTTCCGGATTTTATGTGGAGGATATGATTACACGTAATAAAAGAAAAACAAACTTAAAAAGTTTGTCGTTGATAAATCGTATGACCCGCACGATAACACTGCTTTTGACTTATAGGAAGTAATATTACTATAAAATAAAATGTATTTAAAGTAAAATATTTCAAATACCAAAAATAAATTTGAATTACTTTTTCCAAATATTTTACTTGAAGTATTGACACCTCTGTCATTCGGTATAGTAAACGTCAGCAGTGTGTTAAAAACAAAAAAAGATACGTTTAAAGCGACAATTAGGCGAATTCCATCGAATCGAGAATCGATCCGCTTCCCACAGGAAAACAGGTGACGGGTATAATTCGTCCGGAATGCCGGCGAGACGCGAAAAACGATCCGAAAAGAAACGCTCTCCTCGGCTGCCCCACACCGGGCATTAAAAATCAAGACCGAGCATTCCCCCCAATAATTAACCATTAATTATGCATTTAATAAATTCCCGCTCTCGCTCACCAATAATTACCGGGAGATAATTTTCCTTCGGTAACCCGATAATATCCTGCAAAATCGTGACAAAGCCTCAAGTAACAAATTAATGAAATTATGAATTATGAAAATACGACGCGATCGAGCTGGCCGGGGCTCGTCGCCCAGAGCGCCCATCATGCCATGCCATGGTCATAGCGCAACAACAACGGCTGTTGTTTATTCTCGGGCTTCATTTTTTTTCTTCTTGGTTTCATTAGTTGACCGATGAATATTGACATTTGACCGTTATAGAACTATATCTTTGATCTAACCGGAACCCTCTTTCCTTTTCCAAAACGTGGAATTTTAAATATAAAGCGGAGAGAGATACATAGTGGGGACTGGAGTGGATGTTTTCAAATCATGATTTAATTAAATTTTAATTTACACAGCAAAATTTAGTTAAATTTCGACTTGAAAGTCGTATTTTGGTTAAATTTTTATTTAAATTTCGACTTGCAATTTGCAATTTTGTTAAATTTTGACATGTAAGTCGTAATCTTCTTATAGACCGGAAATCTACTTATTATACAGTAAATTTTGAGGTGCTTTAGATATCACCACAAAATTTGGGACATATATACGAGACATAAAACAGTGCCTTTTAAACCAAAAAATAGAGTTCTAATTTTCAAAATAGCGAACGGGCGCCATTTTCTATATTATTTTTAAATAGAAAGAGGGGTCGAGTGATAACTCTTTTAAATGTGTTTTTATACATAATCTGGTCCCAAAGTTTCAAAACATTTTATTAAACCGTTTTCATATGGAGATCAGTTAAATAAGGGTTAGTTTTACGTAGTGTGAATTCGTGTCTCACCTTTTTCCACCAAATACATTAAATATATTCGTTTTAATGTAGTTCCAAAGAAAAAAGTCCAGGGCTGTAATGTCTGGCAACCGTGGTGGCCACTTTATGGTGATTCGCCGAGCTATTCATCTTGTTGGATGTACTTTATAAATAATTTCTGACGTTTCAAAAAAAATGGTCTTGTTGGAAGGTAATGTCCATTTGGAATTCGCGGCGATATTTTACTTATAGGGGCGCGCCTCAGTGTATATGGCTGTTAACGATCAGAAAAATTTAGTTCAATTTTAAAATTTAAATTCAAAATATGCTTTATTGTCAAAGAAAACGTATCTGGTTGATAAAGCGGGTAGTTAAAAATATATATATGAAATACGATACAAAACAATACATTAAAAAATGAAAAACACAGAAAATTAAAAATTTTTGTAACAAGAGGGAAAAGGTATGTATCGAAAAAACAGTCAAAAAATAAAATTAACACATACATACTTAAGTATAAATTAATAATACATACAGAAATAATAGGCAAATGATTCCAAATGAAAACAAACTGGTAAAGGTAAAATGAATATGAATGACGAAATGAAACAGGAGTAAAAAATAAGTAATAAATGTATAAAAAACAAAAAAAAAATTTAAATTATGTTAACATAAGCCAAATACCCATCTGTGATGTAAAATTCATTTGAAATAAGGACTTTTTGGGCTTGCTCTCCAATCTGGCGAATGCTAACTGGTAGACTATTAAAAAGCTTTTTACTGCAGTAAAGAATTGAATTTTTAGTTAAAGATGAAGACGGTATTGGTAAACTTATGCTGTATGAACTGCTAGTAGTGCGAGTATTCATGGAATGAATATTAGCTGAAAATTTCGTATGCATCTGAAATACAGATTCTAAAACAAATAAACAGGGTAGTGTAATTTTTTTTTGAGATTTAAAGGTGGATCTACATGTGTCACGTAGCGCTTAAGATTACAAAGGAACCTGTGGGGGAGAGAATTAATAATATAAGGGCTTAGGGATAATTAATGATAAGGAAATAAAATGTGGACTAGTTGTTACCTTGAGCTGATTCAGTGTTCTTCTTCCATAAAAATCCTGTGCCTTGCGGCTTGGTGCGTTCACTCGCGTTACCGGTACCGGTTTATATTTGATTAATAATAGTTTAATTAGCCGTTACATATACAGAGTTTAATACACTTATTAATAGTTGATATATTTTTTGGAACGACGATCATAACGTGTCGAACGTTCGATAGAGAAAGAGAACCCTTGTGGTATCCCTAAAAAAAGAGGGGAATATAAGTGAGACAATTTAAAAGTATTACTCAAATAAATTTAAAGTTAACTAAAATTATATATATATATATATAAAAAAATAATAAATACTATTCCGTAGGGACGGAACATACCGCCCGCCAAAAATGAGAATTCATTTTACAAAAAAAAACTAAAAAAAGAAAAATTCAATTTACCATACCAAAAAATAGTAAACTTACAGTTAGAGAAAACAATCTAAATACATTAATTAATATAATAACTAATTTAAGGGTAAAACAGAAACTTTATTTACTGGGCGTTGTATTTCACCCTTATTTATACGCAATGTTACTATGTCCTTGCCAGAATGAACTTGAGTAACTCTACCACGGCTCCATTTGAGCGGGGGTAAGTTTTCATCTTTTATTAAAACTAAGGTGCCCAACTCAATATTTACAGTTTCATCCACCCAGCGGCTCCTTTGTAATAGGGTATGGAGATACTCATTACTATAACGCTTCCAAAATGTTTGGTGCATTTGTTGTAACAACTGCCAACGTGACAAACGGTTTAATTTGATATACTCCAAATCAGGCTCAGGAAAAAAGTTCAGGGGCTCTAATGTCAAAAAATGACCGGGAGTTAATACGTTAAGATCATTGGGGTCGGAGCTTTGAGGACATAAAGGGCGAGAATTTAGGACACCCTCTATTTGTACGAGTACAGCATTCAATTCCTCGTAGGTCAAAATTTGTTGACCAATTACCTTATAGAGATGAGACTTTACACAGCGGACACCGCTTTCCCCTATTCCGCCAAAATTTGGTGCGGAAGCGGGATTAAAATGCCAATTTATTTTTTCTGTGTTAGCAGCCATGTGCATATATTTATTTATTTCTTTCCAAGCACCACAGAAATTTGTTCCGCGATCGCTATAAATGTCATTTACGCGTCCACGCCTGGCGATAAAGAGACGTAAACAAGCGAGAAATGCTTCACTTGTAAGATCAGGGGCTAATTCAATATGTAGGGCTTTGGTTGCCATACAGACAAACAAGCAGATATATGCCTTTAAAATTTTAGCCCCACAGGTTCTATTTGAGGTTATAGAGAAAGGGCCAGCGTAGTCTGTACCGCATGAAACAAAGCATTTGACAGATCCAAGTCTAGCTAGGGGAAGCTGACCCATAATGGGTTGAGTTAAGATAGGGTTTACTCGGAAAAAATTATGACATTTTGAGATCACCTTTCGAATGGTGCGCTTATAGGAAATAATCCAATATCTTTGAGAGAGTAGATATTGAAGAGATTGGGGTCCTGGATGTAAATACATTTTGTGTGTATATTCGATAATTAAGTCAGTTAAACGATGATGTGAGGGGAGCAATATAGGGAGTTTTTTATCATAAGCTAACTTGGCATTTTTTAAACGTCCTCCAACGCGTAAAACATCATGGTCAAAAAGGGGGCGAGTTTTCTAAATGGCTTAGAAAAATACTTGTCTGATTTAAGAGCTGAAATTTCTTCAGAAAAGCACTGATGTTGGACCAATTTAATAAGAACCAAAAGTGCATTCTCCATTTCAACGTTTGAAAAAACAGAAGTTTTTCGAGTAAGGGGATTTCTACAATTGTAAATAAATCTAAGAATATAACACATAGATCTTTGTAGATTATATAAACTAGAGAACTGATTTAAATATTTATCTAAATCAGAAATATCAGTAAATATTGACAAGGTGATTTTACGGCGTTCTTCTGAGGGTTCAAATGATTCAAAATGGCTATCTGGCCAAGAGCTAGAAGGTTCACTGAGCCACGAGGGCCCCGCCCGCCACAGCGTATTATTTAATAAATCAAGGGGTAAAAGGCCTCGCGAACCAGGATCCGAGGCATTATCTTGAGATAAGCAACTCTATTAGCTACAAATGTATTCCATTTCCGAGAATCATTTTTTAACCAACATAACACAATAGTACTATCAGTCCAAGCAAAAACTTTAGATATATAAATTTTATTTTTATATATTTCTTGAACATAGGAGAGTAAAGAGCTTAATAAAACAGCACTACATAATTCTAGGCGAGGAATAGATACATTTTTTAAGGGAGCTATACGGGATTTAGCTACAACAAAATAAGTATTAATACAGCAATCTTTACTCAGAACTCTAAGATAAATTACAGAGCAATACGCATTTTGACTTGCATCGCACATTCCATGGAGTTCTGCAGATAAAAAATTATTTAGGTCAATAATTTGACGTGGAAATCTTATGTTGGATAAACAGTGAAGTTGTGAACTTATTTTTTTCCAAGATTCCTGAATACTGGGGGGAACAGGAGAGTCCCGTGACAATGAGTTGACCCAACATTGTTGAATCAAGAGCTTTAAAGTTACTGTCAAGGGCACTAGGAATCCTAAAGGGTCATAGACATGAGAGAGCTCTGACAACATATTTCTTTTTGTACAGGGTAAATTTCTTGGAGCTACTTTAAAAGTAAACTCATCAGAATTAAAATCCCATAAAAGACCTAATACTTTAAGAGTAGAGGGATAATCTAAATCTAGAGCAAATGGGACTACTTGACAATCTGAGGGGGGTAAGTGAGATAATAAAAGGGGATGATTTGAGGCCCACTTACGCAAAATAAAATTACCATTTTTTAGTACCTCAATTAAATCATTTTGAAGTTTTAAAGCGTCTTCCAAAGAATTTTGACCTGAGAGTAAATCATCTATAAATACATCACTCTGTAGAGTTTGACAAGCTAGAGGATAATTTCTTTCTTGTTCTAAAGCTAACTGTTTAATTGTTCTAAGGGCTAAATATGGACTAGAACTTACGCCGAAAGTTACTACCTGAAGTTCAAAATCTTGAATAGGTTCTGAAGGTGAGAAACGGTACAAAATTCTTTGGTAGGGGGTGTGTTTAGGGTTAACTACTATTTGACGATACATTTGTTTAATATCTGCTGAAAGTACAAAAGAGTGGAGTCTAAACTTCAACAAAATAGAGACAATATCCTGTTGCAATTTGGGCCCTGTTAGGAGACACTTATTTAAGCTTTTATTATTTAAATCTACTGTGCTTGCATCAAAAACAACCCTTAGTTTTGTGGTCGAACTATCGGCTTTGATAACGCAGTGATGGGGAATATAATAAATTTTATGTAGGGGCAGAGACTGGTTTCATTTGATTTAAGAGTAAATATTCTTTTAAACACTCACTATATTCTGTATGTAGAGACGGATTTTTTAATAATTTTTTTTCAAGTGCAAGAAATCTTTTTAGAGCTATGTCTCTAGATCCAGAGAAAGAGGGTTCGGCCGCCTTGAATGGCAATTCAACAACATACCTTCTATCATTATTTTTAAAAGTTGTATTTTTGTAGCGTCCTTCAGCAGCTAAATCATCTAAAGAAAATTTCGAAATACTTGGTACTTCTTCTAAAGACCAAAAGCGTTTAACAGAGCTTTCAAGAGAGCTTTCGTGAGTGATTAAAAAAGTATTTGTTAAGGGGGTAGAGTAATTTATATCTTTAATTTTGCCCATTACTACCCAACCAAATATGGTCTCAGTGCAACAGGTGTATTAATAGTGCTAGAGATAGAGAGTCCTGTAAGCAGGAGTCCGAAAATGTCCGCGCCCAAAAGCATATCTACGGGGTTAGATTTATAAAATGTAGGGTCTGCGAGCGTTAAATCGGAAAAGTCGGAAAAGTTATTTTGTGATATCGAAATGGGGGGTTGATTGTGGCAAATTTGGGGTAAAATTATGAAATCTAAATTAAATTGGGGATCATTTTTTCCTACAGGTTTAATAACACATTCGCAACCACCTGTAGAGCGAGAATTAGTTTGAGCTATGCCACAAATATTAATTGAGAGAGGGTAAGAAGTTAGGCCTAATTTTTTAAAACATTTAGAAGTTATGAAATTACTCTGGCTGGCGCTATCACAAAGAGCACGTACAGGCCTAAAAACACCAGAGGCGGCTCGCACTTCTAAAATCGCGGTAGAGAGTAAAACCGTACTGGGAATATTCGCGATTAAATTAGAACTAGACTGGGAGCTAAAATTATTTTGTGAGTTTGAGATTAAATTATATGGTCTAGGTTCGATGCTAGAATTATTTTGAGAGTTATGGAGTAAATTAGGACTCGACTGAGTGCTAGAAATATTTGGATAACTCGAGTCAGAGGTATTTACACGAGTTGAAATAGCACACATCGAATTTTGTTGTGAGGCATTAGAATTAGTGGCGTCATTGAGAGGCGAGAAGGACATGTCACTGATTCGTTGCTTATCATTAGTGGAGGCGCGAACATTTTTATGCAAAAGTGAATGATGTTTACGAGAACAAATCTGGCAATTTATTTTACTAGTGCAGTGCCAAGACGTATGTTTATTACCTAAGCAATTTGTACACCATCTTTTTTCTATAATCAAATTAAATCTATCAGATGGAGACTTCGGTAAAAATATGGAGCAATTATAAATATCATGATCTTGGGTGCACAATTGACAAATTTTATTCTTTAGGCCTTCCTTTAAAATTATTATTAGAGTAGGGCGGCCTTTTATCATTATTTTGAAGACCCTTTTTTTTGTTTTCATATTCGAAGTGTTTATTTTTATAACCATTAGAATATGAAACGGTATCTAGAGCTGCACACTGCTTGCTTAAAAAATTAATTAAAATATCAAACATCTTATTTTTATTATTGACGTCTTCTAAATCTGATCCACACTCTAATTCAAATCTAGTATCCGTGCTTTGATCTAACCTATCCATGAGCATATTAAATAAAATAAAATCCCAAGCGTCCGTGGGATAACCAAGATTTTTAAGCACTGCGAGATTTTCTAAAAAGGTGTCTATTAGAAAACGTAAAGCAGTTTCGTTTTCTAGAGTAGATATTTTTTTTGTTGATTCTAAAGAGACCCAATGACAATGCGCAATTAATCGGGGGTTATTAGAACTTTTTTTTAATGCCTCGTATGCCACTAAATAATTATTATCTGTCAATGGTGTACATTTTACGAGAGAGAGTGGAGGACCTTTTAAATAACTTAAAAGGTAATTAAACTTTTCTATATTAGTAAGGGAGCTGGAATGTATAAGACTTTCAAACATATCTATAAAAGTCTGCCATGATTTGAGGTTTCCATCAAAAACTGGAATTTCTATTTTAGGGAGTTTAGCATTTGGTTTAAAGAGAGAACTCGCCTGAGCTGGGGATGCATTTAATGCCGGAGTTTGATTTTCAAAGAGAGAGAAGTAAATACCTTGAACTTCATAATTCATTTTATCAAAATCAATCAAAATATTCTTCTGTGCTTGTAACTCCTCTACGCTGTCTGTACTAGCATAAACAACAATAATATTATTGTGTATTTTCATGAAACTATCATAAATCGATTTGAGACTTTTATACCGACAGCATAAAGTTGCACGCACATTAGTGTCAGTTAAAGCACTTTGTGCGAGCTTATATAACTCTGACATTTGCGTAATATCCATATCACGTTGAGCTAAGTATTGTTTAATTTTCTTTGGATCGGCCATATTAAAAAAAAAACTACTTGATCACGAAATTAATAAACAATACTTAAAAACAACTTTTATAGAGTGTATTTTATTTAGAGAGAGTTTATATTTAGTTTTGAGAGAGTACAATTTCTACCTTTTTTAAGAGAGAGAGTTTAAGACTTTAGGTACACCCGAGTATGTACTCATATAATAGGGGGGTTTAAATAATTAAATAATGTACTTAAAATATCTTAAAAAATATGGAGCGTAAAATAAAAATTATTTTAAGAGAGGGTTTAAGGTGTTAAGTACATTAGAGCATATAATATAATATGGGGGTATAAATAATTAATTATGTACTTAAATGCCTTAAAAAATATGGAGCATAAAATAAATTTATTTTTTGAGGGGAGAGTTTAAGGTATTAAGTACACTAGAGCATATAATAATATAATAGGGGGTATAAATAATTAAATAATGCACCTAACATACCCTAAAAATATGGAGTATAAGTAGAAATAAATCTGTAAATATTGAGTTACAGCGGCTAGCTCTCGTATTATAATCATAAACCGATAAATCGCGTGGTGAACGCTATCCTTATAAACCCTTGTACAAATATGTGTGAGAGAGGTAATATTGCACTAAATTAACATACACGTATGAAATGAAAACAACCTAAATTCGTGCGCGGCTGCTTAGGCTCCACCCAAATTCTACGGGTAGGGGATCGAAAAAACGATCGATGTAGCCGTTGAATGCAGCAAATATGGCAAGTTTTATATTTCGTGGAAAAATTTAAGAAATTTAAAAATTTTAAATTTAAATATAATGAGTTTAGAGCAATACAAGGGTGTCGGATTTTCAAAAAGAGGAATCCGGCTCGAAGGACCAAATGTGGGGGAGAGAATTAATAATATAAGGGCTTAGGGATAATTAATGATAAGGAAAACAAATGTGGACTAGTTGTTACCTTGAGCTGATTCAATGTTCTTCTTCCATAAAAATCCTGTGCCTTGCGGCTTGGTGCGTTCACTCGCGTTACCGGTACCGGTTTATATTTGATTAATAATAGTTTAATTAGCCGTTATATATACAGAGTTTAATACACTTATTAATAGTTGATATATTTTTTGGAACGACGATCATAACGTGTCGAACGTTCGATAGAGAGAGAGAACCCTTGTGGTTCTTGTGGGCGTATCCCTTCCTTCAGTCTATTTTTCTGCTTGCTTAACAACTTAGAAAAGGATAGAGGAAATGGTTAAAAAAAGAGGGGAATATAAGTGAGACAATTTAAAAGTATTGCTCAAATAAATTTAAAGTTAACTAAAATTATATATATATAAAAAAATAATAAATATTATTCCGTAGGGACGGAACAGAACCTGATACCTCGCTTCTGCAATTTAAAAACTCTGCTAAAGAGATTAAGTGAATAAGAGCCCCAAAAAGATAACCCGTATCTTAAGTGTGCCTCAACAACTGAAAAGTAAACATTTCTGGCAACTACAGAACCTAGTTCGTTTTTTATAGATCTAATAGCAAAGCAGCCCGAAGATAATTTTGCACACAGGTTATTTATACAGGGTGTCCGCCAAATTTCAGAGGGTGATTTTCCATAAAAAAATATGAAAAAAAGTTCATATGCACCTGGGTCCGCAAACGCTTCATAAGGGTGCTAGGACCCATTGAAGATGCCGCCCAAAACGTGCGTTTTATTTTATTACTTTGGAACTGCTTTTGTACCAGTTATGAATTTTGGTACAGGAATAGTAACTAATGAAAGCTATTTTTAGCAGCTAGTGAATTTTAAATTTGTTAACCAGGGGCGTGCAGCAGCTTTATAAAGGCCATAACAAGTCTTAAGTAAAAGTTAAGTGAAGTTTTTCGTATTATACGGAGATATTTATATAGATATATACCTCCTTAATTATTATTAATATGAAAAAACTTTACTTTACTTTTAATTATGATGTCTAATGGCCTTTAAAAATGCCGTGATAAAAATCTTATTTTGTTCTAAATACTTAACTTTTTTACTTTGGTTAAAAAATGAAACAAGTCACCATTGTATTTTTTTTCGTAGAATGCAATTATTGCACCAGGGACAAATGAATATCTCGCAAAATACTTAATTAAGAAATAAAATTATTGTTATTAATTGCAAAAAAAAACATTTGTTGGATATTTTAAAAATATAATAACCACAAACAAAATTTGACATTCCTAAGGATCTACCTAAAACAAATAAAATTAAGAACAAGCACAAACGTTAGATTTTCAAGCAATTTAGCTAGAATAAAAGCTACGGAAATTAGAGCAAATGTTGAAAATGACTACCATTCATAGCTACACATCCAGCTAAACGATTTCCCACCGATAATCGTATACGTTCAAGTATTCCAGGTTTGTTACGAATTTCTTGACACTGCTCTATCACCCGTTGAAAACAAGTTGTGTTACATTTTCATTTGGCACGGAATAAACCAACTCTTTTAAATATCCCCAAAGAAAATAGTCTAGCCATCGTTCACCATAAAGTTGAGGTCGAAGAAGCTGTTCTTTTAAAATTTCCTAAAAACTACTTTTGGGAACACGCTGTCTTAAAGCTAGTTTTCTAATACTGATTCTCGGATTACCTGCAACCTCCTCTAAAACTAGTTCTTATGCTTCTACAGTACGGGTAGTACGAGTCCTTCCTCAATCTGCTCTTCGTGGTGAAAAGGTACCATTTTCTCTAAACCGATGATGTAAACTACTGAATATTTGTTTATCGGGAAGCTGACAACTTGGAAATATAGTCTACGAGCTTCACAAGCGCAACCAATCGCTTCTCCATACATAAAGTGCATGTCTGCCATCTCAGAAAGTGTGTATTCTCGCATTTTTGAAAACTAACAAAACTGATTGTTGTAAATAAATTTTCAAAATAAAATGTCAAATATTTGATTTGAACGAGTACGATCATCGATGCTAAATAGTTTAGTCGTATATTTTTCTATGAATGGTAGTCATGTTCAACATTTGCTATAATTTTATTAGCTTTTATTGTAGGCAAATTATTACCTGAAAATCTAACGTTTCCGTTTGTTTTTAATTTTATTAATCGACTTTAGTAAAAATTCAAAAAAGGAGAAAGTTATCGATTTGACCCTATGTATTTTTTTTATCCTTGTATATCGATTACTCCGCGATGGTTTGACCAATTTAGCTGATTTTTTTTCTTCATGCCCCAACTTTTATTAAGATATTTTTTTTTTTTGAGAAATAAGTTATCAAAAAGTTTCCTATTTGTTGCATACTTCTATGGACAAATCCTATGTTGTACACAATTGAGAAAAATACGACAGTCTTTAAAGCAAAAGTTTCGTTAAGATTAAGTTAATTTTGTAGAAATGAAAAAAAAATCAAAGGATTTTATATATATATATATATATATATATATATATATATATATATATATATATATATACAGGGGGTATCTCAGCTCCCTTGTTCTGTAGCTCACTTATCATTTGACTCATGAATTTGAAATTTTGCACAACTCATATGTATATTAGGGCGTATTTTCTAAAAAATTTTTTATTATACCGGGTGACCCAAAAAAGTGTGACGTCACAATGACATATTTTTTTAAACTAGATCACCTATATTTTCTTGCATATTTAGATGGCTTCCATAGTTGTTTAGATCATCCTAAAATTTTATTCGATTCGATCGGTAAATAACGGCTTAAAAAAATTAAATGTGAAAAAAAGTGAATTTACACGACTGGTTAAAAAAAATTATAAAAATTCAAATATTGCTTCGACATAAGAATCAAACTGGGAATTTATTGAATAAGATCTGACAATCTCGCTGACCAAATTTAATCGATCTAAATTATACAGGGTCTACAAAATTAAGTGTCAAAGTTACCAAACTTCAAAGTGCATTTTCTTTCTTATTTTAAATATCAATCCTATTCTTTTTTCATTGCAATCGATACGTAATTGAAAAATAAAACCTTTTTGTAAATACATCCTTATTACAATTTCTAACGTATTAAAAGATATTCGCCAAAAACTGGTAAAGCGTCCTATTTTAGCAATCATTTTAATGAAAAGTAATCCAAGGTGGCTTAGATTATTAAAATGAATGACGTAGAATTCAATCAATATGACAAGAGACAATTTTGACTTATCGCAAATTTTTATTTTTAAAATATTTTTTTATTTATTTCTTTTTATATTGAATTTTATTATTTATCTTGACATTAAAATTAAAAAATTACTATTTAAGCATCACATTTGAGACTTACACTATACTAAATTCAACTATATTTAATCTAATTTTTTCACTAGAACTTATGTTCAATGTGTCTTCCGTTTTCTTCCAAACACAAACGAAGACGAGTATGAAAAGATGCTGCCACTCTCCTTAAAATATCGGGTGTTACCTGTCGAAATGCGTCTTGAATTCGCAACTTCATGTTCTCAGGGGTTGTTGGGGGCTCCTGGTAAACGAATTCTTTAACATAGCCCCATAAGAAGAAATCAAGCTTAGTGAGGTCGGGTGAACGGGGTGGCCATCTAATTGGCCCTCCTCTTCCGATCCATCGATCCGGAAAGGCTACTTCAAGATGGTGCCTGACCGGTGAAGAATAATGTGCTGGAGCGCCGTCGTGTTAGAGCAATGTGCCCTCCTTTACGGGTCTGGGTAGATGTTGACATAAACGAAGCAACTCATGTTGTAAGAAATTTAAATACATGTCCCCATTTAAATGCCCATCGAAAAAATAAGGACCGATAATAAAATCCCCTATGATTCCCTCCCACACATTAATAGTCCATCTGTGCTGTCGATCGATCTGCCGAAAATGTCTTGGATTATGATCGGAGTAGTAATGAAAATTGTGGCGATTCACAAATCCATTTTTATGGAAGGTAGCCTCGACTGAGAAGAGCACTTTATCGAAGAATTCAAAATTTGCTCTGATTTTGGATTGTGCCCAGTTACAAAACGCTATCCGATGCTCATAATCTTCTTCATAAAGCTCTTGGTGAAGCTGAATATGGTAGGCATGAAAATTATTTTTTTTTAAAATACTACTATATATATATATATATATATATATATATATATATATATATATATATATATATATATATATATATATTAAAAACTGGTCAGTACAAAACTTGTACACTTTTGCACGGCCTACAACTGTGTATAGGATATTCTCTATCAGACATCAACTTTCGTCGAGAATTCCATAAATACCATTTGTAAGCCCTTTTACCATTTGTACCTATAAAACTTCAGGTAACATTTTCTTTTCTTTTCTCTTCTAAATGAGTTATTTCGATCGACCTAAAAATTTTGGAACGATTTTTCTCGGAAACCGTTAAGTTTTCGACTATTTACCAAAAGCAACTTTTTTATGCAAAAATAGTAGAAAATCCTAATATTTTATTAAAATGTCAAAAAATTATAGGGTTGAAAAAATAACGACTAACTAAAAACAGCACACCCCCTACCGGCACGCCGCTGGTTAAGAAATTTAAAATTTGCTAGCTGCTAAAAATAGCTTTCATTAGTGACTATTCCTGTACCAAAATTCATAACTGGTACAAAAGCAGTTCCAAAGTAATAAAATAAAAAGCACGTTTTGGGCGACATCTTCAATGGGTCCTAGCACCCTTATAAAGCGTTTGCGGACCCAGGTGCATATGAACTTGTTTTTATATTTTTTTATGTAGAGTTACCCTCTGAAATTTGGCGACGCAATTTCCAGACACCCTGTATGAATCTCTAATTTTAATTTATTATCTATGAGCAGCTCCAAAAATGTATTCTCTGAGCGATTATTGACAACTTGTCCATCAATAGAAACACTACCTAGATCACACTTGAAATTAATACCGTTGGTTTTGGAAATTTTTTGAAAAAAAAAACGAAAACGTGTTTTTTGATATATATATATATATATATATATATATATATATATATATATATATATATACATATATTAAAAACTGGTCAGTACAAAACTTGTACACTTTTGCACGGCCTACAACTGTGTATAGGATATTCTCTATCAGACATCAACTTTCGCCGAGAATTCCATAAATACCATTTGTAAGCCCTTTTACCATTTGTACCTATAAAACTTCAGGTAACATTTTCTTTTCTTTTCTCTTCTAAATGAGTTATTTCGATCGACCTAAAAATTTTGGAACGATTTTTCTCGGAAACCGTTAAGTTTTCGACTATTTACCAAAAGCAACTTTTTTATGCAAAAATAGTAGAAAATCCTAATATTTTATTAAAATGTCAAAAAATTATAGGGTTGAAAAAATAACGACTAACTAAAAACAGCACACCCCCTACCGGCACGCCGCTGGTTAAGAAATTTAAAATTTGCTAGCTGCTAAAAATAGCTTTCATTAGTGACTATTCCTGTACCAAAATTCATAACTGGTACAAAAGCAGTTCCAAAGTAATAAAATAAAAAGCACGTTTTGGGCGACATCTTCAATGGGTCCTAGCACCCTTATAAAGCGTTTGCGGACCCAGGTGCATATGAACTTGTTTTTATATTTTTTTATGTAGAGTCACCCTCTGAAATTTGGCGACGCAATTTCCAGACACCCTGTATGAATCTCTAATTTTAATTTATTATCTATGAGCAGCTCCAAAAATGTATTCTCTGAGCGATTATTGACAACTTGTCCATCAATAGAAACACTACCTAGATCACACTTCAAATTAATACCGTTGGTTTTGGAAATTTTTTGAAAAAAAAAAACGAAAACGTGTTTTTTGATATATATATATATATATATATATATATATATATATATATATATATACATATATTAAAAACTGGTCAGTACAAAACTTGTACACTTTTGCACGGCCTACAACTGTGTATAGGATATTCTCTATCAGACATCAACTTTCGCCGAGAATTCCATAAATACCAATTGTAAGCCCCTTTACCATTTGTACTTATAAAAGTTGAGCTAACATTTACTTTTCTTTTCTCTTCTAAATGAGTTATTTCGATCGACCTAAAAATATGGGAACGATTTTTCTCGGAAACCGTTAACTTTTTGACCGTTTATCAAGAGCACCTTTTTTATGGAAAAAATAGTAGAAAATCCTAATATTCTATAAATGTCAAAAAGGTACATGGTTGAACAAATAATGACTAACTAAAAACAGCACACCCTTTGCCAGCAGGCCCCTGGTTAAGAAATTTTAAATTTGCTAGCTGCTAAAAATAGATTTCATTAGGGACTAATCCTGTACCAAAATTCATAACTGGTACAAAAGCAGTTCCAAAGTAATAAAATAAAAAGCACGTTTTGGGCGACATCTTCAATGGGTCCTAGCACCCTTATAAAGCGTTTGCGGACCCAGGTGCATATGAACTTGTTTTTATATTTTTTTATGTAGAGTCACCCTCTGAAATTTGGCGACGCAATTTCCAGACACCCTGTATGAATCTCTAATTTTAATTTATTATCTATGAGCAGCTCCAAAAATGTATTCTCTGAGCGATTATTGACAACTTGTCCATCAATAGAAACACTACCTAGATCACACTTGAAATTAATACCGTTGGTTTTGGAAATTTTTTGAAAAAAAAAAACGAAAACGTGTTTTTTGATATATGTATATATATATATATATATATATATATATATATATATATACATATATTAAAAACTGGTCAGTACAAAACTTGTACACTTTTGCACGGCCTACAACTGTGTATAGGATATTCTCTATCAGACATCAACTTTCGCCGAGAATTCCATAAATACCATTTGTAAGCCCTTTTACCATTTGTACCTATAAAACTTCAGGTAACATTTTCTTTTCTTTTCTCTTCTAAATGAGTTATTTCGATCGACCTAAAAATTTTGGAACGATTTTTCTCGGAAACCGTTAAGTTTTCGACTATTTACCAAAAGCAACTTTTTTATGCAAAAATAGTAGAAAATCCTAATATTTTATTAAAATGTCAAAAAATTATAGGGTTGAAAAAATAACGACTAACTAAAAACAGCACACCCCCTACCGGCACGCCGCTGGTTAAGAAATTTAAAATTTGCTAGCTGCTAAAAATAGCTTTCATTAGTGACTATTCCTGTACCAAAATTCATAACTGGTAGAAAAGCAGTTCCAAAGTAATAAAATAAAAAGCACGTTTTGGGCGACATCTTCAATGGGTCCTAGCACCCTTATAAAGCGTTTGCGGACCCAGGTGCATATGAACTTGTTTTTATATTTTTTTATGTAGAGTCACCCTCTGAAATTTGGCGACGCAATTTCCAGACACCCTGTATGAATCTCTAATTTTAATTTATTATCTATGAGCAGCTCCAAAAATGTATTCTCTGAGCGATTATTGACAACTTGTCCATCAATAGAAACACTACCTAGATCACACTTGAAATTAATACCGTTGGTTTTGGAAATTTTTTGAAAAAAAAACGAAAACGTGTTTTTTGACCTTTGGGCCGTTGCAGTTTCGAACGGATTGCAGGTATGTGGGCGAATTTAAATGTGTAAAGCGCTTGATGGTAAGGGTTTCGAGTACGGTGTTGTAACACGAAAAATCTGCAACTATCTCAAAAAAAAATTTTATTTTCGAAAACTGCCGAACGGATTTCGTCACGTTTACGAAGCTTTCGAGAGAGGTGATTCGCTATAAGGTCTATCGCCCTATTGGAAAAAGCTTGTTTAGAAAATCTCTAATTATCGTAATATTGCTAGAAAAGTCCAAAAAATATTTTTGCCAAAGTTTTCAGTAATTAACTTCGTCCCGTAGAAACTTTTTATATGCGTAGTGAAATCTTGAGCTAATTTTTTTTAATACCCATTTCGTTTTCTCTCGTGGCGTGGTTTTTTTTTTCGAAAAAATATCAAGAATAAATATGGTTGATATCTCAACAATCGTAGTTACTGCGCTTTCGAAGTCGTGAAACACTAAGTGAGCACGCCCAACAACTCTCTGAGACGTAGGGTCGGGGTCAACTAAAAATTAGGTCCAAAAAGGTCAAAAAAAGATTTCGACTACTGTTTTCGTTTAGCATATGTAAGCCGAAAACTGAGATTTAGTTTTTCTAAAACTTCCGAAAGAGTGATTGTATCCCCAATCTGTAAAAATCTTCCTATGTACCGCGTCCCCCTCTACATTTTTAGCGTATGATTTTCTTAAATATTTTTCACGGTTTTCCAGTTATCGACCTTTTTTTAATTTTTATAGCCATTATTACCCCTGGAGAAAAAGTTTCTCTAAATGTTCACCTTTTCTTTTTGAATATTTAGCGGCAGAAAATTTTCCTATGCATTTACAGGAACCTCTAAAAGTACTGTAAGCCTATTTAACTGCTATCCTGCTATAAGTTGTATAGGTGAAAACTGGTTGATGATGATCAATATCTCGAAAATTGACTCTAACGCTTCAAAGATTATGAAAAATGAATCCGGCGAAAAACCCTCCTAGACGTACGTACAGGGTTTTCCCGTATATTTTTCCACCCACCTAGAGAGTTTATTTGAATAGATACGGAAATGTCGTAAATACAAAAGTTGTTGGGTGTTTTATGAAGATTTAGAATATTATATCATAAGTGCGAAAATTATATTGGAAATGTCAAATTTTAACAGGTTGTTAGTTTTCTAAAATCAAACACCCTGTATATTATGTCATATTCGTAAAGATCTTTTTTTTTTCTAATTTCAAACATATATACTTTTAATATATTCTGTCAATTAGTTTGGGATATATAAGCGTTTAAACATTAAAGAAATGGTGAGGTAATTTGCGCTTAAACATGGTGAGCCATGGTCAAGACAATTGCAATGAACGACGCCTTTTTGACGTTTACCGATCAGAAGTAATTATTTACGAGCATTTTTAATATCTAATACGTTGGACGATGAGTAGTTATAATAGGGGAGCGCCTCCTCCTCCTCCTCTTCCTCTCTCTCATGTCCCTCATTCTTAACTTCCTCCCCTTTTATTCTCATTCGCATCATATTTTTTAATTTTTTCTCTTTGTTCTCCCACATTTGATTTTGCATTCTTAAGTCTTATAAATAGGTGCATCATGATCATTTTAGTATGTTAAGGTACGAGTGACTGTTAAAAGAAAAAAATCTGTTGAATAAATCTATTAATAATAATATTAAAATAAAATGAGTGAATCAGTTGGAGAAAGAAGTCGATCCATTCCGCTTCAGACAATTAGCCTCGAAGAAATTATACCAGGAGTTCAAGAAGAAAATATACCATTAGTTCGAGTAGAAAATAATGGGATTGTTTTAAAAAATTTGAATAAAACTGAGAGTGAAGAGAAAAAAGTGTTTTGTGCTATTTGTTTTGAAATAATCGAATATTATGATTCATGTAGACCAAATACATGTTCCCACATTTTTTGTTTAAAATGTATTTTAAGATGGAATGATGAAAATGGTTGTTCTATAATGGTAAACAATTGTCCTGTATGTCGCACTAGATATTACTATTTGGTACAAATCTTCAAAGATGTAATTAGACATCATTTTGTTGTAATTTTAAAAAGAGGATAATATTTTTTATAATTTGTGTTTGTGAAAACTCTGGTAACAAATAATTTTGTAAAAAAAAAGTAAATGTAAATATATATAATAATTGACACACATTTTGTCCTTTTCCTATATTGAAACGACAACAATGATCTAACAAGTTTTTTAATACATACTAATTTTCACATTACATAACAAAACAATTGTTATGGGTTTACACAAAAAGTGCCACGCCCTAAAATGGCACCACTTTTGCAAATGGAAGCTTAAATTTTCTTATGGGAATTTACATGTAAAAATGACGGTTTTGATTGTCGGACCGGCATAGCCTAATCTACTACTTTTTAATTATACTAATAATATTAATATAATTTGCATCAAGTAAGAGAAAACTCAATTGAATACAGATACAAGCGTTAACAAAATGTTATGCTAATATATGAGTGCTTCTAGTGGCAGTTGACATAATCGACACTTTTTTTTTACATATGATTAGCTATTTCATTTACAAATACAGTGTCAGATGTTAGAATAAAAAGAAGTATTTTGCATATAGCAATGAAAATATATAACCGCTTATAGTAACAGTTGACATTTTTTAAAATTAATATTGTTGACGTATTCTACTTATTATCTTTACAATTTATGTTTAAAATTAATATTTTTGATATAATCTACCCATTACGTTTATAACCTATATTTAAAATTAATATTGTTGAAATAATCTACCCATCACCTCTACAAACTATGTTTATTATTAATATTTAACAATATAATTTTCTATCTCTTTTTTTTCATTTTTGTTGCAGTAAAAGCAAGCATGTTCAGGAATTAGTAGAAAAAGATGTATCCTACAAATAGCACAATGTAAATCAGAAGCACTAACAACATAGGCTCTTTTGTAGTGGCAGCTCACATGATCGGACTCCCCTCTCCGTAAATATCTCATGTGAATTGCACTACAAGGAAGGCAAATAGCAAATGTTCCTAGTCTTCGACTTTCAATTTTAGAGTAGCTTTGTATAACACATACATCTTTTTCTTCAAAATTATTAAATAATTCACTAGCCCTAAACTTGCTTACTTTTACGTCAGCCTCGGTTCCTAAATTTAGCAATTGTCCATCCATGTCCACTCCTTCGTCAATTTCCTGATCATCTTCCTCCATCTCTTCTTCTTCCTCCTCAATATAATTAATGTCTATGTTACATAAGAATGATCTTCTAACAAGCCTAGATGATTTGTCCAAAAATGAATGTTTATAAGTGATGGAATCGCCTTCCAAGTTAATAAAAATTTCTTTTCTTTCTTCAATTTGAGCGGCGTTCTCCACATTATTTTCTTCAATTTGGTCAGCGTTTCCAATCATATTTTCTGCCATCGTTAGGAGCTTTAGATTTAGATAGATATATTTGATAAAAAACAATTTTGGTTATAGCTTATAAAATAATATCGACAACTGATATTACAGCGAATGATACTGTATGATCGTCGAGTGGATGTTCTTAAGTATATATCCCATCAACCACCACTTTTACTACCTGCAATACTTAAGTTTTTTTTTTTGCTGTCCCTTTCCCTGCCAGTTTCCTCGGGGGGGGGGGGGGGGCAAGGGGGGCTTCGCCCCCTTAAACCCCCCTCACCCTCACCTTATCTTCTTTCTCTCCCTTCCTTCTTTCTCTTTTTTATATGTTTCTCCGTTTTCCTTCCTTCTCCTTTTTCCTTCCTTCTCCTTTTTCCTTCCTTCTTCTTTTTCTTTCCTTCTCCTTTTTCTTTTCTTCTTTTTTAATCTAACCTAACCTAACCTAACCTAACCTAACCTAACCTAACCTAACCTAACCTAACCTAACCTAACATAACCTAACCTAACTTAACTTAACCTGAAGAGGGTAGCCCGAAATTGGGGAACCGGGATTTTAGTCTCGGAAATTCAGGGGTCCGGGGGGGGGGAGGGGGGGGTAAGGTTGTTGATCGGCTTGGGAAAGTGGTTTTTAGAGATTGTCGTTCAACTTTAAGTAGGACACATGTGATTAACTTTTGCATATAAAATCGCCTCAGCGAAGAGACGAATGCAATTGATTTCTGCATTCACACTGTGCAGAGCTCGCGAGTTTTCTGGTGTTTACATTGTGTCTATTTGGTAAATTTTTATTTTTATTTCTAACATTTTTATTTGGCAAGATTTAATTCTTATATATATTGGTGACATTTTTATGTACATTTGTGGCATTTTTATTTATTATTACGATTTTTTTTCATAATGGACAATTTTTTGACATCGACTAGCCAAATAATTGACAATGACTTTGACTTATACACATGTACTCAAATGCAGAATTTTGCAAACCAACAAAACAATGAAACAGACGTATTTACAACTAGTCAACAACAAACTATTCAGGACTTGAATGAAATTATTTACAACAGCCAAGTTCAGAATAATGCCAACAAACACAACAACGAAAAATATTTATTTACAGCTACTCAACAACAAACTCTTGACGATCTTAATGACATTATTGACAACAAAACGCACTTAATTACAACAAAAACTAAACAAACTCTTGAAGAACTGAATGACATTGACGAAACTCAAAATTCTAGCGATGAGGATATTGTTTGTTTTCAAAAATCTAATCCAAATTATTTAACATTAAAATCGCCAATTAATTCTCCGAGACCAATTTGCTCTCCCTTTTTGTTTAGTGAAAATTCTGATTCGGAAGAAGAACAAATTGATCAAAATTTAAGTTTGGCTATTTGTCCTACTAATTCACCATATGATATTGTAAATTCTGATTCGCAAGAAAAACAAATTGATCAAAATTTAAGTTCGGCTATATCTTCTATTAATTCACCATTTGCTATTGTAAATTCTGATCCGCAAGAAAAACAAATTGATGCAAATTTGACTTCGGATATTTCTCCTAATAATTCACCAGTTGAACAAAATTCAATTTCGAAACCATCATTTATCATTAAAAAAAATTTAAAATTAATAAAAAAAATAAAAAACAAATAGCAAACCTTAAGTGTCTGGGTTTCGCTATTCAAAATTTAACTAATTTGATCACAATTAAAAAGGGAGACGAAAGTACGGTGAATTATGTTAAACAGGCCTTTGACAAATTAGTTGACTCATTTGAAGAAATGGATTCATAAAGTCAATTAATTTCTATTGCTTTTTTCAAAATTTGACTATAACTAAATAAAAATGCACAATATTAATTTTATTATTATACAAAGAACTTCAAAAATGCAATTGCTTTTTTCAAAATTTGACTATAACTAAATAGAATTGCACAATATTAATTTTATTATTATTATTATGCAGAAAACTTCAGAAATGCATAAGTGTGTAACATGTAATAAAGTCTTTACTAGAAAGGATAATTTACTGCGACATATTAAAAAACATGTTAACGGAAATTCCACAAAACTCAACAGTTGGTTGAAAAAACCAAAGCTTGTTAAAGGTAAGAACATTTTATTTTTCATGTCATATTTTGTAAAATATTTTTTTCTTAATTTATATAGATTCTACAAATATTGTAAAATATTGTAAAGAATGCAAGAAAAATATAAACCAAAGTCTATGGGGTGGACATCTTCGATCTAGTGTGCACAAGAACAATTCCAAAATAGGCTTGGAGGAAGGTGTTGAGATTATCAAGTCAGCATTCAGGGAACGAATAATATCTTATAGGATTTCCTCACATCAAAACTTCATAAATGTGAAAGAATATTTTCAACATTTGGAATACAAAATTGCACATCTAATAGATCAAGAACTGCAGAAACATAAATGTATCAAGCTAAATATGGAACTGTTCGGTTTCTATTTTAACCCCAGCAGCGACAGCTATGATGTCAAATCTTTTAATGCGCCGTTCCAAGTCATTTGCCAGGGATATCAGAAAAAAGAACTGTTAGAGCAAATCTGCACCATTATTGACCAGAAAGCTGACGAATTTGCAGAAAGAGATTCAGGTAAAGAATTTATTTTCGATTTTACAACAGCAACAAAAAAAGTAATTTTTTAATTTTTACGTTGCAGGATGGGCTTTGATGAATTTACTTCATTTGGAAATTAATGTTAACAAGCACAATCCGCTGAGAGCCTCATCTTTTATCGAACTTCCTCAAGAGATCAAGAGACGTCAAGCTGTGATCAACATTAGGAATGATGACAACTTTTGCTTCGCCTGGGCAGTTGTGTCTGCTCTTCACCAACCACGCGGATTAGATTTTGAAACTTCATCCTACCCACACTACTCTTCTGTTTTGGATATGTCAGGTATAGAATTTCCAATGTTGCTAAAGAACATTAAGATTTTTGAAGAAAAAAATAACATTTCTATTAATGTATATGGATTAGAAATTATAAATCCTAAAAAGGGGTATGAAGTAATTGGTCCACTTTATTATTCATCGAATAAAAAAAATCAACATGTCAATTTATTGTTAATAAGTGATGATGATGAAAAAACTTTTCATTATTGCTATATTAAAGATTTATCAAAACTAGTTTCTGCACAAATTTCTAAACATCACGGAAAAAAATATATTTGCGATGGTTGTTTACAATATTTCCCTACAGAAGAAAATTTATTACAACACAATAGCTATGATTGTGATCATTTACGAATTAACCTACCTTCTAAAGAATTAATAAAAGATAAGTTTGGAGACTATTCATATGATAATATTTTGAAATTTGTAAATTATCATAAACAAATGAAAGTTCCTTTCGTGGTGTATGCAGATTTTGAATGCATTTTAAAGCCTTTAAATAATGACAATGTTGATAAAAATCCTAATACTTCATACACCTTAAAACAATATGAACATATTCCACATTCATTTGCCTATTACATTAAATGTTCCTTCGACGATAATTATTCTAAATTTGAAAAATATAGAGGTCAAAATTGTGATACATTATTTATAAATTCTTTAGAAAGAGATGTGTATAACATATACAATAAATATTTAAAGGCTCCTAAAAAAATGATCCCTTTGAACGAACTGGACAAAATTTATCATAACTATGAAAAAGTTTGTCATATTTGTAATAAACCTCTTTTAAATGACAGGGTTGCAGATCATTGTCATATAACCGGTCTTTATAGAGGTCCAGCTCATTCACTCTGCAACATAAATTACAGAATACCTAACTTTATTCCAGTTATATTGCATAATTTGCGTAATTATGATTCTCATCTATTTCTTAAAAAATTATGCTTAAACAAAGAACAACTAACAGTTATCGCACAAAATAAGGAAAAATATATTTCATTTGAAAAGCTTATTCATGTGGATAACTATTTTGATAAAAAGACACAAAAGGCTAAGAAAAAAAATATATCATTAAGGTTTATTGATTCATTTCAATTTCTATCCCATTCTTTATCAAAACTCTCTGAAAGCTTAAAAGATGAACAATGTAAGGAAATAAAAAAAATTTTCAATGATGAAGAAAGATTTAAACTTATTCGGCAAAAAGGTGTATTTCCTTACAGTTATATTGATGATTATTTAAAACTAGAAGAAACAACTTTACCTCAGAAAGACCAATTTTATAATACTTTAACGGATGAGCACATCAGTGATGCAGAATACCAAAGAGCTGTAAAGGTTTGGCAATTGTTTAAATGTGAATCTCTTGGTCAATACTCCGACGTTTACTTACTCTCTGATACTTTACTTTTGGCAGATATTTTTGAAAATTTTAGAAGCACTTGTTTATCCACATATAAGCTCGATCCAGCTCATTTTTACACTTTTCCAGGTTTATCCTGGGAGGCGTGTTTGCGTTATACTGGAATAGAGTTAGAATTGTTAACTGATCCAGATATGATACACTTTTTCAAAAAAAGCGTTCGCGGTGGTGTGAGCTCTTGCATTTGTAGAAAATCTGAAGCTAATAACCCATTTCTTTTAAATTTTGATCCTTTAAAGCCAACTAAATACATAATTTATTATGATGCAACAAATTTGTATGGTTATGCAATGTCACAGCACATTCCAACGGGAGATTTTGTTTGGTTAACAGATAAAGAAATCAATGATTTAAATATTATGAATATTTCTAAAAAATCTAATAAGGGATATGTTTTAGAAGTTGATTTAGAATATCCTACAAGTCTACATTCCTATCATAACGATTTTCCGTTTTGTCCAGAAAACTTTAAACCGCCAAATTCTAAATGCATAAAATTAATACCCAATTTAAATGATAAATCAAAATATGTTATTCACTATCAATTATTAAAACAATGTTTGGAACATGGACTCAAGTTAACTAAAGTTCATAGAGTTTTACAGTTTTCTCAATCTGATTGGTTGAAAAAATATATAGACTTGAATTCAAGATTAAGAAATGATTCAAAGAATGAATTTGATCGTAATACTTACAAGTTGGCAAATAATAGTATTTATGGCAAGACTATGGAAAATGTTGATAGGAGAATTGACGTAAGACTTGTTACAGAGTGGGAAAAAAATAGAAGAAAAGATGGTGCTGAGAATTTAATTGCAAAACCATATTTCAAGGACTTAACAATATTTTCTGAAAACTTGGTAGCTATTCAAATGCAAAAGATTCAAGTTACTTACAATAAACCAATATATGTAGGCTTCTCAATATTAGATATATCTAAAACTGTCATGTATGATTTCTTTTATAATTTTTTAAAACCTCTTTATCAGGAAAATATTTCACTTTTATACACCGATACCGATTCGTTCATTTTAGAAGTCACAACTCCAAATATTTATTCTGACATGATAAAAAATATTCACAAATTTGACACATCTAATTATGAATTTAATAATATTCATGAAATGCCTATTACAAAGTCAGTTATAGGAAAATTCAAAGATGAATATGCTGGTGAACCCATTACTGCTTTCTTTGGTACTGGAGCAAAAGCATATTGTATTAAAACGGAAAACAGTTTAACAAAAAAAGCAAAAGGTGTTAAAAAAAGTGCAATTAAAAAGCAGTTGGATTTTATTCATTATAAAGATGTTGTTGAAAATCATTCTAAAACCTTTTGTTCAATGTATGTTTTTCAATCTAGACAACATACAATTTTTACAGAGTTAATTAATAAATTGGCTTTGAGTTCCGAAGATGATAAGCGGTATAAAATTCCCTATAGTTTTAATACATTAGCTTGGGGACACCAAGATATTGCTTTGTATCAAGGGAATGCAGAACATGAAGATTTAGATATATTTATGTAGATATTATAAGGTATTTAAATTTGTTGTTTTTGAAACCAAAGTTAGTCTTCATAAGTCTTTCACAAAATGTGCATAGAAACTTTTGACAAAGAAATTGATAACAGTTATTTTAAAACATATGAAAAACGACTTTCCACTTTTAAAAAATGGAAAGGAAAATTGAGACCAGAAGTGTTAGCTGGAGCTGGCTTTTACTATACTTCAATCAATGATATTTGTAAATGTTTTTATTGTGGTATTGAAATTTTTGATTGGTTAAGTTATGATGATCCTATTGTGGAGCATAAGAAATTTGCTAGGAATTGTGATTTAAATAACTGTTTATGGAAAAATAGGAATCGAATAATTGTAACCATTCAAAATAAGTCTTCAAGCTACACATTTTATATAGTATTATTAATATCCTTATTTATGAACTTTTACATATATTTAAATTAAGTATTTTATTGTTATTTTTTTACAACTGCTTTTGCTTTCGTGGTGAAAGTATCTGCTTAATGTTAATAAATTTGGAATATAATTATTAATTTGTTTTAATGACTATCAGTAGATCTCAATTTATTCTTCTTTATTTTATTTTCCAAAATGTTTTTTATGTTCATCATCCCCCTGGCGTAACACAGTGTGAAATATGTTTTTCTAATAAAACAGACGTCACTCTAAGTAAATATTGTAAATTTATGAAAATTGGATTAATTAACAATAGTACAATTAGTTGGATGGAACGAATAAATGGAAATGAAAATGCAAGTAAATTTTTTAAAATTTTGTATCATTATCCAAATCGATCTATTTTTGATACAAATTGGATAGAAAGGTTAGAGTTTAAAAATAATCAGTTACAAATTTTAACCCCCAACTGTACCAATTATTATGACGGATTCAAAAATTATTACTTTTCCATCATTAGTGTTACATTAAACTTTGCATTATTTTTATACATTACCATTTTAATTATTTATCTTTATTACAAATTTCAAACTGGAAATCTATTTTTTCATTAATCCATTTTAATCAAAACTTTAAAGAAAGTGGGGATGAGAATATTTAAGTACAAGAATAACACAATATGTTTCAGTCTCGTTTAGTCATTATGAACAACGCCGTGGTTCATAAACCTTTGGAAACGCTTCTTAATTCAAAAATTTATTTTTTAAATAATTCTTTGTCAAAATTTGTTCTTGTTGGCATTAGTTTAAATGATTTTTCTCCAAAAATTGTAATTGGTGGAAAAACTGGATTTTCAATCGCACTAACCGAAGAAAATTGGAAAGACATTTGTGTTCATCAAGGAATTATTGTAAACAATTTCTACTTTCCTCAAGTTGATCAAACCAGTGTGAATATAAACAACATTCATCTGCAGGTTCAGAAAATAAATGATACCCCTGTTCTACAAATTACAAAAGGCCCACACTTCATATACTTAGGACAAGAGTCTTTGGACAATTTGTGGCGATTAAAGGAAATTATTGATTATAGATTATCTATACTTAAAAGGCAAGAATTCAATACATATTTCAAAATATTTCAAAATAATATTTCATCTGATTGTGGCGACTTGTGTACGCATGTTTATAATATAATAAGTCCAACAGAAAATCCTAACAGTGAAAATGTTTCAACTATGATGGAATTACTTGCTTTATATCCTGAACAAATGGAAAACAAATTGAAGCAAAATGGAACAAAACCAAAATATTACGAAGAAAACAATGAAAATGGATCAAAAAGAAAATATTACGAAGAAAACAATATCTTTTCTGGAAGAGAACAATAAGGTGCATGTGTTAGTGAAGTGGAGCTTTGCTTACAGACAAGCCCGTAGGAGTAACTTTCAGATGTGGTACTTAGATAGACTCCGTTTTGAAAAAAGAATAAATGATTGTAAACTTATTCTAGGTTCGATATTATCTGAGGAACATAGAAATAAAATATATTTGACACGTTTTAATAAAAATTGTATTTGATGTTTTACTTAATAAAATTTTAGTTTAGTAAATGTGAATTTTATTTGAAATTAATTAGCACATTAAGACTTTGTAATTTGTATCAGCTAAAGCATAAAGTGAGGAACAGAAATAAAACAAATTTAACTAAAATTTAATTTCAATTTAATTAAACAATATTTTTTTTATCAATCCATGTATTATATTTTTTATCAAGTCCTAACCATTTCACATAAACTTTGTTTCTTTTCCTTCTCAAAATCTTCTCAATAAGATACACATCGGTATGCTTTACTTTTAGTAATTCTTGCTCGATAAAAACCACCCAGAATGTCCTGATTATCTTCGTCTTGAATTAAATATGTCCAAGGGTTTGTCATCTTAACTTCTTTAATGTGGAATATCTCATTTGACCAATTTGGTGTGTAACCTTTTGAAAATGCCTCTCGATGCTTGCTTATTCGTACGTGATCACCCACTTTAAACTTTGGAGATTTTATATCTAACGTTTTAGCATGAGTAAATGCAGATTTCAAGATTCTATTTTCATTTGTTTTATTTACTTGTTTTGGCTTCATTCCTATTGAAGAATGTTTTGTATTGTTATAATCTTTTACAATATCCGCTAATATATTAAACCATTTGTAATTTCCTTGAATGCTAAATATTTTCCACATATTATTCTTTAAAGTCCTGTTCACTCTTTCTACTATACTCGCTTTCAAATTGGAAAACGTGCTATAATGGTTAATTCGAAATTGTTGCATCAAATTTTGAAAATTTACATTGAAAAACTCTCTTCCTCTATCCGTTTGCAAGTTTTTTGGTGGAGTTTTTGCACTGATTAATATTTTTTTCATTGCCGCTGTTACGTCTTTTGCAGATTTAGATTTTAACGGTTCAGTTAACATACTTAGAAAATACATTTATGGTAATCAAGATATATTTAAATCCCTTATTAAATTTGGCATAGGGTAACATTTCAACCAAATCAGCTTGAAAAAGATCATTTAACCCTTTCACTACCACCCTTCTGCGTTTGTAGTTTTTTCTAGCAGGTTTATGTAATTCATTAACGACTTGCTGTTTAACGGTTGTCATGACAACAAACTTGTTTATTCAATTTTAAGGAAGTTCACTTTCTATGTTTTGTAATAATTCGAAATATAACTTTTATATGTTTTTTCCCATTCATTCAATTTATCAATTTGTATTGTATAACTTTTTTCATTTAAAATTTTACTAATTTTAGTAATCTCCTTTTCTAACGCATTAAAGGATTTTTTTATCTCTCCAGTTAAGAAAGTAGTTGATCTACTATCACTATTTTTTAATTCCTCCTCTGTTTTATTTAATTCTTGTTCTAATTTCTTAATTACACTGGACATTATATTTTCCAAGGAAATATATTGTTGATTTTCTTCCAAAGTGAGTTGGTCAATTGTTCTACTGTTAAGAATGCTATTTTGATTTCTTTTTTTTTCATCATCTAACCTTTTTATAAAAGTTCTTAATTGTTTAATTTTTTCCTTGTGTTTTTCAATTATTACTTCTCTTATATTTGTTTCCATTATTTTATTAATTTTGTTGATATCATCACTTAATTTTTTGTCTTCCTTTTTAACATGTTCATTTAAAAATTGCAAATCTTTACTTATTTGATTTAGCGTTAGCAACTGTTTATTAACGTTTTCAATTGAGGTATAGCATCCTTTAATCTGGTTCTCATACTTTTCATCAAAAACCTTAAGCTTTTTAGCAAAGATTTCATTATTTGTTTCATTTTCACCTAATCTCCTTTTTAAATTATTAATGTCACTTATTCTCTCTTGATTTTGTTTTGAAATATGGCGTCCAAATTTATCAACTGTCATGTTGAGCTTTCATTAAACAATAAATATGATTATATTTGATAGCTGTTATTTATAGTATTACTTTATCTTCTCTTAATTCTTTAATAATAGAGATAATCTCGTTACTATGAGCATTATTTCCCGCATCACTTGATGAAATTAATAAACGTAGCCTATCAACAATTTCGTTAACATTATTCCAGTATACATAGTCTGTATTTGATCTGTTTGTTTTCAAAATTAATCCCTTTCCTGTAGATTTGGCTCTAGTTGTTCTCAAACGGAGGTTTTGGTTTGTTAAA